>VXAU01005767.1:3325672-3360239 GCA_013399695.1 Formicarius rufipectus | reverse complement strand
CTGCGGAGAGCGCGGCCGGCCTGTGCCGGCAGCTCTCCGCGGCGGGGAGGGCAGGGCGGTGCGTCGGTATTGTTGGAAAGCTGCTCGCGGAATGCAGAGGGGGCTTCCCCTGGTGCCGGGGCGGCGGCGGAGCCGGTGCTCGCCCCCGAGGTGCCCCGCTGGCCGCGGCGGGGCTGTTGGCAGCGCTCGCCGCGGTCCCGGCGCTGCTCTTGGGCTTCGCCGCGCACCCCCACCTGCCCTGCCGAAAATAGGAGCGAGGCACGTCAGGTATTCGCGCCCAAGCCTTACCTGCCTTTGGTCTTTTTTTCCTTTTTGTTTTTTAAAAAGTAATATTTCAAGGCACATAACCAAGAGAAAGCATTCTCACCATTTAAGATTATATGTATTAAAAAGTCTGTGCCTCTTTAAACCCAAAGCTGGCCAATAGTATGTGAATCTTGGCTCGCTGATTTCAGGGGATATCAGAAACCTTGCTGAGCTGTTGCTGTTGAACTTTTCATGTGTCTGCCAGTCCAAGGTGGCAGTAGTTGGACGTCTGCTTCACAACATGCTTGACTGAGGTGCTGACTTTTTTACTACACCAAACACACTCATCTTGGTTGAAGTCTGGTCTCAGTACCTTAAATTAATAATCCAGGAAAAGTTTATTGTATGTCCTTTAGAAATGAGGTGGAGGCTGCTTCATCATCCCCCTTCTTGCCTGTTTAGTGTCCTGCATAGGTCAAAAGTTAATTACACGTGTCTCTGTCAAATGTGAGAAGCAGTTTTCCCAGGCCTGTGTATTCTACTCTTTGCTGCTTTCCTTTAGAGCAGTTTCCCAAGGCTTTGAGCAGTGTTGTTGCTGAAGGGATGTGCACCGTTCAGCATGTTTGGAGGCAACTTCTGAGTTGTGTTACTGTAACAACAGATCCAAAGTGGAGTTTTCTCACAGCCTTGTTTAAGCAAAATGAGTATCTCTGTGATCTCTGTTTCATCCTCAAATTCCTTTGTGCTGAAATTTGCTGATCGGTATAAAGTAATTTATTGTGAAGAGGTAGGTCAGTTTGTTGGCTGTACTGCTGTAGCAAACTGACAGTACTTCTAGCAAAAAAAAGTTAAGTGACTTATCAGTTTCTACGTGGGTCTTGGAAAAAACCAGGCTTAAATTTCACCAATAAAAAAAGGGCAACTAATACTGTTTTGTGAACAATGGCAGGTTTTGTTAGACTTGTTCATCCCCTTTCTCTCTCTCCCTCCTTCTAAATAGGTCAAAAGTATTTGTCACTGACTGCTTTATTTCTTTGCAGGTGCTAGTGAACACTGCCTGCTGTTTTCTGATGCTGGTTGCTAAGGTAATCCAGTGTATGGTGTTTGGTCCTCTTCGTGTCAGCGAGAGGCAGGTGAGACAGCAACACGGTGCCTTGGATATTGTACCCTAGGAAATTGTGAAACATGACAACAGATGTTGTTCTTGGTATGGAATTGCTGAAAGTGCACAAGAAAAGTAAATTTTAGAACAACATAAGTCTTACTGTTTGGTTAGGTAGTATATCCACGGCCACAAAGTTTCCAGTTTATTTCTGAGGGAACTTTTCCTATTCTACTTTATAAGCCAATAGTCACTTGAAAATCCTGTTTCCTTCATGAACTTTGTCAGATTTCTTACCTCACTTCAAAATACGTGTAAAGCATTCTTCTCTGAGCAGTCTGCACCTGGCAGCATTTCTCCATTGCGTTTTGTAGTTGTCAACACGGGCAGTCTGAGTTCCCTCTTCTTTGTGCCTTGACTGCTGGAGAAGTGCTTTCTGTCCTCATATGCTGAGTGGACGTTTATCAGCCTTCAGATTTAGGAGGGAGTAAGGAGAAAACTGAGAAGTGAAACTTCCCTGAGAAAAGAGCTGAGCAGTGCTGAAAACTGAGGCTGTTTAGTTCTGCTCTTGGGCTAAGTGAGAGTGTTTTTAAAAATCCAGCAAGGGAACCATGAAAGCCCAGGGTTTTTAAAGACAGGATCCTGCAGAAGCTAAAAGCACCAGGAGTTTGAATAGTATCTGTATATTTTTAAAAAAAGGCAAATGCGTAAGTTGCTGTGTGTAAATACAACAGCAGTGGTTTGAAGTGTGGTCACATAAAAAAAAAAGTCTGTGAATGCAGTTCTTTAGGATGAATCAGGCCATGATGATTTTTGACATGCAGAACTGAGGCACATCAAGCCTCATTAATAACCATGGATCTCTCAAAGCCTATTGTATTTGTAATTCACACCCCGCGGAGTCTCTGAGTGGTGTGTTAAAACCAAGGCCCTATCAAACTGCACTGAGTCAGATTTTCTTTCTAGCCCATGTTAACTATAAGGATGTGGAATATTAACCAGTGATGGTTTCCAAGGTGTTCTCTATCCTGTTGAAAAGTGAAGTGAAAAGCAGTAGCAGTGTGGATCCATTTGTGTTTGGACAGTGGGAGTATGCTTCAGTTCTCATGTGAAGGAAAGATAGTTATTAATATTGGCAAGCCCAAAACAGCAGCATCATGAAGGAATTCTGGGCCTGTCTTAACTAAACTCCTGGTGATTTCATTGTGTTCTTTAACAAAACATTTTGTCTCATAATTTTTTTTATCTCTACTAAGCTGACTTGCTGTCTGCTGCTTGAGAGCATCATATTGTTCCTTTCATACTGTGTATGTGTGGGAATAATTGTTTTTCATTGCTCATGCATCTCATTCTCCACTGTAGGAATTATGATCCTCAAGAACAGACTTGGTCATCTTTTCTTGATCATCTGTACTTTTTGGCAGGTTTTTGGAAGCAAGATGCTAGGTGATTTGGGCATCTTGAATAGCTAACTGTGGCATTTCTTCTAGCAAAGAAGACTTTGTGTTCGCAGTCTGGTGCCTGTGTTGCTCTGGTGTAAAGAATCAAACAGATCAGAATATTGGTTTGTGCTGAGCACTGTTTTAGATGTATGGCAGGGAACTATGCTGTGCACTGTGTAGCTCAGTTATAGTGCTGTGGTACAAAAGACTGTTTAAATACTAAGGACTGCTAATATTTTTAATATCTTTTAATTCAGTAGAGATAACAAATGCTATTCAAGGTGTGTATGCTAAAGTATTGTTGCATTTCTACTTTCATATTTGTTTTTATTTCCCTTTCTTTTTTCCCCTCCTTATTTCCACTGCGTGTGGATTGTCAGTGCTTTCACTACAGTAATGACGTGCCTTCCATTACAGCACCTCAAGGATAAATTCTGGAATTTCATTTTCTACAAGTTCATCTTCATTTTTGGTGTGCTGAATGTTCAGACAGTGGAAGAAGTGGTGATGTGGTGCCTCTGGTTCTCTGGACTTGTGTTTCTCCATCTGATGGTTCAGCTCTGCAAGGATCGCTTTGAATATGTAAGTTTTGATTAAGGGCTGTCTTTTAGGACATGCAAATTCTGTTTCTGGTTCAGGCATGGGCTCATGATAGGTTACAAACAGATCATTTAGACCTTTTCCCCACCCTGTGGCACTGAACATATGCACATCCCCAGCTTCAAATACTTGCTTTAAAGTGTAATGTCAATCTTACTCCTTCAGTTCTCCCAGGAGACAAATGAGAGCCGAAGATACTTATTTTCTTTGATAAATTGCTCCTTTTATGTGCCCTGTAATTACTATTACATAACTGCATGAGGTGTCTTCATAGCTCTCCTTAGTGAAGACATCTTGACAACAGAACATCCCTTAGATTGGTGCCCTTTAGGATTGGCCTATGGACCCTATTTCTGCATATTCAGTGCTCAGGTTTCACACTCAGTCAAAATTCAGTAGGTTTAACTGACTGAGTCTTTACAAGATACAGAGCAACTTTCTCCCTAAGCTATATTTACTTGAGACAGCAGTGAACAAGGCAGTCATCTTGTATTTTTAGTTTCAGAAAGCTGTGAAAGAACAAAGGTCATGTGGGAAGAAATCCTTACTATATTCCTTTTGCATTCAAAGCTTGTATCGTAATTTTTTGCTTGAACAAATGATGCTTGTGTGATCTGCATTGCAAAGACAGGAGCATATGAAGCTGAACCAGATAGAAACAATGCATTTTAAAACAAAACAAGAGAGTCAACTCTGTAAATCAGACTAGGGTGAAGCTTTTGGGCAACTGCTTCTTTCCTTGTTCTGTTCTTCCCTATCCTGCTCTGAAAGTCAGGAGATGAACCATCTGAATACTTCAGCCCTTGGGTCGCTTTTAATTTAGACAGCCTAGGTGTAACCCTCTGAGTAGGGTAGTTTAGACCTACTGTGGGTAGGATAGTTGAGAGCTTTTCATGTTATTGAATGAAACAACTTCTTCAGTGTAGTCTGCCCAGGAGTCTCCAGCTGCAATTTAAATTTCTAGGGGAGACATGTCTCCTTCTCCAGGAAAGAATGACGCTGGAAGAACTGGAGGATGGAAAATCAAGGTGAACAAATTCAAATCACCTGTTAGGTGAAAAATTGGCAGAACATTGCTCAAAGGCTATATATTAGACTAGGTGTCTTTCTAAAATGCATCCTAAGCAGATGCTGTGGATTTGATGCAGAAACTACTGTCTGTGGTTTTCTTGCACAGGTGATTCAAACATTAAATCAAATAATCATAATAATTGTAAATAAAAAAATTGTAAATGATTGTTTAAGAACTTGGTGAATGTCAATGACAGGGAGACAAAAGAGACTTTGGGATGGTGTGTGGGTTTAGCTTTATTCTGCAGAATTTATTACTGAATTGCCTGGTTGAGGTTGTGAAAGTGGTTTTATTCTAGAAAGCAAAAGATTTTCCTGAATGAGAACTTGTTTGGTGAGGTGACTATGGAAGGCAGGGTGAATGAAGTACTCCTTTAAACCTTTAATGTATTTATATATATTTATTTGTGTTGCAGCTTTCCTTTTCTCCTACCACTCCCATGAGCAGCCACATCAGAGTCCTGGCCCTGCTCATAGCCATGCTCCTGTCCTGCTGTGGATTAGCAGTTGTCTGTGGAGTTGTTGGCTACACCCATGGCATGCACACATTGGCTTTCATGGCAGCAGAGGTGAGACTTCCTTCATACATGTTGTGGTTTCTGCTTTGCCTTTCACCCCTCACTCGTGGGTATCCTGGTACACAATGAATTTTCTTTTAGTTCCCAAAAGGAAGAAACTTTGAAGACACAAACAAGCCGTCCCCTGTTTTACAGCATTTGCCAGATGGGTGTGCTTTCTTCCTTTTAGCCTTCAAGCCTGAAACAAATCTTTGTCTGAAAAAGAGAATTAGAGGATAAACCCGTAAGATGATGCTGAAATCAAATGACAGCTTATGAAAAAATAATGGTTGTGTTTCATGAGCATTGCAAGAACGGTTGGTTGAAACACTGCTAGAGAGAGGGAGTGTGTATCAAAGTGTAATGTGCTCTTCAACCTCTTTCTTTGAGGCTGTGTTTTCTATTTCATTTTTCCTCAAAAGGAATGAGAATCCTTGAGGCATACTCATGGGATTTACTTATGTTTGTGTAACGAGTTGTGTCTCAGCTGAGATGAACAAGCATGTTTGAGCACTCCCGAACCCTTTGCACTGTGGAGTAAACATCAGTATGTTTGTGAATTGAACATCAGTATGTTTTTGTTGTTGCGCTCTGCCTGAGGAAGTGATAATCTTAAACAAAGGAGATGAATCCAGTATAATTGCAAGTATGTTGTGTTAGCTAGTCCTAGTTCAGATAACAAGTAGCATGTACGATTTATTTTTGTTCTCCTGTCTTGAATTCATACTTGGAATGAGGGAGGAGGAAAGAGAACAGTGTACTGATAGTAGGAGAATATAATGCTGATCACACCACAGTTCAGTTATTTGGTATGTCTCTTTATTTTTCCCTCAATATGAGAATATGCAAGACCAGATTTGTAAATATGCAGTGGAAGGGTATTGAAGATTTGCCAGTGTCTGTCCTAGGTGGGGTCTTGTTGGTATTGTGTCTCTTATCTTGGCTTGGCAGAAGGATGTATCAGCCTTGCACCAGCAGCAGGGTGGGTTTATCAGGGAGTGTTCTGATGCCTGAGTGTTGCCTCCTTAGTGCTGCACTGTGTGGTAGTGAAGTGTTTTGGGTTGCAGGATGGGACCCAGCTGTTCGTTTCAGTGGGAGCTGTTCCGTCTGCTGATTAAGGAAGCAGTGGCTCAGTCGTGTCAGGGCAGGGTCCCCAGTCAAACCATAAATTCCTGCAGCCTGCTGTGCTGCTGGTGGGCAGTGAGGAACTGTGTGGGAAATGGAGAGGAAAGAGTCTCCTAGCCTTGTTTGCAACCACTAGTGTTTGTGGACATTCCTGAGCTGAGGGCCACATATGCTTGTTGGGTTTGATAGTCCCAGAGGTACTTTGGAAAGTTGTCTGATCACTTATTGAACTCATTTATACTTTGCCCTCTGTAATATCCAAAGGCAACAAATTCCTAATCTGAAATGGGCGGCGGGCGTTGGTTGAATGGTATAAGTTGCTGCCTCTGGAGCCGGCTCCTTCTCTGAGGATGCTGGTTCAAATCCCGAGGAACTCACTGTCACCGTCCGAGCTGCTCAGCCGTGGCAAAATGAACCTCCGGAGTAAAGGGGGTGGGGCCAGTTCCGTGCACACTGTGCCTCACCTAAAAAATCCATTGTGCAGGCTTATCCCAAAATCTTTGTTCGTGAAGTCTAGCCAACAACAACAACAAATTCCACGTTTACCTGGCTTTGTGTACACAAAAGAGCTCTTTTAGTTCTGAAACTTCCGTCTGATAACTGCAGAAGGTTTAGGTTGGAAGGGACTTTAAAGGCCATCGAGTTCCAAATCTCCTGCCATGGACAGGGGATAATGTCCCCTAGCTATCATCTGATACATTTATGGTGAAAATCTGCAAAGAATCATTCCCTGTTTACTCTTCTTAAGAGTAAATGCAATTTTATTGTCCTTTCTCCTGCTCTCCTCCTGACTTTCTAAGCAAAAGAATTCTAGTCTGTTTAATCTTCCCTCATAAGAAATTGCCTTTTTTGAATGTTTTAAATATCCCTTATATTGATTGGGTGACTATCAGTAGTTTCCCTGATTTTGATACCAGCACTCATGTGAGTGGAATAAAACATTTTAGGTTTCTTTCTCTACAGGTACTGGCAGTGACACCTCATGGCAGCCCTCAAGCTCTCAGCAAAAAGTATTAAATCTTGTAGACTGAAGTGTTTTCCTGGTGGTGGCTTGTGTGATGCTGCTCAAGAGGGACCCTGCCAAGTGTTTTCCATTAGTGTGAATGAATTAAATTAAGTTACATTAAGCTATTAATCTCTTTTCTGACTCTGCAAACATCAATTTAGCTTGATGCCTCAGGGTATTCAATAAAACAATATAGAAGGTTTTCTTGTGTTCTAGGTAGGCTTCCCTTTGTTCTCTGTTCATCAGCACTTTCTTTACTGCACAGGGTGGATGTGGAATGTGCAAATGCCCAGAGAAAGTTGAATAAGGACTGTCTGTTTACTTTTTAGTAAACGTTTATCTTTTTTTGCCTTAATATACGGTGTTTGAGAATTACAGTATAGCAAGCAATGTCCAGTCAGTCTGTCTTTGCGCCTTATTTATTGTCGGAAAGAATTACTCCTTTTCTGTAGCAGCCATCCTCTGCTCCTGTTTGATACATCTCAGTTAAGGCCATGATAATCAAAGTGATATTCCAGTTTTAGAGTTGCACTTTATGGATAATAGTGTATTTTCCTGTATAGCTTCTCACTCCACATATATCCTCTTTGGGTTTGAGTGCCTTCCAGCCTGATGTACATGAATAGTATCTGCCAGGGTCATGGAGCCCCCAGGGGATAAACTGTTCATTTTGGGCAGCACAAGAACTCAGGTGTTGGAACTGAAAATGGCCTGCTGTACACTTAGAGCCTCAGATTACAGAGCTGTGTAACTTGTGATGCAGTGTTGTACTTTCTGTAAAGTACTTCTTGAGAAGGAATGCTGGAATGCATTTCTGGAAACAGCAGAGGAACCAGAGGCCAGTGCCTTCACCAAATCTGCACTATCTTGTTCTTGCGATTCTGATGCTCCTTTTGCCTCAGCACTGACCAATACAAATCATGTCTTGGCAACATTAACTTAGTAAAAATTGCGAAGACTAGACCCTTCAGATTTCTGCCTGATAGATGCCTTCCTTATTGAGACTTTATGCCATGTGTATAGCTTTTGACACAAATTTGTGCTCAATGGCATGTCCATCCAGCAGCTCAGGTAATCATTGTGTTTCACCGCTTGCATGGTTAGAATTGGGATGTATTTCCTTTTCCTCTGTGTTCTGCCCAAAGTTTCTCTGTAGTCACAAAACATCGTGTCAACCACGTGTAGTCTCCTTCTGGTACTGCAGGGTAATCGCAGGCAGAAGAGGGTCTTGTAATGTGCCTTGCAGGAGCAGCTAGTGTGCTAACTTAACTTTGTTATGGAAGGTGCTTGTGATGAGAACAGTCCACTGTGCTAGGTGACTTGCAGTTACTTTCTTTGTTTGGTGTAATTAGAATGATATATGTATCTTATCTTGAAGTGTTTATTTGAATAAAAGGTTGCACTGGTGTTTAAGTAGTCACAGGAACACTTATTTTAAAGCTAGTAAACAGTTGGCAGATCTGTTGGATTTTACAAAGGGCTAAATATGCATAGAAACATTTAAAGAATGCTTTTTACAGATGGAAAAAATTATTCAAACCGACTGGTTTATTGCTACGTTGGGAAGTTAGTGGTTGTGATAGTTCTTCTGTACTGTTTGTGGTACTTACACTGAAGGCATGCCATCAGGCCAGTTCTTCAGAAGTGGTTTCAGTTGCTCATTGTAAATCCCCTGCATCTCAGTGCCAGCTGGTCCCTGTAAACTACAGGGTAGGGTGGGCAGTCTCTGAGCAGGGGCTTATCGTGTCCCATTTTTTTTCACTGAGGATAGAATGAAGGGACAGAGCCCTGTGGGCTTGACAGGTTAGAGAGGGGCAATAGGGCCACAGTTCTTAGATGATAAGAGCCACAGAAATGTAGTTAGGTACTCTGGAAACAATTCTTTCTGGTGACTTGTCTTTACACTTCTGATCTTGCACTTTCTGATATACTCAGTTTTTTTTCTCTGTACTTAGCATAGAGAGATGTGTGTTTAAAAAGAGAAGTTACCTTAGCAGCATTTACATCTCAGCAAAGGGAAGAAATTATTTAAAAGTTCTTCCATGGTTTCCATCAAATTCTTGCTACTATTTAGTTCTTTTTTTTTTTTTTTTTGTTTGTTTGTTTGTTTGTTTGTTTTTTTGTTTGTTTTTTTAGAAGTGGGATGAGGAGAGCGAGTTTGTGGGATTGTGGTCTCAACACATGCTGTGTGATAATTGAAAAAAGTAGTATGTCCTGTGTAGTGTGGGAAAAGTGCCACCTAACAACAGTAACACTAGTGGCTACTCTTACAGCATCATGTGTTTGAGAACAATTTCTTCCATATTTATTTATGTTTGTCACAGGTATATTGTGCACATGATCACCTATAGTGACCATTGGCTCACAAGAACTTTAAGCTGCAGTAAATGCATTTTATGTTTTAGCCCTTGAGGTCCTGCATCTGAACCACTGTCCCAACCAGAAATGTTGTTAACATACATGTTTTTTTTTTCTTCCTCTTTTCAGTCCCTGCTTGTGACAGTCAGAACTGCTCATGTGATTTTACGGTGAGTACATTATATTTTACAGGATGATTGTTCAGGAAGGTAGTTTGTAGAGCATGTTGATACAAGAGGTGTATGTAATTACCTTGTTGAATTGCAAACCCTGAGAAAAAAGACTTAGGGGTATTGATGGATGGAGAAGCTTGATGTGATGCAGCAATGTGTGTTTGCTCAGAAAGCTCAGTTGTATCCTGGGGTACATCCCCAGCAGTGTGGGCAGCAGGTCAAGGGAAGGGATTCTCCCCCTCTGCTCTGCTGTGGTGAGATCCCACCTGCAGTGCTGCCTCCAGCTCTGGAGGACCCTAGCGTGAGAAGGATGGGAGCTGCTGGAGTGAGTCCAGAGGAGGCCACAAAGATTCTCAGAGAGCTGAAACACCTCTGCTGTGGAGACAGCCTGAAGAGAGTTTGGGTTGTCCAACCTGAAGAAGACAAAGCTCTGGAGAGACTTAATAGCCCCTTCCAGTACTTAAGTGGGCTCCAAGAGAGCTGGAGAGAGACTTTGGACTGGGGCATGGAATCATAGGGCAAAGGGGAATGGCTTCAAGCTTACAGAAGGCAGAGTTAGATTAGATATTAGGAAAAAACTTCTCCCTGTGAGGTTGATGAGTCACTAGCACAGGCTGCCCAGAGAAGCTGTGACTGTCCCATCCCTGGAGGTGCTCAAGTCCAGGCTAGTTGTGGCTTTGAGCAACCTGGTCTAGTGGAAGGTATCCCTGCCCATGGCAGGAAGGTTGGAACAAGATGAGCCTCAAGATCCCTTCCAGCCCAAACTGTTGCAGAATGAGAGATGGGCAAAGGTGGTTAGCTTTGCCTGTGCTGTTCTTAGGCTTGAGTTCTGCAGTGCATGGATAGCTTTAGTGTGTGCTAATAGCTTGATACATAGATTAAAGTGGATTGATGCTGCTGCTGAGGGTTGATATATCTTACTTAACGTCTTCCTACTGGGTTTCTTTTAAGATCTTAGTCTCTGGAAGTTTTGCCTTGAAAAAGTCACATGCACTTGTATCTGTAATGTACCTGTGTGTGCATATGTAGGACATGGCATGTAGCACAGGAGCCTCTTTGTTCTGGTCACTGTTGGTGTTTCAGGTCTGACAGCAAGCTGTAATGACTCACCTGAGAAATACCTCACATGCTGAAAAATGTGGCTCTGTAGTTACTGTAATCCCAAGACTGACTTCAGATATGTGCATAAGTTTTTAGCAAACATTGCATCTTCTCTGTCATCTGGCAGTGTCTGTACTACCCGTGTGGGCTAACCACTGATTGTTTTTTGCCTTTTTAAAACGTTGCTGTTTGAAACCAGTAACATGAACAAAAATCTCCCCTGGGAAAGCACAGAGTATGGGAACGGGGCTTAGGAAGGGCAGAGAATCCATATCCAGAACTTGTTTGAAAAATGGATGAAATAATTTGAAATTGAGATGCTATTTAACAAAAGAGATAGAGTAATGTTAATTTCCCCTCTTTTGCAGATATGTGGTTCATCTCTGGGATCTCAACCATGAAGGAACATGGGAGGGCAAAGGCACTTATGTCTACTACACAGATTTTGTCATGGAGCTAACATTGCTTTCCCTGGACTTGATGCATCATATTCATATGCTGGTATGAAATACTGGACATAATGTTGAACAAATAGACTGGCCTTAAAATAAAGGATACTGAGTATACGTATTGTGCATATTTTTTTGCTTAGCTTATTTTAGAAACCAGATATTACAGAAAATTACTTAAATAGAAATGAAAATATAGTGGGAGAGATTCTGGCATTTTTTCCTTGTGTGTAATCAGATCATCACAAGCAACTTTGTTATGGAGTATTAACTACTGTGTAATTATCCGTTTAATAGGTGTTTAATTAGCTTTTTTATTGTGTAGTGTCAGGATGAATTATTTTCATTGGCAGCAGGGGATGCTAAGCTGGACAAGACTGAATACAGTTTATCCTCATTATAAATGCTGTGCTGCCAAAGTTTTATCTGAATAGGTAGTGAGTAGTAATACCTGTGAACATATGGGTTAGTCTAAATGGAGTCAATAAAAGAGAAATCCTTCAGTGCTGGGTTCTTGATCTGTTTTTCCTCTTATGACCTAATGCAGCTTGTTGTTACCCATGGTTTTTGTTTCTAATCGCTGCTCTGTTTTTTTCCAAAGCTGTTTGGCAATATCTGGTTGTCAATGGCCAGCCTGGTGATTTTTATGCAGCTGCGCTACCTGTTCCACGAGGTTCAACGGAGAATTCGGCGGCACAAGAACTACCTGCGTGTGGTTGGAAACATGGAAGCAAGGTAAGCCTCTTATTTCCTCTGCAGTCTTGATGTAGATCTAGGAGAGAGGATCCTGGGAAAGAACTTGGCACTATTCTTCACTTCTTTGCTACACTATGGCATGGTGTAAGCTGGAGGATGCAGTCTTGCAAACCTGACTCTGAAGAGTGTGTTTTTATCCATTTGTTACAGAGGACACGCTGGTTTTAGCAGATATGTAGGGTTGACTTTTATGATAGCAGTATCACTGCAACAAGTGAATTCCCCTGTCCAGTATTTCTCGTATTCTCTTACATCCTACCCTGGTGGAGTGACCAAAGCTTTGCAGAGTTCTGCCTGTTTCAGTTGTCAACTGTTGACTTTGGCTGTGCTAGAAATAAATGCTCTTAAATTTCATTAGGCCATACTATTCAGTTACTGCCTGAAATGAAATAAAAATATTAATTAAAACTTGCCTAGCTTTACCTATATATTTATTAAACCTGAAGCGATCTCTAAACAGGCTCTGTACCTGTAGTAGAGCTGAGAGCACCTTGGCATTACTTTAGTCCATCCCCCTGTAGTAAGGTAATACAGAGAAATTGGGAGGCCTGCTGAAACCTAGTATTGTGCCAGATACTACTGCATATCTGATTCAATGTTTTCATAATTTGGCAATGTCCTTAAAAATTTTAGGAGCAGCAGGGAGTTTTACTCTTTCTGTATATCACTGTACTGCTTTCATTTTGGACCTCTGTGGGTTTGATTAACTCTGATGCCTGCTGCTGTAGTGCAGATGGAGAAGGCTGGCTTGTCTAGAAATTCCTGTGGTTTTCTTTGTGAACAGTTGTTTAATGGCTGTGATACCAGGTTAAGAACTGTATAATAAAGTTCATCCTCAGTGCATTGTTTCTTTACAGTAAGATGAAGCCACTAAATCCCTTTGAACTACTCACAAAACTATTTAAGTTGCATGTGTCACAGACTTCTTGTCTGAGCAACTTGATGTGTTTTGGTCGTTTTGATTATGCTGGAAGAGCCGCATTCCAGTTTCCTTCTGAAGCTGCCAGGGGCAGGGAGCTCCCTGCCTTTCTGTGGTTGTTTTTCAGGTATATTCTGCACCAGCAGTTTTATGAAAATGCTGTTATAGTACTTATCTCTATATTGTCTGTATTTGGCTACTGTGTCATAACTTCTTACACAGCGCTGCGGCTTCAACAAAAAAGGAAAACAACTCGAAACAAACGGGGGTGGCAAAATCTGAGGGCAAAATTAGTCAGAGCATAAATACTTATGATCCCAAGGAGACATCTTAATGGGTACAGCTCTTAAAACTCATTTAGAAAAATGACATAAGCCAAGTCTTTATAGATTATAACTTGAGGATCTCAACCTAATGATCATATAATTATCTCATGGTAAATCAAAGCTTTTTGCACTTAGGATGTATGAGATGTGCAAAAAAATGTGCTTGCAAAAGGCATGGGAGGGAGGGATGTTTATGTTTGCTCCTTTGCAGTTTTGCTCCTCCGTTACCAAAAAAATAGCAAACCTACTGGCACAGCTCTCCTGAGGCAAAGTTGACATGGAGATTGAGGCTTTCTCAGTGCTGGATTCTTTGGAGAGGAGGCCATGCTGAGTTGGTGTAGTCATTAACTCGTCTCTCCCTTTTTCTTCTGTGTAGGTTTGCAGTGGCAACCCCAGAGGAGCTGGCAGTCAACAATGACGACTGTGCCATTTGCTGGGACTCCATGCAATCTGCGCGTAAACTCCCTTGTGGCCATCTCTTCCACAAGTATGTTTCTGGAGCTGGAGAGGGTGCACCTGACTCAGAAGGGGAGGGATACATGGGCATGGCTGACATTTACAGGGGATTGACAAGTAATGAACTACCAGCAGAGTTGTGGGTGTTTGCTGTCTGGATCTTCTTGGTCTGCGTCTAATAACAAAATACAAGTTCTGTTCATGCCTGTTATTTTTGTGTTTGAGTTGTTTCACATGCTGCATTTTTTCCACCAAGATTAAAAGTATGCTCCTTGTCAGCTAACTGGTAGGTGGTATTGAGTTTCTGAATAGTGAGTTGGTAGGTTTCCTGTCCATGAGGGTGTGTTGATTTTCAGGTGAAGAAGAAAACTTTGTGTAAAATCCTTAAGTACCTTTCAGATATCTGCTTTAGAGAGAAAATGAATATTTTTATACAGTGCATTCTCATATGGTGGTGAGTCCCCAAGGACAGTTGTGGAGGCCAGGTCTGATTCTGTGGTTTCATGGGGGAATGAGTCCATCAGGGCTCTAAAAGAAGTTAACCAAATTAGCTGAAGGTCCATGAGTGGCTGGTGGGTAGAACCGGGAAGCTCTTGTCCAACGGATCTCTCTCGATACTGCTTCTTATGCTCATTGAGTAGTGAATAGTTGAAGATGCTTGTGAAGACAGTGTGTTTAGCTAGATGTGACTTTCTTGGATCTTTTGTAGCAGTGCTTACACTTTCATGCATATGCTTAAATATGAAAGGAGATGCAGGGATTGAATCTGGCGTTTCTGAAATGCTGTGTGATGAACGTGCATGGTCAGTTAAATTGTCCCTGTGGTGTTACTTTCTGCAAATAGCTTTTTACTTTTCTGGTAACTGTCAAACCAGAGGTTGTAATCTTTGTGCTAATTTGTTGTCATTTATGACAAACCTTGCCATAAATATT
Source organism: Formicarius rufipectus (assembly GCA_013399695.1). Taxonomy (NCBI): domain Eukaryota; kingdom Metazoa; phylum Chordata; class Aves; order Passeriformes; family Formicariidae; genus Formicarius; species Formicarius rufipectus. The sequence goes on along the minus strand of VXAU01005767.1, from coordinate 3,345,619 downwards.
TATCTGTGTTCCAAGAAGTCTCTAATGAGATAATGTGCCTCTGTAGCAGAAACTCTTGTTCCAGTGTTACTGAATCATGTGAATATTTAATCACCTGCTGAGCACTTGAGAAGCCCAGGGTATTCTCTTCAGAAAGTAATTTTCTCTGTATTTAAAAGGATCCTTTTGTAGCTACAGTTGCAGTTACAGTTCTGAAGCAGTTTTTTTGAAGGCAAGTTACACTACTTGTGTAGGGGAGGGAACATATTATAGTGGATGACTTATGCTTGCATATAAAACCAGATGTAACTAATAACCCTATTTACAACCTGAGAGTGGTTTCTCTCCTCATAAAAGCCTGGTGATTTTGCCAGCAGGCTGAACATTGTGTCCATTCCCAATCATGTGGGATTTCTTTTTCATAGTCATTTATTTGGAGTGGAAGAGAAAGTGTCAGGAAAGATTCACATCATGAGATCAACCCTGTGCCTATATATTAAGGGAATTTAATGGGAGTAGGTGCCTGAACCTTTTAGGCTCTGTTGAAGCTTTTTCCTTTATCTTTTAGGAAGCACTCAATTTCAAAAGCGTTGTTGCTCTAAAAGATTGCCAGCCTTGACCTGGTGTTGGTCCTCCTACTGAGGGGCTGTGGGTGACCAAGCCCCTCCTGCCTGTGTGGTACGGAATGGGTGTAGGCACAGCAGGTTTTGGGAAGTGGTTCTGATGCAGGCTGACCCTGGGCCATGTCCATTCCAGCATCTCCGTGGTTGAGCCATTGAGGAGCAGCAGGTCTGTGGTGACAGCTTGTGTCACTCTGGATGTTTCCCAAGTGACCTTTGGAGTACAACTCTAGCAGTGGTTTGAGCTCGTGTGGGCAGGGTGGTTTTGCTGTGCTAAGGGAGATGGTGTGTGACATCACCACCAGTGCTAACACACTGGCTGTGCTGGTGACCAAGGTGGTGGAAGTTGTTAGATTTTTACTGCTTTGGTTGTTTCTGGGAAACCATCACTGTGTATCCCTCCATTGCAGTATGATGGAAGTGTGCTTGTATCCTTGACTTTGCTATAGTTTGCAATTAGGACTTTCCCCTTGCTCTGTCACTGCAAACCTGTGATCTGTGCCTTTATTTTGTTTGCAAGTACACAGTTTGGGAAACAGGTTTATATAACCTTTTTGTATGTCTTTACCTTTCTAAAGTGATTTAAGAGCTCCTGCTGGAAAACTCACCCTGCAAGCGTGAAGTATGTGATATGAGAATTGTTCAGTGCTGTAAAATTCAGTTCTTCCACAGTGAAAACTAGGTTTAACTTGTACAAATACTTCAATTAGGTCATATCATCTGGATCAAAAGGCATGCACAGCTCTGAGTGTTTCAACCTTCTTCTCACATTCCACTTTCTGCAGGACAACAAATACTCAGAATTAAGTAAGGATTGTAATGGCACAGAATTGTTAGTATTAATAAATCTGTTTATAGAGTTCCTCTAGTGTTACTGACTTTGATGGTTTGGGTATTGATGTTTTAAAAAGCTATTTTAAAAAACCATTGCCACATCACAGTCAGAATTGCTATGAAAATGTCAGTGTATATTAATTATGTACCCAGTTGGTTTTTGTCTTTTTCATTTGGGGATGGTGAGAGAAGAGAAATGCTTTGTTTTCCCTTCCAGGCAAAACTTACTTGTTCTGAGCTGGAGGGACAATAAACTTGCAGAGTGTTTTAAGTTTGTGATAAGTTCATTTTTAGAGAAATGCATGCAGATTTGAGTATTTTCAGCTGAAAGAAATAAGAAGAGTTATCAAGGGTATCTCTGAGAAGTCCGTGTGTTGTTGTTGTGTACAGAATATGCTACAGCTGCTTGATGTACTCAGGATAGTAGTGTCTTGGAAAAACGCTGCAAGCTCACCCTATAAACTGCTGTTTTCCTGTCAGCTCGTGCCTGCGGTCCTGGCTGGAACAAGATACATCTTGCCCCACCTGCAGAATGTCTCTTAACATCACTGACAGCCATCACGTGAGGGAGGATCACCAAAGGGAAAATCTGGATGAGAACCTGGTCCCTGTGGCAGCAGCAGAAGGCAGACCACGCCTGAACCAGCACAATCACTTCTTTCACTTTGATGGTGAGCTGAGCATGTTTAACATCCACTGCTTTTGCCCAAATAAACAAAGGGAGCAGTCTTCTGAGGAAGGGAATTCTGTCTGTGCTTCAGCTGAAACTCAAACCATCCTCTGCTTGTGTTTGTCAAACACCTCTATGTGTTTTACAGTTCTTTTGCAAGAGCTTACATATGTCTCTGAGTTTGTCCAGAGCTATAGAGGTTTCTTGAAAGATTTTGTACTAGTGCTCCCTTTTTCTGGATTTGTTGTGGTTGACATCTTCAATACTGGCATTTATTCATTGTGTGCCATGTTGACAAGCTGAATGGGAAATTCATGTGTGTCTTTTTTTGTTACAATGTGGTGGTTAATCAGTAACAGTCAAAGATGGGAAAAACACTCTGGTGCAGTCTAAAAGTTGATCTTTCCCCTAGATCCTTGCTAATGTGTGGTTGTCAGAAGTCCATTTGCCAATCAATTTCCAACACACTTTCAATGCCTGGTTAGGTGCAGATTAGCCTTAGAGGCAGTCTTGTAACTACAACAGTTTTTACATGTTTGCTTTTTTTAGTGATGTGGTATAAGTACTCACAAAGCAGATGTGATTTTAGACCATGATAATTTCTGTGTATGCAGAAAAAGACAATGTTTTGAAAAAGACAATTACCATTGCTTGTCCTACAGATTTTTTTATAGTTTTGGTATCATTTTGTGCTTGTGTTCCTCAGTTTCCCAGGTTTTGATGGCAGTCATCTTGTTTCCCAGTAGGTTTCAGTACTGATAATGCTCAGCTCTGGGCTATGCCCTTGTGGAGCATCCACAACTTAGCTGGGATGTTGCAAACTCACATAGGGACCTCTTCTTAGTCTGTGCTCATTTTGCAACCTTTGGAGATTATGGGAGGAGAATAATGGACAGAGAACAGTCAGACATTTCTAGATACACAGAGACTGGCTGGTAGCTTCTGCATGGCTTCCATTTTTTTGGGAGGTGCTTTAGGTCTCCGAAAAACATTTATATTTAGAATAATGCTATATTTTTGATGGCTGTGCTTCCCCAATGATCTCCTGTGGCCTGGAGACCCACAGAATTACCAAGGAAAACAAGAAGTGGCATAGAGAAAATCATGTGTTTATTTAAGTGGCAGCACAGGAGAAGGAAGGAGCCAGTGATGTGCCCTACTCTGTTGAGTCACTTTGTTCAGTTACTTTGTGCCCCTTTGAAGTAATACTTTCTCAGTCATGACCCATTTTGGGAATGGATTCAAATTGTTTAGAAGGTGTCCTGTTTTTAGTAAGATTGCTGGAGTTATTCATGTATTCCAGAACTGAATTTGACTATGGATTATTTTAATTTTCACTGTAATGGGAACATTAAAAGAAGAAAACAAGAATGTGTTTTTTTGATCCTCTTCCAGCCCTCAGATTGTTAAACCACCGTGACAATCTGTTTGAGGAGAATAAATCAGCCACTGATTAACTCCAGTCATCTCCCATGCTCAGGAGACCTTAGGGATGGATTGCACTGCAGAACATCCTGCATGTTCCTTGTGGAATATGAAGAGTTATGTTAAATACACAGAGAAATTCTTCACCTGCTGAGAACTCAATATGCATTTTTGACTTTCTTGGTGATTTCTTACCCTCAGGCTCCCGAATTGCCAGCTGGCTGCCCAGTTTTTCTGTGGAAGTGATGCACACCACAAACATCCTCGGAATTGCACAGGCCAGCAACTCCCAGCTCAATGTTATGGTAAGAGTGCTTTAATAGCTTGCACCTCAGCCTTCCTGTTTGTGTTGTCTTGGGGAAAGGGTTACTTGGTGATGGAGAACATAAAGGGGAAGGATGTCAAAACAGTGGTTAGACACTATATGAGAGCTGTTTTTTGGAGTGAGAGAAGCTTTATTTTAGTGAAGTTAGGGCTATATTTGGGTTCAAATGTGCCAACATAAAAGCAGGTCTGGAGGTAGTTGAATGAGGTGTTAAATTACATATACTACCTGTACAGACAGGCAGGCAGGCTTTTTCTCAGCTTGCTTAGTGCAACTTCTTTCACTCTTTTTCAGTACTTCACTCACAACTTGCAGGATCAAAGGATGTGAGTCTGTAACCAGAGTTTAGCTGTTGGTCAAATAGTAACTGATCAAACTCATTCTATAGCTTTTGATTTTCTTTCTTTAATAGCACTAAGCTCCAAGATAGCTGTTTCTCTGAGTGTCTTGTCACTGTGAGGTGGGGCTCTCTAGCACCCTCACCGCTTGCTGATTCATGATGATGATGATAGAAATGTAGAGGATGAAATCACAGATTTGTTAAATTCTTCTATAAAAACTCTATTGTGGTACAAAAAGAGAAGGATGTGGCCTCATGAAACACAGTTACTTTATTTCCTTTGAGAAGTGCTGTTTCCTTTGAGTTCTTCAAGCTACAGCATGTTAATAAATGTTCAGTGAAGTGCCTCATTAGCCTTCACTGCTGTTTAAGCCTCAACAGGGTAAGGCTACAATTTTTAGGAGGTCTGAGGCAGGGCAGACAGGGAACATTAAGGTGTCAGATGATTTATTAGTTATATATGCAGGAACTCTCTATCTGAAGTCAGTTTAGTTTTTCTTTTCCTGGACACGTTTACACAAATGGACTTCTGTTAAGAATGAACAATGATTTCTTGGAATTGTGTATTATCAAAAATACAGTATCAACTTACATTAAAATGCCTACTTTAATGGAACGGCCCAGATTAGCAAATTATTAAGGTGTTACATTACATTTTGTAATGGAAAATAAGTGAAATTCTCCTTTAGGCTTCTGAACAAAAACCTAGGGAAGAATTTTGAGAAGTCCAGAGGCTGAAATGCTAAATCAGTTGTTCTGGTCACAAGTTACTAGGTTTGAAGTAGTTGCTTGTATTGGAACTCACTGTCAGCTGGTGCATAGTTTTACTTTCCTCTCAAAACTCCTTCCATGCTTCTCTTCTTATTGTTGTTCTCATTTCCCTCTGTTTCTCATGACTTTGGGCATTAGTGAAAATAGAGATTTTAATATTTAATGAAATCTAGCTGTCGGACTTAAAAGCATATTTTGTCTGCCCTCTTATCTATTTAATTTGGATATTATTTAACTAAGTTGAAATTCAATAATAGTTTCCCGACAACTCAGTTTAATTTACTTGAGCTTTCAGATCCTATTAAACTGGTTTGTAGGCAGGGTGGCTGGAGAGAGTGGGTTATTAAAACTTATTCCACTTGTCCCTACCAGTGCTATTTTGGAACCTGGCTGGCACAAAGAAGAATTTCTTCCCAGTGTTGTTTTAACTTCCAGTCACTCATGAATTTTATGTAGAGCTTTATCAAAAAGTCATAAAAAGAGGGTTGGGAGACTTTTGAAGCCCTTGTGCATCTAGGGACACTATTCAGGAACTTAAATTTCAGGGCCATGTGGTGTCTCTGTAGGAGTTACATTTTTACTGTTGACTTCAATGAAGTCAACAAGTTGCTCTTTAAGTCAATGCCAGAATGGGTTTTCTTTCTCTTTTCTTTTTGTTTGTGGGTTAACGGATCATAAGCAGCATCTTTGAGCTGATAATATTTCTCATCTTTCTGTTGACATACTTACCAACTTTTATTTACTGTTGATACTGACTGTATATACCTTTCTCCAGGCCCATCAGATCCAGGAGATGTTCCCTCAGGTTCCTTATCATTTAGTTCTGCAGGATCTGCAGTTAACTCGTTCTGTAGAGATCACCACTGACAACATCCTAGAAGGACGCATCCAGGTGCCTTTCCCTACACAGGTAAGTGTGTGCACTTAAAATTATTGACTTTCTTACTTACCACAGCACAGGGCCTGTTAATAATGAGTGAGGGGAATGATGTAAATTGAAGCACTGGTGAATCCAGGATTTGTTTTTCCCTTTGTTTAAATCTCTGTAAATGCAGTATATTCAATCATGTACCAAAAATATATTGAGAATGTCCTAGCTAGACTAGAGACAAATATTTGCTCAGTTAAAGCAGCTCTTCCTGGTCTCTCTTGTGCAGAGCCTTGAGAACATTTCCAGTTTATTTCTCTGCTGACAGATAATTGAATTGTACCACTTAGGAAGGTTTTCTGCAAAGAAAGTAGTCGGCAAAATGATGCCTTGTTCTTAATTAGTGCTAGCAGATTTCAGTAAAGCAGTCTGGGGACAATGTGTCTTAATAAGAATATTGAATTCTGGTTCTGTGCACATCAGATAGTACTGTTATCTGGAGTCTGCGTGTGGGCAAGCAGAGAGAATTCTCTTTGCACACAAAGCATTCTGTTTATTGCTAACTTCTCTGTTTCCAAATTGAACATAACGCCTGACGTTGCAGAGGGCAGAGTCTGAATGTGTTCAAAGGACTCAGTTTTGTTTGCCATTTCACGCCCTGTATTGAACCCATGATGTTTGCATTTCAGCGTGCAGATAGCATTAGGCCTGCATTGAACAGCTCTGTGGAACGGCACAGTACTGATCAGGAGGATGCTGGAACTGTCACACAGGTAATTTGGCTGAAAAATGGGTAAAAGCACAGTTAGAAGCTGCATGAACTGTAGGAGCCTTTGGCTCCATATGAGGTCAGGTTGGTGGCAGCCCTTCCTTGCATTTCACACCAGAGCTAACATGGTCAGGCAAATAAGTCAGACTTGAGCATGGTGCCCCTGTAAAGGACTGTCTGTGTGCTTTACTTTTTCCTCCTTAAGGGAACGTGCTCTCGGGTGATACAAAGAACAGAAGATGATCAGTTCTCTGTTCACATCTGGTCAGCCCATGTCTGTCTGTGGAGTATGAAGAGCAGAATGCTTTGCTCTTCCCCTTCCTCTTCTTATTCCCATTCTGTATATCTCCAGACACATTAAAATAAAAAGTATTTCTCTTCTGGCTATAAGATTCCTTCTGGAGGAAGTGCTTTAGGACAATGGGGAATTTTTACGTAAAAGCACAATAATAGATTTTTCTGTTCTTCACTAAGGGCTTTATTAAGCAGCATGTGCTAGCTCAAATGTTGCAGGAGAAAAAAAATTACCCTTCGAGGAGACTAAGGTCTCATTCCAGTTTTGTTTTCCCTGACTGTAGTAACAACATCCTGAGGTTTTCTGTTTTATAGACCTCTCCTTCTGCTGGCTTAGAGAGTGAATTTGTGAGGTGTGTGTGACTTTCTGCCTCTGCAGCCTTTAGTGACCTGAATAGCCAACCTGTTACTCATCTGGATTTGACCAGTGGCAGTTCCCTCATTAGCAGGTTGTAAGACAGAAAGAACTTTGATTTGCTTTGATTATGCAATTGAGGATGAAGAAGAGGTGGTGGGGATTGGTACCGTTGTTTGGTAAGAGCCTGTGGTAGAAGGCACAGGAATGAAAATCTGAGCTGGTCTAGCAAATCTGAACTTTCTGGGCTTACGTGAAGGTTTTGGTGGCATTTGCCCTGCTCTTTAATGAACAAATCATCTTTTTGTACAAATGGTATCTAAATAGTTATCCTTAGATTCCTACTGGCTTCACATCCTGCTTTGAATGATTATGTTGCTGTTCATCTTTTTTCCTTTCTGCCCAGCACTGCCAGTGTCTCTGTCCTTTTTTCTACAGAAGCCTAAAAGCATGGATGTGGTGTTCATATGTCACATTATTGAGCACATGCTCTCTACTGAGAGACACCTTTTTGCGTTGGTTACTGCTGAGCACTCTGCTCAGGTGATGCGTTCAAGCTTGAGTAAATAGAGGTTTGGATGGAGAACTTATTTTTGTTTTGCAGAATAGCACAGAGATGGCCCGGATAATGGGAAACATCAGTGTCCCACAGCTGAGTGAGGCTGCTGGTGGCTGTGTGTGGGATGAACTGGTGGTCTCTGTGCAGGTTTTCCTGGGTGGATATTTATTGTGCCAAATAGGAATCGTAGACAAAGGCAGAAGTGGGAGACTGAGACTGCCATGCACAGAGAGAAACGTGTTGCTGGGTAGTGCTGTGGAAGCTGGAAGGTGCTGCTGTCCTCCTCCTGCCTCCTAAATGCTTTGTGCATTTATTGTTAGCTTAGGCTGCCTCCAGACAAGATGCTCACTTATTGCAGAGCTCAGAGTCAGGCTTGCTTACATCCTTGCTATTGATAGTATTTCTGTCACAGAGAGTAGACTTGGGAGCCTAGGGACATCCTTCCTCTGGGAAACTGCTGTCACTTTGGTGTCCCTTTGATTTCAATTTGTAATCAAGTACCTGGTGCACTGGATATGCTCTCCTGCTTACCAGAAGAATCTGTTCCTGTAGACAGTCAAATGCTTCTCTGTGAGGGAAGGGCTGGCACAAAACAGGCTACTTCAGCAGGGGGCACTGGATTTTTGAGGTTTTAAAGGCAAGTGGGAAGGGACATAAGAAGCTGCCATTGTCTCCTCTGGGTGAGACTTGAATTTCCAAATTGTGGATAGATACACTTCACACCTTATGAGATGATCTCCAAGAGGGACCGTGGAAGCTCCAGTTGCTTTGTGCTGCAGCCTTGGAGTAAGTTTTACAAGCATTCTCTCTTTCCCTTTTTTTTTTTTAAAATCAACATGCCTACTGAGAATCTTTGTAGAACAGCAAGTACTAGACCCATCAGAGTTCTGCTTGTTGGAAGTAACACTTCTTAGAACAGCTAAAGTGCTCAAATAAAAGCACCCTTCTTCATGAGTAGTGTTGGTTTTCTTAGTGTCATATGTCATATTATGACCTAATCCTACCTAAAGTTTAAAGTTCTTTAGAAAGGGATAATGACTAATTTTTTTTCCCCACAATTGTAGCTTGTGGTTTTGGGGAGTCAGTGCTGATATAATGTAATGGTAGTTGAGAGGCCTCTCTGAGCACCATCATAGTATAAATCATGTTACAGGTTTGTGAGATAATGCTCTCAACACTGACAGCCTCTATCAGTCCTGGTCTGTACTCTTAGTGAGACACTCTGCACGTGCTTCTCTCCAGCTGTGCATTGGAATGCTGATGCTTCCAGCAATGTGCATAATGCTCTGCACCTCCTCTCCATCCCTATCCTATTTGCCCTTCCTCCCTTCTTTTCTGACTCCACTGTTATTCCCACAAGAACAGATTGCAGAGCAGCTTGAGCTACTTTCTCTAAGCTTTTATTTTGATGTACTAAAATGTATTTAAAGATTATCCTTTGATTTTATTTTTGTGTGTGTGTTTACTTATCTGTTTCTGTAATCTTGGGCAGAGGTTGGGTAGGACTGCTCAGACCTGACTAGCAAGGCTGTTGTTACTAACCTGAAGCTTGCCTGGTGCAGCTCTTGCTCCCCTCGAGAGTCCAGTTTATTGTCATTGCTTAAGTACTTGGTGACTATACAGGGGAATCTTCTGAGGCATCCCATGGCTTTCATGAAGCTTTTTCTTTTGGAGTGTGAAGGAGGAATAGTTTCTGTCACAAACAGTCTTTTGCATCTGTGATCTGCTGCATTACTGAGGCTACTCATAACCTTTACTGCAATTAGTTGTCATAGTTTTAGCAAGGGCTCTCCCTTCATCCTCAGGGATGTGGCACTGCTCTGAGGCAGTCCACTGGTGCCCCCACGTTACCCCAGTGCATGAGTGTGAGTGGTACAGGAACCCTCCTGTCAGTTCCAGCGTGCTGGGATTTTTGCTGAGGGAGGCTAAGCACATGTACTTGTGTTTGAGGTTGCAGTGTCTGTACTTGGGCTCTGGCATCCCTGCTTGGCTCACCTGCCTAATGGGAAGTGACATCGGTCTTGGTGTTTGCTTTCTGAAGGCGTTGCATTGGGGAGATGGCATTACTGGCCTCTCTCTGGGGCTTTGGAATGACTCAACCTGGTTTGCACAGCCTAAACCTGTGTGTTGCCCACTGTGGTGCTGCCGAGTCCAGGGCTGTCAGGACTAGAGCAGCGGCCACAGAACGGGCTGTGGAGGCTCCTGCAGCAGCCTTGGAGCTCACTTGGCTAATACCTCCCTGAAGCATCTCACTTGCTTGAGTGGTCCTCTGGGATACCATGTGATGGCTAAACCCTTCAGCCCTTCAGTGGAGTGATTTGTTTCTTGGCGCTACCACGCTTGGTATCATTGTACCTTCCTGTCTCAGGGATGATCTGATCGTGTATGACAGGATGTGATCAGGATGTGCTGTTTCACCTATGCTGGTGCACCCAGTGTCATCATCCATCAGATCAATTTTTGTGTTAGTGTTGTCAGCCAGATGTCAGGGGGGAGAGGTGCAATGTGTGGGGCTGCCAACTGCTCTTACTGGCACACTCTGCTTGGGACAGTTGCCAGACTTGCTCTGGCAGTCCAAAACATTTGGGTGCTGCAGAATCCAGTGAACCGAAACCTCATAAATTCCTTTCTTGAGCACAAATCATCTCTGCAAATACATTCACTATTCTTTCCTTAGTGTGTGGATTTCTGCTTTCTTCTCTTGACTGTTGCATCGCTTGTCAAGTCAGCTGTAGAATCTGACTTTCAAATGCCCCATTTTCAGAGAGCATTAATTATGAGTAATTAATGTTTGTCTTTGACATTACTTTCAAATGTGGCATAAAAGATAGAGCATTATAGGATACAGGCTCTTTGAACATGGTTTGAAATAGCTTTGTTCTGTTTTTTGGCTGGGCTTTTCAAAGGAGCCCAAGGGAACTGGGTACAGCAGGTGAGAGTCTGGTTTCTTCCAGTGCCTCAGAAAATGACAGTTCTTTGTAGCTTGTTGTTTTGCTGCAAAGAAGCCCAAATTTTGCAAAGACTTATGCCTTTTTTTTTCTTTTCTCTTAGACCGAGAGAGTGCCACTTGAACTCAACTCCAGACTGGAAGAAATGGTAGAATTCAGTGAAATGGAAGCAGAGCCTAGTGAAGCAGAAGATTTTGAGGCCAGGGGAAGTCGCTTTTCAAAGTCAGCTGATGAAAGGCAGCGTATGTTGGTTCAGCGGAAGGAGGACTTGTTGCAACAAGCTCGAAAGTATGTTCCTTCCTGAAACTCCAGCCTAGCCACTCAGATAAGAGTCCCTCAGAATGGCTTTCAAATGGATTTTGACCACTGAGAGCCTGGGTTGATAAAAAAAGCAGAAGAAATGAATACATCTGCCATGGCAGGCTCAGGATGCTGCTTAACACAACTGTTGCTGCTAAACCCAATTCTGAAAAAGCATCAAGTGTCCCAATACGTACACAGCTTCCTACATGGTTGAGCCAAAGCTCTTTGAAATCAAAGGCTGATTTTTCCAGCTTCAATGGACTTTAGTCTGAGCCTGTAATCACTGAGAAGGGGTTTCTTGTGCTGAGTCCTCTTGTAATCTTTAGGTTGGCTCCTGGCATAGATATTGGCCCTCACAGCCTCTGCTGTTACAGCTGAAATTCCTGTCAGGTACCACTTTTTCCAAATACAGAGCGCAAAATAGCACAGGGCTGACAGATAACCCTTACTAGAGCTCGCCAGAGGAGCTCAGGATCAGCCAGTCAGCACCACTGAAGAGAGAGGGACCAACTTGAGCTGTTCCCCTTAGCCCAACCAGTAGTAGGTATTAGAATTCAACTTTTTAATGTGCATTCCAGTCATTCTGGTGAACTTTATTAGCATCCAGTTGCTGATTCAACAGAGATGGAAAAGCATTTCAGTGATGTAGAAAAAACGTCTTAGTGTTTCTAACAAGTGTTGTCCCTTCCTTTGTATCGCAGGATCACAGCTGAGAGGGTTTACAACAACCCCAGAATTCTGGGTCCCTTGCTGTTGTCAGGGTACTGCTGGTCTATTTGTTTTCCATGCTGCAATGCCTTATAAATACCTAAGGGTGTGACATCTTTTATGAGTCTATAAATAGACTTGCTCCTAGACTTAATTTTTCCTTGATGCTTGAAAGAAAAGACCCTTAGGGAGATTAGGTATTTATGACTTTGTGGTTTACTGATTTGAAAAGCTGTTGAATTACAAACTAAATTGTCACTAAACGTAGAAATTCCTTGGGATGTTAACTCTGGCAGCAGCGTCCTTGTCCCCTGGCTTTACCTTACGCTTTGCAGCCCTAGTGCCCCTCTGTCACAGAGTTCCTTGCTGTCACTAGGGAGTGCCATGTTGTGGTAGACACTGCCAGCGGCTTAGGAGTGAAGTAATGGGAGCAGAGAGTCAGTAACTCACCAGTGAATTGCTCAGAGTTGAGATTAGAGCCCTGACCTTTAGAACTGGCTCCTTCCCACAGGCACAAGGATCTTGCACAAAACCTAAGAGCTTCTGCCAACTCTGCAGAGTCCGTCGTGGGTGATATGGGCTTGTTTTGGAGTATGTAACTTTGTGTGTTGCTTCTGCTGAGGCATTTTCCTGCTACTGAGCTTTCCAGCCCTCCCTGACTTCGTGGATATGTTTCCCAGAACCAAACCGAGGTGGGCTCTGCTCACCCATCTCTTCCTTTTCTTTTCTCAGGCGTTACTTAAACAAAGCCTGCGATGAGGAGCTGAGCACAGAGAAGCCTTTGCCCGAGGGCGCTCCGGCCGACGCGGTGACGCTGCGCCGCAGGACCCTCGCTGCCGCCGCCGAGCGCAGACTGCAGATGCAGCAAAACTCTTAGCGCTCGCTGCCCCTCCTTCCTCCTCCGTGTGAGCAACGTTGAATAAATACATTAAATACAAACACCCTGCGCTTTCTCTACCAGCAGGAAAGCGCCTCTTCAGAGTTGAGCTGGCTGTGCTGCTGAGTGAGCTGGCTGCCTCTCTGCTGTACAAAGCATGTGGTCTAATACTGTTCGGACAGCTGACAAATTAACCTTTTTTGTAATATTTTCTATGTGACGTTGATTCCCCTCCACAAACAAAAGGCAATTTCTAAACCATGGGCACGATTTCTACAGCTGGCATGAGCTGTGGGGCTGACTGCACTGCAGAGGCTGGGGAAAGTGTGTTCTGAATTAGCTGTGGGTGCAGGTCACAGAGCACACAGGCATGTTCTATTCAAGATCAGGGGGAGTTACTCCAAGGGAAGGAGGCTTAGAAGCTTGCAGCAAGACTGCTAGATGAGCAGGTGCCTGCTCCTGAATCCCTGTTGATGTCAGCAGTGAAGGGTGCCATATAGGGTGGCTTGAAGGGCTGGGGGAGCATCGCTGGGAAGTTCTTACACTGTATTAAATTGTCTGGCCACGTAATGCAGAGAACCCCAAATCCATGAATTGTGCAGTGAAGCGCCAATTGACGTCGATTCCAGCATAAAATAGTCAGTGCACTGTTGCTGGGCTCTTCTGCTCTGGCAGAGGTTTGGCTCTGCTCATCGCCAGGGCTGCACTTTTCGTTTATGTCCAGAAACAAGCTAAGGACAGGGGCATCCAGTGAAGAGGAGGGATGTAAGACGAGGTTACAGCCCCTGCGATTCAGTGTTCCCATAAGCCGAGAGAGTCGAAGGTGAAACCTGTCTGTCCTGGACTCCAGTGCAACACGGATGGGACGGTGCAGAGATCGCTCTGATATCTTGCTTTTTACTTTGTTTTTAACCCCACAACCTCACTGTGAGTTTTTTCAGGACGACTGGAGGAATGGGGGCAGCTGGACCTTCACTGGCTGCAACCCAACCTGCTAACCTGGATTTTTCTTAAAAACATTTGAGATCCCCTCGGCACCACCACTGCTCGCTTACATAGTTGAATTTTATGTGGCAATGACTTAATTTTTAAACTTCTGAAGAGTGAGTTCTAGTTTCACCGTCCTTTAGAAGGAGCCCAGTATTACCTAGAATTGTTGGTAACCTTTTTTACTGTTGGTTTTTAGGTGAAGATGAATTTAATGAGAGGAACTGCATCAATGTTTAGGTAAAAATAATTTATTTCAATAAAACTCTTTGGGAAGCCTTACCTTGCAATGCTATTAGTAAAACTCAACATTTTTTTGAGATCTTTGGTTTTGCCTAGAACACAGCTGTTTGTTTTTATTGTTAAAAAAACCAACCAACCAAAAATAAAACCTTGATCAGTGTTGGAAATTGTTTGGAAATTTCTGTAGTGTGATTTCTTACGTTCCTGGTGTGTGTTTGGTCTGTAAATGGGGGGCCTGCACTTTGGTCCCCTTTGGGGTTACAGGGCACTAATTGCTACTAGAATTGGGCCGTGCTGTGAACATGGAAATAGAAGAGAAACTCTGTCAAGGGACTGAAAATCAAGTGGAGTTTTGAGCTGTTTGGCAGTGCATGGAAGGGGATGAGAGTTACTGTATACGTGAACAATGCATAGTTTGGGTTTTGATCCAAGCAGCAGGAGTCCCTTATTCCTTTGAGACTGAAAATGGGAGGGGAGAAAACAGTACAGAAATGTTTCTTGGGGGCTCTGTATCTCCATGCATTCTCCTTGCTGCATTTCTGGAGATCTTGTACCTGGTGATGCATTTTGTACACAATGATGCAAAACGACCCCAGCTACACCTCGGCAGAGGGGCTGCCAGCAGCCAGCACCTGGTGATGGAGCTGTGGGCAAAATCCACCACCTTGGCCTGTCCTCTCCCAGCCCACCCACCTTCTCCGGGTGGAAGTGCTCTGCCCTGGAATGGTTTCCTCAGACACAGCAGGTGAGGAGCCCCCTGTTCCCCAGGGCTTGCCTGGCACTGGCACACGAGCCACCTCTGCCTAGTCCTGCTGCTCCAGGAGTTCAGTGGCATCCTGCTCCCCCCCCGAGTTTCACTACTACAAAAAAGGTACCTGGAAAGATGTCCAAGTAGCTCTTCTCAGCCCCCAGGCCCCACTGCCTGCTGTAGGACCCTGCTGTAGAATCCAGTCCTACCAGCAGCAGATCCATGGGGAAAGGGAGGATGCCCTCCTGTCCAATGTCCTGCAGTTCCTTGGGCTGCAGAGGAGATGAATGAAGAGGCTGCCTGGGGTTTGTGGGAAGAGGAAGGTTTCTGAAGCTACACCAGGGAGGGTGGGGGTGTTTCTTGAGCTATTCTCTCTGGGCTTCTCCTGTTGGGCTCCTGACCTTTTCCCAGCAGCTCTTCCCTTTGCTCCCTGAGGAGCGGGACCTGGCCAGCCACTGGATGGCATCTTTGCCTGTGGTGCTGCTGCAAAACGACCTCCTTCAGCCTTTAAAGGCTGGTTTGTGCAGAAGACCACAGGGACCAGTGGTGGCCAATTGGCTGGCTCTTCCTTCCTGGAAAGGGAGGTCATCTGAGGAGAAGCCTGATCGACTTTCTCAATGCCAACAAGTGTTGCTTCTGGTTGCTGTGAACAGCAGGAGCCTTGGAGAAGCTGTGGCGGTCAGGAGCTGCTGCTGTGTGGTGGAGTCTCTGCCAACCAGCCCTCCCCAGTTCTCTGGGGTCTGGGCAGGGCACGCACAAGGGATGGCCCCGTGTGCAGCCGAGGTTGGGGGTCCTGCCTGCCCGGGCCCCTCCCCTGCAGCGCTGTCACTGAGTGGCCCTGGGGGTCTGGGAGCGTTCCCGTGGCACAGGAGGGTGGTGTGATGTGGTGCCACGATCCTTCCCTGTGCCAGGCAGTGCTGGGGCTGTGCCCAGTGTCCCACCTGTGGTCACGGTGCCCAGTGCTGACACGAGTGTGAACCAGGGACCCAGGATGAAGGAGAATGCAGGAAAAGACTCAAATTATGAAAAAAACCCTCAAATCCTAAAACCCCAAACAAACCCCAAATTGCTCGCATAGCAGGGAGAAAACCTCAGCTTTCTTGAAGAACCTTAGGGGGAAAAAATTTGAATATTGTGGCATTTCTGACGTTGCCACAAATGAAGGACTTGCTCTGATGATTTTCTTTGCTTTCCCCAAAGAAATAAAAATACTTTCTTGTTTGGGGAGGTTTTTTTGGGGGAGTTTTGCTCCTGATGATGTTCTGAAACACCAAAGGGCTTTCATACACAGCCTTCCCAGGATTTACACCCAATCCATGGTTCATCCCCTTGTCCCTCTGCTATCAGCAGCAAATCCCCCCAAAATGTGATTTTTAGTATCGTTTCTTCCTCCCTCTGGAAGGACTCAGGCAGGCAGTGGAAAGAAGGAGGCAGAGGCGCAGGAGGAGAGAGCCCGGGGTACAGACAAACATTCTCTTTATTGAGCTACACATGAATTTTTCCATTAGTCAGAGAAAGAGATTGGCAGTGTGTAATATATCACAGAAACCTCACTGATTGGTAATAGAAAGGCTTAGAAAGACCTGGCGCTTTTTATATATATATATATATAATAATTTTTTTTAAGTAAGTTTCCTCTTTATTTATTCATTTTCTTTTGAACAGGTGTGACTGCTCTTCTTCAGCAAAGGTAACTCGTAAAAGTGAAACTGTGAAGACGTCTGGTTACTAATCAAAGTAGAAATGACGAGGGATTGGTCATGAAAACAGTGGCTTCAATGTAAACACTACATTCGAGGTTTTTTTTTTTAATTCTTTTTAAATTATTTTTTGTGGTTTTGTGTGTGTTTTTTAAAATTTTTAAATTATTTTCATTCTTGCTTTTTTTTTAAGTTTGTTTTTTTAACTTTTTTTTTTCTATTTTTTCCCTTTTTTCTTATTTTGCAGCACAAACATCCCCACATGAGAGAAAAAACACCATTCACTAAAAGAGAGAGAAGACTGGGGTGAGATGGGGGAGAGAAAAGCAGCACAAAAAAGCATTCACTGGAAAGAGTTAAAAATGAATAAAAATCAAACAAAAACCCTCTAAACAAAAAGTAAAATAAAATATATATATATCTGTATAGCCCTCCTTGGTCGTCCTGGTTGGCCCTGCAGGAGGGGTGGGGAGGGAGCCTGACTTGGAGGGGCTGAGCTGTGCTTTTGGATACGAACCTGGAGAGTGAGCGGGGACCGGGGCCAGGGAGTTAAACCAGGATGGAGGGGAAACAGGAAAAACCCGCCGGCTCCGGCTGGTGAGGGCTTTGGCCTGAAACGGAGTGAGAATTCAAAAAATCTGTCCTAAAAACCCCCGAACCCTGGCAAGGAAGCAGGAGGAGGATGCTCCCACCGCAGCTTCCCCCCAAACAGCCAGGGTGGGAAATGGGAGATCTCCCCGCTGCCGCTGCTGTTCCCCTCTCTAGCTGAGACAGGAGCCGGGGGCAGTTTTCAAATTTCCCCCCTCNGGCTGCAGAGGAGATGAATGAAGAGGCTGCCTGGGGTTTGTGGGAAGAGGAAGGTTTCTGAAGCTACACCAGGGAGGGTGGGGGTGTTTCTTGAGCTATTCTCTCTGGGCTTCTCCTGTTGGGCTCCTGACCTTTTCCCAGCAGCTCTTCCCTTTGCTCCCTGAGGAGCGGGACCTGGCCAGCCACTGGATGGCATCTTTGCCTGTGGTGCTGCTGCAAAACGACCTCCTTCAGCCTTTAAAGGCTGGTTTGTGCAGAAGACCACAGGGACCAGTGGTGGCCAATTGGCTGGCTCTTCCTTCCTGGAAAGGGAGGTCATCTGAGGAGAAGCCTGATCGACTTTCTCAATGCCAACAAGTGTTGCTTCTGGTTGCTGTGAACAGCAGGAGCCTTGGAGAAGCTGTGGCGGTCAGGAGCTGCTGCTGTGTGGTGGAGTCTCTGCCAACCAGCCCTCCCCAGTTCTCTGGGGTCTGGGCAGGGCACGCACAAGGGATGGCCCCGTGTGCAGCCGAGGTTGGGGGTCCTGCCTGCCCGGGCCCCTCCCCTGCAGCGCTGTCACTGAGTGGCCCTGGGGGTCTGGGAGCGTTCCCGTGGCACAGGAGGGTGGTGTGATGTGGTGCCACGATCCTTCCCTGTGCCAGGCAGTGCTGGGGCTGTGCCCAGTGTCCCACCTGTGGTCACGGTGCCCAGTGCTGACACGAGTGTGAACCAGGGACCCAGGATGAAGGAGAATGCAGGAAAAGACTCAAATTATGAAAAAAACCCTCAAATCCTAAAACCCCAAACAAACCCCAAATTGCTCGCATAGCAGGGAGAAAACCTCAGCTTTCTTGAAGAACCTTAGGGGGAAAAAATTTGAATATTGTGGCATTTCTGACGTTGCCACAAATGAAGGACTTGCTCTGATGATTTTCTTTGCTTTCCCCAAAGAAATAAAAATACTTTCTTGTTTGGGGAGGTTTTTTTGGGGGAGTTTTGCTCCTGATGATGTTCTGAAACACCAAAGGGCTTTCATACACAGCCTTCCCAGGATTTACACCCAATCCATGGTTCATCCCCTTGTCCCTCTGCTATCAGCAGCAAATCCCCCCAAAATGTGATTTTTAGTATCGTTTCTTCCTCCCTCTGGAAGGACTCAGGCAGGCAGTGGAAAGAAGGAGGCAGAGGCGCAGGAGGAGAGAGCCCGGGGTACAGACAAACATTCTCTTTATTGAGCTACACATGAATTTTTCCATTAGTCAGAGAAAGAGATTGGCAGTGTGTAATATATCACAGAAACCTCACTGATTGGTAATAGAAAGGCTTAGAAAGACCTGGCGCTTTTTATATATATATATATATAATAATTTTTTTTAAGTAAGTTTCCTCTTTATTTATTCATTTTCTTTTGAACAGGTGTGACTGCTCTTCTTCAGCAAAGGTAACTCGTAAAAGTGAAACTGTGAAGACGTCTGGTTACTAATCAAAGTAGAAATGACGAGGGATTGGTCATGAAAACAGTGGCTTCAATGTAAACACTACATTCGAGGTTTTTTTTTTTAATTCTTTTTAAATTATTTTTTGTGGTTTTGTGTGTGTTTTTTAAAATTTTTAAATTATTTTCATTCTTGCTTTTTTTTTAAGTTTGTTTTTTTAACTTTTTTTTTTCTATTTTTTCCCTTTTTTCTTATTTTGCAGCACAAACATCCCCACATGAGAGAAAAAACACCATTCACTAAAAGAGAGAGAAGACTGGGGTGAGATGGGGGAGAGAAAAGCAGCACAAAAAAGCATTCACTGGAAAGAGTTAAAAATGAATAAAAATCAAACAAAAACCCTCTAAACAAAAAGTAAAATAAAATATATATATATCTGTATAGCCCTCCTTGGTCGTCCTGGTTGGCCCTGCAGGAGGGGTGGGGAGGGAGCCTGACTTGGAGGGGCTGAGCTGTGCTTTTGGATACGAACCTGGAGAGTGAGCGGGGACCGGGGCCAGGGAGTTAAACCAGGATGGAGGGGAAACAGGAAAAACCCGCCGGCTCCGGCTGGTGAGGGCTTTGGCCTGAAACGGAGTGAGAATTCAAAAAATCTGTCCTAAAAACCCCCGAACCCTGGCAAGGAAGCAGGAGGAGGATGCTCCCACCGCAGCTTCCCCCCAAACAGCCAGGGTGGGAAATGGGAGATCTCCCCGCTGCCGCTGCTGTTCCCCTCTCTAGCTGAGACAGGAGCCGGGGGCAGTTTTCAAATTTCCCCCCTCTTTCTTTTAAAAAAACCCCAAACATCTTTTTGTTTCTGGAGGCAGCTGCTCACCCGGGCTGGGCAGTGGGGCCAGGGGGAGGCAGGGGCAGCTCGGCCTTGCCCACGCTAGAAATAAAAATAATTGATCATCATCATCATCCTCAAAACTGAAAAATAAGCCAACCTACGATAATCAATTCTAATAGTAAAAATTAAAAAAGAACAGCTCGTGGTCAATTAACTGCTGGGAGGAGCCCCTGCCCAGGGTGCCCCCGTTGCCCCTCTCCCGGCCTGGTGCCGGCGGGGGGAGCCCCGGGAGCTGCTGGGCTGGTGGGTCTGGGCAGAGCCCCCCGAGCTGGGACACTGCGGGGCCAGAGCCTGGCGGGGGGAAGGGGTTTAAAAAAAAAAACAAACAAAAAAAAACAAACAAACAAAAAAAAAACAAACTAAAAAGGTGGGTGTGGACTTTTTAAATATATATATAGTATATATATAATTTTTCCTTATGCCTTTTTATTTACCAACTTGCATGATTATGATGACAATCTTTTTTCTCTCCTTCAATCTGTTTTTTTCTGTTTCTTTTTTTTTCCTTTTTTT
>VXAU01005767.1:3184291-3325635 GCA_013399695.1 Formicarius rufipectus | reverse complement strand
CCCCCACCCGCGCACGTGTGTGTCTGTGTGTGTCTGTGTGTGGTTGCGTTGGGGTTTGGGTTTTTTTTTTCTCGTTATTTTATTATTTTTACGTTTCTTTTGTCTGCCGGCGCCGGGCTCGCCACCCAAGCAGTCGCTGTGCGCCAGGCGGGGTCAGTACAAGCCGCAGCCCCGCAGGTTGTTGGCAATGATGATGTCGGTGACGGCGTCAAATACCACCTGGATGTTGTTCGTGTCTGTGGCGCACGTCATGTGGCAGTAAATCTCCTTGTTGGGGGAGCGGTTTTTGCTCTCGAATTGTGCTTGGATGTAGGCGGCCGCGTCCTCGTAGGTGTTGGGACCTGCGGGTACAGGCGGGCGGTGTCAGCGCTGAGGGCCACCACCCTCCCACTGCACACCCGGCCCTTGGTCCTTGCAAAGTGCTTCAATTCCAGCAGAAAACGGTCAAACCTATTTATTTGCACACTCCTCCCCATCCATCCCTCAGCAGGGCTCATTTAGCCCTTTTCCCTCCTTCCCACCCTTTTCCACCCCATCCTGCCCCATTTCCCCCGTTGTTCCACAAATTGCAGCACACCTGGGTCCTACTGGGGACTCCTCCCCCTTCCTCCAGGTGTTGCTGCTTTGCCCTGTCCCCTTTTTCCCCCCAGGAAAGGCAGCAGCCCCCAGCAGTGCCCAGCCGGGCTGTGCCTGAGGGATGCTTCCCGAGGTATCCATGCTGCCCTGGCTTCACTGGTGNNGGGGGGGGGAGAAAGGCCGGGGGGCCTGGTGGCCCCCCGGCCAGGGGGAGGGATGGCCAGGAGGGTCGGTGGCCACCCTGCTATCACCCAGGGATGGTGGCTGCGCCCCCCTTGGTGGGGTTGAGACCCTCTGTGCACCTTTAGGGGGGTGCCTGGGTTGGAAGAGGGTCTTACCCTGGGCTCTGGAAGGGGTGAGGAGTGCTGGTGGGGCAGGAACTCTGTGGGGATGTGCTGCTGTCGGCTCAGTGACTGGAAGGTTTGCTTTTGTAAGGTGGGCTGGAGAGGTGCCAGATGTTTGAGCCGAAAAATGTGCATTATTGCATTAAGCTGCTTATGGCAGCAAGAGAGTCTGCGCCTGGCCCTTCATGGGAAGCCACAAAGCTGAGTTACGCCCCTGAAATCGCCTTTGCAAGAGCTGCTATTATCTGGAGATTTATTTTCCTTTTCCAGCTTGCTGATTCCCCTTGTTCCTGGTGCAGTGGGTGGCTGAAGGAGAGGGATGTGGGCTGGTGACACTGGGCTGTCCCCCTGTGTTGGGTAGCCAGGATGTGCCATACAGCTGTAGTGGGATAATTCATTTTGATCAAACAGGTGGCTGTGAAAAAAAGTACTGCTGCCTTTGATGATGGAGAAAGCTAAATGTCTCTGGTGGAAGTGCCAGTGCACTTATGCTGTAGGGGAATGGGGTACCATCTTGCTAGGGGACCCCTTGTCCTCAGGGTTTGGCATCCAGGGTGGATGTGCTCTGGATAGAACAGTTCAGAGGCATCTCAGTATCTGTAGGGCATGCTGGAATCTGAACTTTTTCCTTTCCCTTAGAGAATTTTGAAGTATCTACTCTTACACATCTTGGCTATTGTTCTTTTCCCCAAACCATGCTGATGATTCTCTTGTGATTCCACAGATTTTGCTGCTTTCCTTCCCCAGCTGTACCCTGTGTGAAGGCACTCCTGGGAGGAGGCAGCTTGGAGGACCAGGTGTCTTGTTACTCTTGCAGGAGCTTCTCAGGAACCCCCAGCAAACAGGATGGCTTGAGTGGTGGGCAGTTGGGTCCTGCCAAGGCTTCTTTCCAGAGCTCCCTGTGCCCGGCTTTGTTACAGCTCCTCTCTGTTTGTCTCCACTCTGTCCCACAGCTGCCTGTGCACCTTTACCACAAGAACTGCCCCAGGCAGGACACAGCCCCACCCCACCAGTGGGATGCTGGAGCTGCATCACCACTCCTGAAGGCGGGCAGTGCTTTTGCCCACCCCGAAAAGGTGCCCTGTCCCCTCCTCAGCTCTGGGGTGAGACACAGCCCCCCCAGCCCCAGCGGTGCAGGGTGACCGTCACACTGGGCTGTGCTGTGTCAGCCCTGGCACCTACCTGTGTATTCAGGGAAGCAGATGGTCAGAGGAGACTTCTTGATCTTCTCAGCAAATAGGTCTTTCTTGTTGAGGAAGAGAATGATGGAGGTATCAATGAAGAATTTGTTGTTACAGATGGAATCGAAGAGCATGAGAGATTCGTGCATGCGGTTCTGCAATGGGGAGCACAGAGGAAGGAGAGGGGAGAGAGAAAGGCAAAGACAGAGAGTTAGAGGAGAGGAAAACATATTTTTTCTTCAGAATTGAAATGGTTAGAAAGCAAAAAAAAAAAAAAAATCTCTAAAATAAGACAGTGGTGTGAGCTGGTTACAAAGGTGGAGGAAATGGGGGATTGCCCTGCTCTCGGGCTGAAGGCCGAGACAGGTGTGGAGGCTGTAGCAGATCCTCCCCCATGTCCCTGTGAGGCCAGTCTGGCAGGGCAGACACTTGAAGCTTCAAGGAAGAGCAGGAAAAGTCATCTGCTCCTCTCCTGTCTCACGAGGGGCATGGGGAAAGGGCTGTGTCTCCTCAGAGAGAGGGTGCCCTGGAAGCATCCTCTGCAGAGCTCAAATAAAGGATGGACACCACCAGCCAGCAGCCAGGACATACTGTGCATGAGGAGGGGGCTTTGGCCATCCCAGGATGGTCCTATGGATTGGCCTGGAAGGGTTATTTGGTGCTGAGCAGTGCCACCTTAGTGAGACCGATGCCAAGGGATTGCCCAGACACTGGGGCAGATCCTGTCTTGGCAGGACCCTTCTGCCCCCGGAAAAAATCTTCAGCCCATCTTTGAAAACACCACAGTGGTGGCTGGGTTGCCCCTAAGAAATCCCAGTGCTGCTGCATGGAAATAACCAGTGGAGGTGTCTCTGCCAGCCCAGCTTCCCTGAGCATTCTGGCCTTGTGGGCTGCTCCAAGGAGTCTTTGAGCTTAGAAAAGTTGGTGGAAGCATAAATAGAAGCAAATGTCTAGAAGTTTCCAAAAGTTGATGGGTTTTTTATTTTGCTGTTATTATTTCCCAATTTTTTTTTTGTTTTTGTTTTCCCCTGGTGTTATAGAAGTTTTTACCAGAAAGAAGTGGAGATCAGACAGCAGAACAGGAGGAGAAGGCGAGGCTGTCCTGGGTGGAATCAACTGCCACAGGGCACCACAGAACAGGGTATTCTCATGCAGGCACATGCACTGATGGTTAATGTGCAGGTGCAGCTGGACAGGACAGATCTGGCTCTGCAGGAGCTCTCAAAAAATTTTCTCCATCATTATCACCAGAAAGCCATTCCCTGCTACTCCACTGACAGCTCTAGGGTCCCTGTCACTGTGCATACCCACCCAGTTTCTACTTGGACTTGCAAAGTTTCTGGTGCAAACCCAGGGCTCAGTGAAGTCTGAAGCTGCTGCCCCTCCCTGTGCCCCTCTCTGCAACCCCCTTTTAGGGCTGAGCCCCCCAGTTCTGGCTCAGCTGCCTGCAGCCTGCATGGGGACACCAGCTGTCTACAAAAGCCTTGTGTAAATCTCATGTAAAGCCATGCTCTGGGGTGCCTGTGGGGAACCCTCCTGCAGCAAACACCCCCCACAGACCCTTTTTTTTTTGGAGACACAGAAAAGGGGGGGCTTTGGACTTGCCAAAGATTTGCGAGAATGCATATGTTTCCTAATGAAATGATGACCCAATTACACATTTTGGAGTTTTCCATGAATGTTTTATTAGTGACTCATTTTATTAGCTCCACTTCAACGGTAGCTCTTGCATGCAAAATTTAGCAGCTGTCTGATTTCATCTTGAAAGGCTTCGCAATTGCACTGTCGGTTCCTTGACAAAGAGTAGCAAGGGATGCCAAACAGGCGCTTTCCAAAGCTTTGGGAATTCAATTTGTTCCTTATCTTGAAATAAAAAAAATTAAAAAAAGCCTTATTCATGGGGAAAACAGAAACTGCCACAAAAGGCTGTGGTTCTTCTTGACTTGTGGTTGTTGCAAAATCACTGGGTCTTGAGATTTTCAGGGAGTGTGTCTGGGTGGGCTTTTCCATATTCATCTCTGGTGTTGTCCTCCATATGTGTTGTATCTAAACACAGGAGTAATGATGTGGGTGGAAAAACAGCTGAAATAAAGCATGTGTCCAGGGAAAGGAAAACCCCCAGTCAGGGGAAATAACCTTGGTGACTTCAGGTCCCTGGTGCCCATGCAGAAGATCTGAGCAGGATGGAGTCCTGGAGGAAGTTTTTAAAAATGCCCAATATCAATATGCAAAGCAAAATTCTTTCCCTCTCAACTGTTTTCTTTTCTCAGGGTTGGTCTGTAGTTCTGTCTCACTTGCAGGATGGGCTGTGTGGGGATTTGTCTGAGGACGGATCCAGCTGATCTGCATCACTGGAAATTGGTTAAGTCAACAGGAATAATTGTTCACTCTCCTTTGCTGAGATTTATGGAAAATTCACTTGGTTTCTTCAAGTTCTGTACTTCTTTTTCATGCCCAAAATATGGAGGATCTTTAGTTTAAACATAAAAGAACAAACCAGCCCAAATGTTATTTTAAAGGGAGGGTGAGATGCTCCACATTTGGTGCTACTGCAAGGAGGAAAACACAACTTGGTCAAACTGGCTCTCCTGCTTCTGTGCTTGCACAAAGAGATGGTGCAAAAGCAAAGCAAAATTTGTGAAGGATTTGCAACTGAAGTGCTGGAGGAAGCAATAGGGCAGCAGGGATGCTCTGCCCTGCTGGCACCTGTGGTGAGCGGAGATTAAAAAAAACATTCCCACCAAATACTTACATAAAATGAAATACCCTTTGGTTATATCCTTTTCAAATTCCTTGTTCCCAGGTGGATGAGGCTGAGGCAGACAATTGATGCTGCAGGTGTGTGTTATGCAAGTGTGTTCGTGGATCAGCCATAGGGTTAAAAATTGAGTTTGAGAAGCTGGACGTGCTCAAGGGAGACACAATAAAACCACTCTCACGCTAGAAAAGAGCTGGCACTTTATTAACATTTTGTAACTAATAAATACATTACTGACAGCCAATAAATTATTACAATAACTAATGCTCTATTAAACCAATGGACAGTCACTCTTCATACAAAATTACAGTTAATACAGTTTGGGCCATCAAACATGCAGGAGAAATGATTCAGCGGGAAACCAGCAAAAGGAAAATCGTGACGGCCTCCGGTGATCCTTCGGGAAGAAATGTTGGGGGGGAAGGGGGCAGCCCAGAGGCAGAGTGATGGTCACTGCTCTCTTGGTGAGCTGAATGGGGAAGAGGAAGGTGGGGGAATAGGGCTGAGGATTGCAAATTAGGGGCTGGGCTATTTAACAGGCTTGTGTTTACCAACTCTGTTTTTTCACCCAATGTCACTCTGTTGCTCCAGCACTAGAAAAGCTGGTGAGACTCAGGCACTGCTGAAAATGGTGTTTTACCTGCTGTGATCTGCTCTCCATCTGCAGCAGAGAGTTTAGCTCTGGAGCTGCTTGCCTGCACTACAGTTCAGTCAGAATTTGGTCTTGACATTAATTTCCTTGACAGTGGGTGGGAGAGGGCCAAGGGTAGTGAGTGTCCAGTTAACTCCCACTCTCTACCTCTTCTCCAGGTGTCTCTTCCTTGTGCCTACTGCACCTGGTATCCATGGAGAATGGTGCTGTCCTCTCGGGGAGATGGAGGTGTTTCTTCAATCCAGCTCCCTCCCCTCTCTCTCTCTGCCTGCAAGGTGCCAGCTGGAGGCTTTGGTCCTCCTCCTCCTCTCAGTAAGGCATTGGTGTTTAAGGGTTGCACTTACTTGTGTTCATTTGCTTGTCTTTGGATACAAATAAAGATCTCACAGGCTGCTGGTTGAGGTATGAGTGGTCCCGTGGAAAGGCCCTTTCCATAGCCATGTTCTCAGAGTAACTCTTTATATAGGTCATGTACTTGTATCTGTCAGCAGCAGTTGCCTTGTGTCAGGGCTGGAGCTCAGAAGTGACACAGGAGTGTGTTTGCCTGCTCTTTCCTCTGGGGTGTAGAGGCAAGACCATGGTCTGCAATTTTGTGCCACTTGGACCATGCCTCTGTTTCCTTGTGTGTGCACAGGGGATACAAGTGAGTGATAGGACTGGGTGCTTCACGGTGATGCTCAGTAGCACCATCTCTACTGACCTTGACGCTTCCATTGTCAGAACCCTAATGAGTGTTTTAGTTTCCTAAATGGAAATGCTTGTGGAGCTTTCAGTGGTAAGCCTGAAGACAAACCTGGCCCATGACAAAGACTCAAGTGCACTAGCACTAGGCTTCTCTAATTGACTTGACAGATGGTCAGCCATGTTCCCAGGAACTCAGCAACTCTCCCTGGCTCCAGGACCCTTTTTGGCCACAAAATACTTAGATGTGTTGCACAATCTAACACTGTAGGGTTGGTCCCCTTCCCAACCTCGGCTACAAAATCCCTTGTGGGTGATGTCTGCCTTGCTGAGCCACACAGTGGTGCTGCTCGATGCCTTGCACAGCAGCCACTGGGCACACAGGGACCTTCTGGCACAAGGACATCTTCCATGTCCTACCCTGACCTCCTGGAGGTTGTACTCCTGGCCTGAGAACAAGGTCTGTTCCCTTGCAGGCAAGCAATGGGCTCATGCCATGATAGATTAAACCCACCAGACACGCTCTAACGTACATTAAAGACTGCCCTCGTTAATACTTTACATGTCCTGTAAAACAAGGTCACATGTACAAAGGAGGCACAGCAGCCTCCTCCTGAGGATGCTCTGTCTCTGTGGAGGGACAGGCTGGCTGACTGGCCACCCAAGAAAGTGGGATGAAGGCAAGAAGTTAATTCCAGTACAAAACTCCTGAGAGAGATGTAGTTGAGAGTATTTCTGGGTGAGTGGTGGGAGGCTGGCTGGCCCTGGCAGAAGGGCAAGGGGCAGGAGGGATGCTGTGAGCTGGCAGACAGTGGGGCCAGGTGGCCTGGCTGAGTGCTCCTGCTGCCCAGTCACCCCCTGGGCTCCTCCAGCCTCGTGTAAGAGCCAGAGCGTGTGTGAGCCCTGTTTGCTAAACTAGACACTGGCCTTGGCTGCATGGGGCTGTATTTTAGCATGTGCTTTCCCAGTGCATGGTTATTGCTAGTGCTCCTAACCAGCCCAGCTACGGCATCCTCCAAGGAGCACAGCGCTCTGCAGCTCAGCCCTGCAGCACTGCGAGGCTTTTCTTCTGTGGGTTTCTCTATTTCACTGAAATTGTTGTTTAAATAAAGGAGCTGTTTGCATTTTTGTGGTCTCATGGCTGCACACCTGACCCTCTCATTGTCTATGAAGTAAGCTGGGGAGGGGCTTCCTTCTTCCTTTTTGCTGCTGTCTGATGCTCATCAGAGTTGCTAATGCTGCTTTCAATGCTGACACCCCTCGGATGCTGCTGCTGGACAAGTGACCTGAGTCATTAAAAACCTCCTGCATCTCAAAAAGAGTTTTTGTTTGTTTGTTTGTTTTTGTTTGTTTTGTTTTGTTTGTTTGTCTTTTTTTCCCCCCAAATTCCCACATTGGTTTTGAAGGGTGGCAGGGTGCATACACAGCTGTTTTAATTCTCTGCTTTTAAAATCTATCCTCCATGCCCTGGTGTGATTTCTGATGTAGCTCTACCAGTTGCAACATCCCTGCTATGTGGAGACTCCAAGTCAGACACAGCTCAGGGTCTCCAAGGGGCTGGATTCAGAGCATGGCAATTGCAAAGCACAAAAGGCTGTTAAGAAGAGGCTTTTGAAAGCAGGCAATGTATTTTGAGGTCTTTCTAGGCCACTGCTGCAAGAATGGCTGGTGTTTAGAAAAAGCACGGGGCAAAAGATTGCCTGCGGAAGGCACATCTGCCAGGAAAGGCTTTGAAGGATGCAGGAGCCAGCAGTGAGTAATAATCTGGCAGGCGTTCTGGAGACAAAAATCTGTACATGGTCATCAAGTGGGAGAAATAGTAGTGTTTAACACTGGAAGCATTTCATCTTCCAAATGCTGTTTCCAGCATTTGTCAGTGAATCCTCATGACGCTTGTGTGAGGGAGGGAGTGTCAGCAGAAGCAGCTGAGATGAGGCTTTAGACACACAACATAACAAAGAAAATGAAAGAAGAGGCTCTGTGTGGCAACATTTCCTCTGCTTTCTTTTTTTTTTTTTTCTCCACCATGGAACACCAGCTATGGGTTATCACCAACATCCTGGGAACCCATGGAAGCTGTAGAGGGGCTTTGGACCTCCCAGGTGGCATAGCTGGGCACAGGTTACCTGAATCCAGCCTGGAGAGTGGCAAAAGTGCACTGAGCCAGAACTGGCCATTTGGCAGCGTTCAGAGTTGAGTTAATTTCAATTATCTTTACTGAAATATTCCTGTATGCTTTGTTTTGGGAACTCAAAAAGCTGTGATGTGATGCTGCCTTCGCTGGGAACAACGTCTGTTACTTATCTACTGTGGGTAAAATGTCATCCACAGCAAGGGGTGGGAACAGAAAATCTCCAAAACTAGCACTGCTGATCACACCCTTCTGCCAGCCCTGCCAGCCGTCAGCACACGGGGTCTGGCACTGCTCTCTGGGGCCAGTGGAGGCACACACTGTACGTACCAAACATAACTAACATGCGGCTTTTCAGCCCTTGGTTTGACACTCAACACACATGTGGGTGCTGGGTGTTACTGGTGGGGCTCAGCCACCCACATGGGACAAGCTCCAGCAGCATCCCCACCCTTCCACATCCCTCCAGCTAATTCCCTGACCCTCCTGCAGCAGAAGCACCACCCCATTGCCACTGGCTGGTCCCTTCCAAGAAACCAAGAACTGGGCAGGTGCTTCCCATTGGTAATCCTTTCTTTGAAAAACCTTCCCATCAACTCATAAAATCCTAAGCTAAACCACAGAATGACATGTGCAGACCTTTCCTTTGGTTCACAGCTGTATAGCAGAGTGTGCTGGCAGTAAATGGGGCTGGGACAACATGTGTGGATGGGCTCTGGTACGAGCAGAGAAGGGCTCCTGACTTTGCTGGCCGGCCAGCTCTCCACAGGAGCTGATGTCACCGGAGGCATTTTAAGACTGAGATGGTGAACAGAAAGGTGGGGACTCACTTGTTCCAGAGCAGGGGAGGCAGAGACCTGGTGTTATTGCTGTTAGTGCCCAGCAGAGCAGAAGTTGGTTCTCACTGTGCAATACTAAATGCAGTTTTATACTTTAATGCTCTTTAGGGGGTTACTGAGAGTTACCAGCTGTGCTGGGCTATGAACTCTGTGGATGGGTGACAGCCACCCTGTTTTTCTCTGCAGGCCTTCCCTGCTTGCCCCAGGGTGCTCGTGCTCATATTCCTGGCTGGGGATTCATCATGGATGTCCCATGAGCTCTGTCCTGGCAGAGCACAGCCTCTGATGGAGGTGCCCTTCTCTTCCTGTCCTCTCTGCTGCCTTTATCTGCCTCATCTGCCTTCTGCAACTTCTCTCCCAAACCATTCCCTAAACCTCTCCCACTGGTCTTCTCCATCCTGTGCCACCAAACCCACTCCTGTTCCTGCCTCCTGCACACTGACACTCCCCTGGACCCCTCTCTTTGGGCTGTCCTGCTCTGTTTCTCCTAAATGGGTACAGCAAGAGAAGGGACACTGTCCCTCTCAGGAATGGCCCTGGCAAAAACTCAGACTGTCTGAGACCTGAAAGCTATCCCTAGTTCAGGCTGCCAGGAGAGGACAGTTGAACTTGTGGCTGGCCTGGAAACACTGGTATTTTCCAAGATCATAGAATTTTAAGAGAGAAGACGCAGGGATCAGCATTGCCTACCTGCCCCCACGTGAGGTGGGTCCTGAATGGGACCTCAAATGTGGTTCTCAGCCAGACACCAAATAAGCTTTTGGGGTGGATTTCAAAGGGTCTCTCCATGGCTCCAGAGGTGACACCCCACCTCTCACATTCCCCTCTGCCTTTGACCTAGTGGCACCCAGAGTAATGGCAAATAATGGCAAGTGGGTGGCCACATGTAACTCATCCCATGTGCATTTGTCCTTCCCTCTGAGCCCCTACTTTTGCTGTGCTGGGCACTACCTTTGTCCTTTTCACACCTCTCCCCCTGTCCTTCCTTCCTTCTTTCCTTGCACTTTTCCTTTCTACTCCATCACATGGCTCAAATCAGCTCTCTGAGCACTCATTTGCCACTACATGGCCAATATAACACATCCTTCTCACTTCAGATACTGGTAAAGAGATGCCTGACTGGAGACACCAAACCTGGAGCTGTCTCTCTTGGATGCTCAGGCAAGAGCTGACACAGGAGCCAAGGAGGCTCAGAGCACAAGGCTGTGCTTCTCAAGGGTATTTAGATCCCACACACCTTCCTGCCACCCAAGCACAGGGAGGTCTCCCAAAGCACCTCTCCACATCTCAAGTACTTCAAGGTCAAACTGCCCACAAAAAGCCAAGATTAAATATTTTTGGTGCACTCCAGTGTTTCTGGGCTGAAGTTTGGAAAGATATGTTGTGTTTGCAAGAGCATGGCTTGTGCTGAAATCAACCACTTAGGCTGGGAGGTGCTTTGGGAAAGGTCACCAGGTCCCCAGGCCAGCTTCCCTGTCAGGAGTGTGGGGTCCTTGCTGCCAACACTCCAGGGGTCCCAGCCCAGTGGCTCCATGACCTCTGGCAAAGTGCCTCATAAATGGGTTACTGCAACCACTAGATAAATTTTAATATTAATTTTGAAAAACTTGAGGTAAAACTGCTACCAGTAACAAATGTTTTTAGACAAGGCTTAGTAGGTGTTGTTACTGTGTCCCTGTTACTCAGACATCAGCAGAACTCGATATGGCTGGTTTACTTGTTCACATAGCTGACTGGAAAATAGGAGAACATACAAATCCAAGCTATGGCAGCTGCATTCAACACTGACCCCTCCAGATTTGGGGTCAGAACTACTGGAGCTGTAAGGTACCCTCAAAATGATCAGGTTGTATTAGTGCTTCCCAAAGGAATAGTGTTTTTTTAAAAAAGATGAAGAACCAGGCAAAAAAACAATATCCCTTAATTTCAAGGCAAAAAAAAGAAAGTTTTGGTTCCAAACTACACTGTTCCTGACCAGCATTTTAAGGCTTCAATTTTTTTCTCTTTTTAAAACTGAAGTATTTTTGTCTTTTGGCAGTTGAAATGCACTTTGTGGGAAACGTGTCAGCTCCCTGCACAGCACTGTGAATTGGAACGGAGGAGTAGAATGAGGCAGCAAGGGAATGAACCAAAAATGAACCAAAATAAAGTAAAACAGGGCTGGGGAAAGCAGAACTTGCTGCAAAGTTTTGTGGGACGGGAGGAAGGATTTATGTATTTCTTCCTCATCATCTTCTGAAGAGGAAAAAACAAGGAAAGAGAGGACCTGTCCGCGGGACTGGAGGATACTCCTGGGAGGGGCCAGGAGAGGAGGGGAGCAGAGTGCTTTAGTAGAGTCCACATCCCCGCAGGTTGTTGGCGATGATGACATCCGTGACAGCGTCAAAGACGAACTGGATGTTGTTGGTGTCGGTGGCACAGGTGATGTGAGTGTAGATCTCCTTGTTGGAGGACTTGTTCTTGCTCTCGTACTGAGTCTGGATGTACGCCACCGCCTCCGTGAAAGCATTCGGGCCTACAGGAGAGCCGAGAGGAAAGGAAAAAGAGCAGGTTAAGGCAATCCCATAAGCCGAAATCTGCAGGGTGCCTGCAAACACCCTGTTGTAGGGATGTGGGAAGCTCGTGTGGGGTCACTGCAGCCCAGCAGTCCCATCTCCATCTCAGGGATGGGCACTGTTACCAGCCAGGTTTGCTGCCAGGCTGGAGATGCTCTCTGACTGTCAGCTCAGCTGTATTTTTATTCTGAGTTGCTGTTTATAGCCTACAGGGATGGGGGTGCTGAGTGTTAAACAGGCTATGATGGGAAAACCAGAACAAATTCCACATCATGGTGACAAAAAAGAGAAGAAATCTGCCAGGAATGTGGCAAGTGCTTGACCTGGGGAAAAGGCTTAGCATTTTTCCTTTTTTAGATTTTTTTAATTAAAGTTTCAGTTTTTCATAGAAAAGAAGAGCTAACATGTCCATGAATTGAGGGCAGTATTGGTAGCTGTGCCCTCCTTTCCCTGAATCACTAGGAGAAAAGGACATGAAAAGATCCAGCCTCTGTTACAAGGCAAAGTGGGGTTTTCTTAAAAAAAAAAGAAAAGTAAAATACAAAAAGACTAGTAGAAAATGTCCCTATTTTTGAGGAATTAGAGTTGCAATACTCTCTGTTAGAGCCATGGCTAAAATCACAACACAAGGGATTTCTTGTTGTGACATACAGAGATGTCTGTGCCACACCTTATTAACCATCAAATTCTGAGTTAAAAAAAGCTTAGGAGGAGTCATGCAAATGAGCAGATCCTTTCTCCTGTGGCCAGCCCTGATCCTGCTCATAACAAGGCTTCACTTGGGCACCTGCTTAGGGCTGATGAAGGTAGTTTCTCTGGCTGGCCTGGAGTGCAGCATTGCCGGGTGCCTGACTCCAAAAAGCTCCTGTTTTTGGGTTTCTCTCCCTCCAGATGCTTTATTGATGGGAAATGCTGTGATCTGCTAGAGAGAAGCTCACTGGGCCTTGAGATGTGCTGTGGTGGAAGGCAGCCGATATGGGAAATCACACTTGCATGCACACGCATTGCTAGTTGAAGACACAAGCACATGAATACCATGGGACTTGAGAATATGCTTGAAGAAAGAGAAGCAAACTGTTTTCTGGGAGCACATTCTTGCACAAATAGCTGTGTAAAGAATCTGTGAAGAGTTCCACATGCTGTGCACAAATAGGAGGGTATTTTATGAATGGGAAATTGGTTGTTTCAAGGCATGAGGACTTAGATGCTGGATTCTATCTGGGAGAGCAGGAAATCACTAATGCTAGCTTGGTTTAAAATACACCATGGATTCTGCTGTTGCTTTGCTAAGTATTGTGGATTAGTTAAAAGCGTGAGTGAATTAAGGGGATGGAAACAGTTAGTGCTCCAGCAAACAGCAGGCAAATTTGTGGATGCAGTCTTCTAATAATTCCCTGTCAACAGAACTAATGGACATCAGAAACTTCATTTCATTAAAAGCATTTTGTGGAACCTACTTGTGATGTTGAAAGTCCACTTGTTCAATTTATAGCCTTTCATCAAATAATTCTTTTTAACTCCAGGGCAACATTCTAATAATGCTGCTTTTCCACAAGACCATGAGGGCTTCATCCTCTGAGCTGTGGTCAGCAAAGCAGGGGCAAGCATCCTGAAGTGTGTGCTTAGGTCCAAAGTCTGGGCTGAATATTCACTGAATGTACAAGCTAACTTGTCATGGCATTGCTGAATGCCTGGGGGTGGGATATTCCTTACCCCTGACTCAGATCCCTGTTGGATCAGTAAAAGGGCTTTCGGGCATCAGACTTCCAACCCTCTGAGATAACACAAGAGAGACACAAGGTCTGTTGAGAGTCCCTGGCATTTTGAGAACTCCCAGCTTCCAGAACAGCATCTTGAAGTCATTTAGAGCATCTTTGGGGTCCTCTGAAATCTGGGGAAGACTGGTTTGATTCACCTGGGGCTGAAGTGCTCCAGAAAGAAGCTCTATTTGTTTTCCTCTGTTTAGTCAGCCAGGAGCTTAGCTACGTCTGTCCAAGTGTCTGCCTTCCCCACAAAACTACTCTCTTGGGCTGGGAGAACTTGTAAACGAACAGTTATACCTAAAACTACATTCCTTCTTGTTCTGGTCTCTCTGCCATCAGAGGTCTGTAAGGATATTATTTCAGACTGAGGGTCTCACAGGTTTCTGGGAGACTTCAGTGAAGATCCACAAAACCATGTGCACAAAATAAGATCAGGAAGGAGTGAGAGGTGTAGGTTTGCTTCACTGAGAAAAGGAAGAGGGCATGACAGAAACCATCCAGTTTATAGAAGCGCCTCTATAAAGAAGACAGTGATAAGCTGCTCTACAAGCCATCCAAAAGCAGCAATCTAATTTGCAGCTCGGAAAATTTGGAGTAGACATTATTATGAGCTTTCAACTGTAAAGACTGAAATTTCCATGATTAGATCTTTTCAGACAAACGTGTTGGGAATATGTTGGTTCTGTCTGGACCAAGCAGATGAGTAGATGGCTGAAATGTGTTGGTAGTGACAAACACCCAAACCTTCCCCAGAGAAGAAGCCTGCAGATGTTCTTCTGAATTCAGCTGGAGTTGTTCTGCTCCATGGCCACAGACCATTCAGCCCAAAGTAGCAATGAGGGATAGCTTTTGTCTATTGACAGTGAAAAATTAAATGTTCAGAGATAAGAAGCTCTGGTTAATAATTTGTTGGCCTGCCCAGAAATGTGACACTCTTGGTGCTCCTGGTTCACAACCATGTTTCCTGACAAAGAGATCTGCTTCTCTGTCTGTCGGCTTGATTCATCTGGATGTCTCTGGTGAGCTTAAATAATTCATGATGATAAAAGTTTATTTTTATGCCATCTCAGCATGGTAATGAGGGTTTGTGGAAGCTGGCGAGATGCAGAGGGAAGCAGCAGGGTGCAGCTGCAGCCTTTGCATGGGTGATGTATTCCCATCATTAGTGGGTCGGATGCCAGGCAGGCAGCAGAAGTGGGGGCTCCTTGCAGGCAACCCTGTCATAGAGCCCCTGTTCTCACCTTGACATATCACTAAGGCCTCCTTCTCCCCAGCCAGGTTTAGGGCATGCTCTCTGTGGCTGTCCTCTGCCTGACCTATGGGTTAAGGGGTGTGGGTGACTAGTAGACCAGAAAATCAAAAGTCCTTGTTTTCTATCTGCATTTAACTGTAAGTGTTTCTATGTCCAGATGCTTAATTTCAGTGAACCTAAAAGTGGGGGCCTCCTCAACTATTGTAATGAAAATGTATAGCTTGAGCTGAAGTGGCCAAGCTGTGAGACCTGCTTCCTGTACACTGGAGGGCTGATCTTGGAATCATAGAATGGAAGGGACCTTTAAAGGTCATCTAGTCCAACTGCCCTACAGTGAGTAGGGGCATCTTCAACCAGATCAGGTTCATCAGAAACCCATCCAGCCTGGCCATGTATGTTTCCCACAGCCCTGATGGGCCTGGCAGTGGTGTAGTGGCCAGGAACTGCAAAGGGATTCTTCCTGTGGCCAGCCAGGACCTGCAGGGGAACATGGTGAGTTTTGAAAGAGCAAAGCTGGACTCCAGCTGAGGACAGCCTAACAAATCCCGTGCATTGGTCTCCCAGAGACCATCTGTAATGGTTAAGCTCACTGCACCTTTCTGAGAGACCTGCAAGAGGGTTCATATTCCTGCATGACACAGGGAACCAGGGTACATAGGTTTGGAAAGCGTACTGCAGCCTCACACCTGCAGGTACTGACTTGGCATCAAAACCACCTGTGAGACAGAGACCAAACACTCTGCTCAGTGGTGGTGGCCCTTTGCCAGCCAAGAACTTGGTTTAAGTCATCCTCCTGCTTTAAGTGGACCAATAAACATGGTGGGGATGATCCTATGGCACTCAGTGAAATAAAACCTGCAGTGAAGCCCAGGGGAGCTCTAGTTCTGCATCCTTAGCCTTGCTGCCTGCAATACATGACAGCATCAGCCCTGCTGGGAAGTGCTCTGTGGTCCCTCTGCTATGCACTCCTGTACTGCCATCTTTCTCATTACCTGTATACTCAGGAAAGCAGATAGCCAGTGGAGATTTCTTAATTTTCTCCTCAAATATGTCCTTCTTGTTTAGAAAGAGGATGATAGATGTATCTGTGAACCATTTGTTGTTGCAGATGCTGTCAAAAAGCTTCAGAGATTCATGCATGCGGTTCTGCAATAGAAAGGAGAGATCACATCAGGGCAACGGCAGCAACCCAGGGACATTCAACATGTAGGGAAATCTAAAACAACTAAATTAAGGAGGAAAACAACAAAAAAGAAAAGCTACAATATACATAATAAATTTATGTATACATACAGCTGAACATATACATACACAGATGCAATCCCTGTAACATTTGACACAGTTAGTAAGGGCATTAAACAATACAGAGCTGTTTTGATTTTGCATAACATTAATTTATAGGATCCCAGCTCATAGAAATCATCATGCACCATGCATGGATGGAGACTTATTTTTGCCCTTTGATCAGATTTTTGTGTTGGTGTAGCTCATGCAGATTTTCTAAAATGTTTTCAATCATCTTTAAAAATTTTTTTCCACTTTCTCAAATGTGTGCCGCACACAACTGGTTGGATACATTAACCAAGGACTGGTAGATCCTTGAATTAATCTAGAGTTGGAAGCAGACATCAAGGTAACATAATTTTGGAAATGACCTTGCCGTGACCTTTGCCTGGTTTTGTTACTTTGTTTAGTGTTGTTCTCTTGTTGGGCTTTTAAATTTTAAAGGGTTTTTTTTGAGTTCTCTTGGAAGATGGCTCAACAGAAAGTGACTTGCAGAGAGGAAAAAAAGTGAAAAAGGAAGAGGAAAAAGTATAAAAAGGAAAAACATAACAAAGAGCACCTAAGAACAACCAGACTAGAAGTCAGGCAGCTACCAGTGATGTTAGCTCATGCCTCTAGAAGATTAGCTACTCGCCAGCAGAAGAGCCAAAAGTTCAAATGTACACACAGTAAAAAGTCAGCTCTTTGGTTATAGGTCATGCAAAAAAGGACACAGAAAAAGAGAGATAAGAGGAATGAAAAAACCAGACCAGTTAGAGAGTTGCAAAGTCCGCCACATGTTTTAATGGTGGGGGAAAGAGCTCACGGCAAAGTCAACCAAGTGTTATGTTCCCTGCTGCTTTCAACTCTCCACTCGGTTTTTCTTTCTTTTTTTCTTTTTTTTTTTTTTTTTCTCAGTTCAAGAGAAGCTTCATACCTGCCAAATTTGGTTGGTCTCTCAAATGCTCATTTTTTGGCCTTTGTTTGGCTAGATAAGGTCAGTCGGCCGAGGAAAAGCTGTGAAGGTGCCGAGGCTGGTGATGTTTGGCGCGCGAGGCCGACGCCGGATGCGCACTCCGGTCGCGTGGCCGTCTCTCAGCCGGGAGCCGGGTAGCGGAGAGAGCAGGCGCAGTGAGGACGAAGCACACCCAAGAGTCAGGGGGTTATCAAAGGCAAAGCATGGTACAGACCAGACCGGCTCCTCGGCTTTTCCCAGCGGGATCATCTTGGGACAGCAGTCCCCAAACCCGCCAGTGCACATAAGAAACTGGTTACAGCCACCACCACAGAGACGCTGGAGAGAGCAGGGCTGCACGGGCTTGTTAGTGGAGGGTTTTTTGGAGTGGGTGCAGCATGTCCTGCCCACCCAGCTCTGGATTTCGGAATTTGGAGTTGTACAAGAGTCAGCTGGGGGCCTTTACCCCACTTCCACTCCATTTCACACCCATGCTGGCAGCACAGTTGAGCCCGGCACTTTATTGATTAACGCTTTTCATTTCATATACTTTAGCTGCTGCTGAATGTTTTATATAGATAGAAGTGGCTCCATGGATGAAGGAAACATCTGATCCAACCCAGAGTAAAACAGGACGCCTGAGATTTGCTGTACCCTGTCTTGAATTGACTGAGCATTTCCCTGCCGAGCATTGTATCAACACACGGGGACGACGCGATCATGCACGAATGTAAAGATGCATTTGCTCATTGGGTCTCAGTTACAACATGTTGCTTATCTGGATCATCCCGTGCCTGTGGGCTGTTTTTTGCTAACCCATTTCATACTGCCTGGTGTGGGAGCCCTGGAGCAATGCTCCTCTTTGCTACTTGTGGTCCCAAAATGGTAACCATGTAGAAACCTGGTGTACAAAGGTTTTGTACAGGAGATCCTTGGCTACCCAAAGGTTTTTGGAGGAGAGAATAAAGTGGAGGGTGATCGGGGGAACAGAAAGCAAATATAATTAACCATATTTTTAAACAAAGTCCCTCACAGAACATTTGAAATAACATTTTTGTCATATTTGCTGATTCAAAATAAAAGCATGGAGAAAGACATCAAGGCTGCTTTGTGTTAAACCTACTTATCTTATACACAGCAGCTGTCAGCCTTCGGTCACTGTACCTACCCCACTGTCTCTTGGTAGCCCTGTGCCACCTTGCACAGCCCCAGCATGAGTGACGGGGTGAAACTGCTCCTCGGGGCATGGGGAGCACCACAGGAAACATGGGGTTTGTCTAAGAAACAGAAGCTAAGGACTTCTCACCTGGGCTTTGTGGTTAGGTGAAGCTGACTTTTCTACAGTAGCCAGACTATATAAGGAGAAATCCTTCTACTTCTCTTAAAAAGTTTGATTATTTTGCATTACTACATGTTAGGAAATGAGAGTGTTTTTCCAAGAAATTGGAACTTTTCATGCTCAGTCATAACCAGAATCAGATACACACACCACAAACCAACAGACCCCTGTAGAACATGAGACTTACACTAAATATCATCTACTCCCTTCAGATTCCAGAAACAAATTTTAAAGCATCCTAAGGCTGCCTGACCTGGCTTTCTGATCTCTACATGTTGATTTTCCCCCCAGCTCTGCCAGTTGGGTGAGTAAACATAACCAACTGTTCAGCCCACTCATCCCTATTTACATGGGCAATGTTTTGGTCTTAAAATCCACCTTTTCCTTTCCCACTACTAAAGAGAAGACATTATTCAAAATCCAAGAATTGCCTTCTGTGTGTTGCAAAGGTGCACAGCAACATCCTGGTGAGCAGGTACAGATGCTTCTGTTGTCATACCTGGATGCCATGTGGGAAATGTCGCATCCTGGGAAGACTTCTGGGAGCCCAGACATGGATGCAAGCTGTCCAGGTGGTGGTTAACATCAGGAATGCCTTGCTGCCTCCCTTTCCTTTCCCTTCTCAATGGTTACTATTTCAACAGGTATTTGTAGGAGCCCTCTAACAGCTATGACACATCCAGCCTGAGAGGTGAGGATGGGCAGGCAGTGTCTGGGGACCAAATGTAAAAGGACAGGCTGCTGCTAAAGGAGGAGTGAGAAGTTGAAGCCTCCAAATAATCCCCCTCCTCCTGGTAAATCCACAGTGGAAGTTTAAGTCCCTTAGAGCTTGTCTTGGGTCCCTCTCAGGTGTACCTGTGCTGCTCTACAAGGAGCCACTAAAGGTTATACTCCCCATACTTTCAGAGGAAGTGATATAAATTACTTCACCTGCTTTTGGATCCATCGTGCTGCTTTTTCTCACTTCATGCTGAGTCTGTCATTAAAGGAAGGACTCCTCAGACACTGACATCTAAATGTCACTTCTTATTTCAGAACTGATACTTTAAATCCTTATGCCTGCAAATACTTTATACCCCAAAAAGGAAAGCAGCCCCACCAGCCATGTTACAGAGGACTAGCCACTTGCTCACATATATTCAAAATCCAGTTATCTTTTCTTGCACAGGACAAGAGAGAGAATTGCTCACAGCCGAGTTCAGATGTCATTGCACAACCATGTTCCAGTCACTGACGTGAAGGGCAAACAGCTTTCCACTGAGCATGAGGCAGAAAGGATACTGTGGTTAAGACTCTGCCAGGCAGAAACACACTGATAAAACCTATCTTTTTTTCACTGGAGTATGGAAAGAGAGCTGGTGATTTCTGCAACACACAGTTGATGCAATCTTTTCTGTTTTCCTTGGTGATAAAGTGCTAGCTGTCATGCAAACTGTAAGGACACTGATGATTATCTGAGGTGCAGAAACTCCATATTCCCCCTCCTGCTTATATTTCCTAAGATGTCCAAGCCACTTTCGCTTGCTTTGTCACTCATAAGGCAATTTCTGTGTGCTGCAATTCCATTTTCCTTGCCCAATGACAGCAGAGAGAGCACACTAACCAGGTCATGCAATGCAATATGAACCAACAGGCCAACACTAATTGCATGCCAAGGGTCACCAGCACAGTGCCTTCAACCCATCCCATCCTCAGCAACGGGGACATGAACAGTACTTGCATGTCTTGGCTAGATAGGGTTGACCTAAATATCTTAGTTTCAAAGGCAGCAATGTACAGCATGAACATCTCCCTCTCTTGCCATGACTCCTTTGAATTTGCAAGGAAAAAATCAGAAGATAGTCTCAGTTCCCATAACAGGTCCCATGCCATTGCTGTCTTTTTTAAAAATTCCATTAGGAATTCCATTTAGAAGGAATAACAGAAATCTAGCTTTGTTATTAATTTTCTCCAATTTTACTGA
Organism: Formicarius rufipectus; assembly: GCA_013399695.1. NCBI lineage: Eukaryota > Metazoa > Chordata > Aves > Passeriformes > Formicariidae > Formicarius > Formicarius rufipectus. Next base: position 3,305,383 of record VXAU01005767.1, on the reverse strand, counting down.
GAGATATGACTGTTGTTCCTCTCTCCTCCCTGATTACAGGGCTGCAGCTTTCCCTTCTGTAACCTCAATTTATGAAACAAAGATAATTCACAAATGAGACAAAATAGCCTTGTTATGCAAAGACATAATCCATGAAGATGTTCTGCCAGTTAAAACCAGGACATTCCCTGGTATGCAAAAATATGGCAGAGATCCTGGTAGCTCCTTGTCATGGATTTGGTTAAGGCAGAAACAAGAGTAATACCTTGAGGACAGTGGTTTGTGTGTTGGAAAGGCTGGGCAGAGGATGTAATTTAGCCTCATGAACTCTAGCCTGGGCTGTGGCTGGCAGCAGTGGGACTGATGAAGGCACTGCTTGAATCTCTCTCATGACTTGTTCCTCTCCCCTAGGGGCTGGGCACACAGCGAAGCAGTTTACATCTGCCAACAGCAGTGCAAGAAGGTGTTAGAGGCAATGGGAGAAGATGGGTTCAGCAGCACTGGGGATTTCTGTGCAAAGGGTGATCTTTATGGGTATATGGGCCTAAAAATCACAGATGCAGAAAGTTTTCTTTATGTCTTTCTGTTCTGGACATAGAGAAGTACTTTCTTCCTCTGACTCCTGCTGTGCAGCTCTTTGTGGCAGTGAATTAGAAAGTACATCTCTTGTAAAAGACCGAGTGCTCTTAGGGAGCAGGGATGGCTTCACAATCAACAGCCCTGTTTTAGCTGCTGCAGGAGGATGGGTGCTCAATCTTTTAAAACAAAGGGCACAATAAACCACAAAAAACCTTTACAAGCCTAGAGCTGTCTGAATTTTAAGGGCAGAGGGGGTTTCACACAGCCTTGTTTAACCAGCTCTTCAGAAAGGATTCACAGTAAACCTGTTGTTTGTGAGTTTTTTCAGTGAGACAAGCTGACCCTACATTTATTCCAGCTGGAGCTTAGCGAGATGAACTCCTCCCTTCTCTGTGTTAGGCTGACTGCATCTGAAAAACAGTTTCCCCCACCTGAAGCATGGTTTGACTTAGAGAAGTGCAAAAAGTGCCAGTGAAATCCTATGATCATTGACAACTGGGCTCTGAGCATAGGAGAAAAAGCTCTTCTCCCCGTGCACCCAACTTTGTAAGAAGATTTTTGGGCACTAAGATGCAGTGGGGCTTTTTCCCTCTCATGGCTCCATGCCAGCAATGAAAGCCCTTTGCAAGTTTTCTCGTACTCACTGAGACATCTGTACAGCCCCCAAACCTTCATGGACTTAATATAGCTGGAAGTGCCCGGACCATAGTGAGCATCTCTAGAAAATGAAGCTGGAGGAGTGGCTTCCAGCTCACTTTCTCAGCTGCCTTCTCTTTGTGTTTTCCAAGTGAGAAGCAATAAAAACTGATTGACGTCATTAGAGTTGGCAGATGTGATGGCAAATCAGCTGACTGAGGAGATGCTGCTGTACTGCTGGGGTTTGGGAGAGGCACCATGTTAGCAGGGAGGAGACTGAATGCTTCGGGGTTCAGCTGGGAGGGGTTTGGGTCTGTGGGTGCCACATTTCCTGCCTGCCATTTGTGATAGGGACATAATAGGGCAGGCAATACCCAACACCACTGTTTCTTCCTATTTGTATTGGCCTCGCCCAGGGTTGTTTATTTGGGTTAGGCAGGGGCGTCCTGCCAGCGCGGTGGTGGCGATGTCGAATCCTTTCCCCGTTTACGCCGAATGTGTAAATGAGCAGCAGCTGCCTCTGCCCTCCTGTTGCTCAGCATCCCCCAAAATGTGTTGTGAGAAAGGACTGAAATAGCAAGCAAATGTCAGTGTTGCACCAGAGCTGCAGCAGCCTGCTCTCCTGCTGCAAAAGGAAAGTCAGAAATGCATGAATCCCAGTTTCTGCAGCAGGGCTCTTCAGGAGGGAGGATAAGCTGGCACCCTGCTTGCCTCCAGGGTGGTGCTGGGTGAGGGATAGTCACTGGGAGGGCTCTCCCCAGGAGACATGCCCTAACCTCCAGTTCAGAGGAGCAGAGTTAAGCCTGACATTTAAAAAATGGCACTGGCATTCAGGCCCTTCCATTTTGAGCTCTGTGGTTTTGAATCACAGGCTCTGACTTTTGTAGATGAGCACCCAAAGGTGACCTGTATTAAAAGCTGCCATTGGCTTTACAGTTTGGGTGTCACAGTCCGAGTTATACATACAGAGCACCTTGCTCTCTGCTCAGATCTCAGCTTTGCTACTGTCCCCTAGACCTGCCCTCTCCCTGTGTGTTCTTCTGTTTCTCCTGTCTGCTTTCACTGACTGGCTGCAGAGCTCTATGGCAGTGAGATAATGGCTGGATTTTTCAAATCACGGCGGGAGATTTTGGTTCATTCCCAGTAAATCCTACAGGGCTGAGCATCCTTAAGCATATCACATCCCATGTCAGAGGGAGGCAACAACTGGAGGGTATAAGTAAGTGGACATAAGAGAATGCAGGGTGTCTCAGTCAGTCTGGAGTAATGTAGTCACCACCACGGAATAACAGAATCATAAAGTATCCTGAGTTAGAAGAGACTCACAAGGATCATCAGGTCCAACTCCTGGTCCTGCACAGGACAACCCCAGGAATCACATCATGTGTCCAAACACTTCCTAAACTCTGGCAGGCTCAATGCTGTGACCACTTGCCTGGGAACCTGTTTCAATGCCCAGTCACATTCTCAGTGAAGAACCTTTTCCTGATTTCCAGCCTAAACCTCTCCTTGACACAGCTTCATGCCATTCCTTTGGGTCCTATGATTGGTGATGTTAATATCATCCTGAATTCTGGCATCAATACCACCCAAACAATCAGGTGACCTAATCAAAGAGTTTTTCTAGAGCTCATAAACCTGGTTCAGAGGCTAGAAACCTCAGTAACCCCAGTCTTTTTGGGACATGACAACTGTTACCCAACAGCAATCTTTCCTTGCATTCCTTTCTCATCCAGCTTTCTGCAAGCCTGACATCTTTACTAGCAGAAAAAAACCCACAAGCCTTCAGAGAGACGGAGCTGGCAGGAGTGACCCTTCCATGCTGCCACAGACAGGGCACCAATGAAAACATTACTCAGTCTGAGTATGGCCTCCAATTCCTTTTCATTAGACAAATGCAACTGGGTGCCCACAGCAGTTGTCATTAGTCCCAAAAACATGCATCCCCATTACACTGAATGAATGGCCAGAATACAGCAATGAGTCTTATTGCATCCTTTCTGTGCATTCAATTCACTTGTATTAATTGCACTCTAATACCAGGGAGCACACGGGTCCTTGCCAGCTTTATTTCCAGATGGTATTTTGAGTCTAATGTCACAGTGGGAAGTCATAAAATCTCTCCTAGAGCAAATTACCTGAGGAATCAAATAGTTCCATTCTCACTACAGAAAATGAATTTCTGTAGCCTGGAGAAATAGGTTATACTTCTAGGCTGAGCCTTGGGCGTGTATGTCCATCCTGCACCCCTGCACCATGGCCTGACTGCTTCCCTAACATCTGTTTTAAAGCCCACCACCCTGTATCTCCTCTTGCTGATACAGAGTCCTGTAATCCATTTTGAAAACACACAGCTTGGCTAGAAAGAAGACATAAAACACTGTGACTTTACCGATGCAAGAAAGCATTATTTGGGCATGCAGACTTCATTTCAAAGAGCGTGGAGGAGGACAAACATCCCCAGGATTTCAGAGCCAAGGAGGAGTGATGGACAAAAGCCCAATACTGTAGCACCCCAGGGAACATTCAACCATCTCCAAGGAGTTCCTGGCTATGCCGTACCCCATAACGAGGTGTTGGGGCCTCCAGGACCTGGTTAGACTCACCGTGGTTTCATCTTCATGGAGCACCTGGTCGTAGCCACTCAGTGCAACACAGAAAATGATTGCTGTGACATCCTCAAAGCAGTGAATCCACTTCTTGCGTTCTGATCTCTGGCCCCCAACATCGAAGAGCCTGTGACACAGGAGAGGACCATCAGCACCCACCTTTTCTTATCAGGAAACTTTAGCATTCTTGGGATTTTCTGACCACATGGTCCCTGCAAGGCTCCAAACACAAAGCAACGGGTCTTTTACCACTAGCTTGGTCTTCTCCTCCAGAGTCTGGAGCTGAGGAGGACTGGGAGGAGCAGTTCCAGACTGGGATGTGGGGATTTGTGGGAGAGTCTTAGCAGTGTGTTAGGTCCCAAAGTCTGTGGAGGTGGAGACCTCATGCCCTTGGGTTTTATATGCTCTAAATACTGTTTGTGCATGGTTTTCTGTCTTTGTGCCCTCTTCTCTCTACTGCTTGAGATCATGAGGGTCAATGAATAGCATTAAGTATGTGGGACCAAGCCACCTTAGAGAAAAGATTTGGCCAAATATTTTCACATTAATGAGGTTTGATCAGACTTGGAGGTCAATCTCATATTATACTTTCCAACAAAGAGGTATTGTTTGGGTTAGAAGAAGCTGGCAGTGACTTTCAAGACAGAATTACCAAATATTTCATATTGTTGACCCTCCAAAACACCATGTCTTCTGCAGTAGGAGCTATCCAAGCATTGACCAGCAATTTAACAACTTTTAGGCACCATGGGGAAACCCTGTGATAAATAGTTGTTCTGAAACTTCACTATGCAGTTTTAGACTAACCTGAAGTGGAGGTTTTTGAATGTGAAATGGGTTTCTACAATGCCAGTTGTTTTGACCCTGGTTCGGAGGATGTCCTGCTCCGTGGGCTGGTAGTCTGCAGCTCCAATCCGATCTAAGCTGTCTAGGTAGCTAAGAGAAAAAGGGAAAGGAAAAAGAAAGCAGATAAGACACACATTAATCTTTGTCAATCTCAGATGAATCCTTCAGCTTCCTATTAATCTTTTTCAATCTCATTTTTCATGGCTGAATATATTGTAGTTAAAGGGAAAAAAAAAAATCCTGTTCTGGGAAAAACAAAACCCCACTAACCTAAGCATAAAATCTGATAGTGAACTGAAAGCAGGAAATTAAGTGTGGTGTGTTGTGAGTCCCGACTGTAATCTGTGAAAATACACAGTTTTAATATTACTTGCTATTTTTATTCCCCAAAGGACAAAGGTCCCAATCAGTCCATTGTGCTGGATTCTGCACACACACTTCTCTACAAGGGTTTATTCAGATAAGAGGCTGGAGCACAGAGGTCTTGCTCCCAGAACATACAGGTCGAGTCCCCTTTGGGAGATGCCTCTCTCTGTGCTGGGAATGGAGATGCCTCTCTCCATGCTGGGAAGGGAGATGCCTCTCTCTGTGCTAGGAAGGAAGATGCCATGCTCTGATGGGATCCCTTGCTTTCAGTCAGCTCAGATGAAGGGAGATGGCTCTGCCCAAGCGAGTCACTGCTTCAGTCTGAAATCCAGCTCTGGGCTGGCGATCCGGGAGATGCAGCACTTGGATAGAGTCCAGGGCCCCACCTAGATGGTGATAATCTGGGGTACAAACTGGGGCTTTGGAGGGGTAAAGGGAAGATCTAGCTTTCTAAAACACTTAAATGGTTTTAAAACATGTAATTTTATTCTGCTCTAGGCTTAAAATCTATGAACACAGGCAATGCCTCCCTAGGGTGAAACTCAGGGTAGGAAGTCCTGTCTTTTGGCATGACACATTCCTGTAAAGGAATCCAACAGATTCACATATATGACTACAATTCAGTTTTTCATTCACGTACAAGACAATTTTTCAAAACAATTTATAAAGAAAAGTAGAATTTGGATTACAATTTAACATTAATTTATAAATATTCATTTTCAAACACAGAGCTGCATCACACCACCATTAAGGCAGCATGCAGACACTCCAATTTCTGTTAAAGGGTGTCTGATGTGCATTACAGGACTTAAATGCCCACCTCTAGCCCAAGGAGCATCAATCTAAAGAACTGAGATGCTTTTAATATACTGTGGTGTAATAGGGCAGGTCTGTGCATAAGCAGTGGTCTTTGGTCCCCATGCCTGCATGTCACCCAAAGAGGCAGTGGGGCAGGAGGTGACTGCTGTGGCAGGACAGGAGGCTATCTGTTGAGGTCTTAGCCAGAGGATGACAGTTTTACCCAATACAGCATTAAGAGAATAAAGAGTAGTAAGAGGAAATGTGCAGTTGTAGGGAAGGAAAAGACTTCATGATCTCTGGTCTGAGTTTACTGCTGAGCGTGAGACAGTATGAGCCGGAACCATTCACTTAAGATACTTCTGATGTCTAAGCTTGACTTTTTCTTTCAGTTTAGCTAAATGTGATTAAATGTGATTTTTTTTTTTTAAACACAGAGTGTGGATTTAGTCCTGATGAATAACCAAATCACCTCCCCAGCCTCCTGCATTTTGCCACAGCACATCCTGCTTGGTCTGAACTTGGCCCTGTCCTGCTGCTGGAGATGCTTTCTCTAATGCATCCAAAACCAGGGAATGGCTTTCCATATGTGTCCTGGAGGGAGTGCTCTGAGCCAGGGTTCCGAAGCAGAACCTGGTATGCTGAGGCTGCGTACTCTGCTACCCAAGAAAACTCCCTGCCACCATCTTTCATACCTACCCCCTTAGTCTGAAACAACAAACACATAGCCAAACTCTACCCTAAGGTCAAAAACAAACCTCACCCTGCTCACATCACATATTTCCCCCACCTATCATATTTATAATTTATTTTTGCTAGTGAATTCCAAGAATCATACCAGCTAGAGAAAAGTATATAACTTTAGCAGGCTTATTTTTGTTGTGCCCTTTTCCAAGCATTTAAAGGCATTGTGGTTTTGTGACAGATGCTCCCTTAATAACCTTATGATAGGCCCCGGATAGATGAATGGGGCTTCATTTGAAATCAGATCCTCTGCTGTGATGGCTGAAGCCACCATCACTCATCTATTCACAACTGGTGTCAACTCCTGTTATTTAAGAGACAGCTGCATCTCTTCACATGGCCCCACAGAGAGAGGCAGTGCTGGTATTTAAAGACTCAGGCTCTCCTCTGTCCTCAGGACTGAAATTCTTCAGGTGATGGTAAAAAGTGGAGGTGTAAGGATGGGGTAACAATTTTATTTTCTTCTTGTAGTTCTTGGCAATACGCTGAAGTCCTTTATCATTTCCTCCATCTTCATTTTCTGTATTTTCCGATGATTAATTGTTCTTGCCTTTGAGATCCCCCTCCTTTAATGCTGGGAGGGCACCAAATGAAGAAATTTGCTGCAAACTGGCCAAAAAATTCAGCACCACAGCTGTGCAGTGACAGAGGAGTTCATTATTGTAATTACTGCCCTTGACCTGTGATGATTTGCAGGTGAACAGTAGCACCTTTAAACTGTGAGCCGTGTGCTGGGACATCAGGGGGCTCTCACTCCTGGTACTGGTGTGCATAGTCCATGGCTCTTCCACACAGCCTTCCCCTTGGCTGTCTGACAGCAAATTGGCTCCAAATTTGATGTGACCCTACAAACAACCCGGCTCTGAGGCTTGGGAAGCCTTGCCTTCCTTCACGTTCTTGTCCATGGAGGTGATGCAGCCTCATGTGCCTGGCTCCATCTGAGTTACTCTGGGAGATGAGAGGTTTGGGGGAGCGGATGCAGCCTGCCAGCCTCTTGAGAGGGCAGGATGATAGTAGTAATGGAGAACCAAGCAGGATCCATCCCAGCCACCCTCTCCTACCTGACAGTATCCAGCTTACAATTCCATTTGGGATATCTCCATTGGAACCTCAGCTGGGGGGGCCCTACCACTGCTTCCCTGTGCTTAACTAGTGTTGTGACAGAAGAACACTCAGTACCTCACATACTCAACCTGTCCTGGCTGCAGGTGAGCTGAGCTCTGTAAGTCTGGTGCTGTGGGTTCATTCCCACACTGATGCCTCCAGCTTGACTGTGCAGCTCCGATACCTGCTTGCCAACACACCCTTCACCTCTTCTTTTAACTTGCCTCTGCATCTCTTCCCTCATCTCTAGTCTATTCCACCACTCTCTGTGTGTTTCTCAAGGACTTAAATTCTTTGAGTTGCCTGGGTCTGCTTTTCATCTGCTTCTGGGAGTCTTGCTGAGGGTCAGCCATCAATTTATATGAGGTTATACAACATTTTCAGTGCTGGTTTTGAGGCTGCATTCCATAACTATTTACTCCTCTGGCTGCTCTCCCCTGGAATTTCTCCCACCTCAGGCTGCAGCGGATATTCTTCCCCCTGGATTTGGCTGCAGCTGAAGTCGACCCTGTCAGTGTATGCACTCTGTGAAGCTCAGCTGGAGGAGCATGTTGTGGCATAGCTGCCACAGCAATATCCAGATGCAGGAATGGGAAGCTCAGGCAGTCTGTTGTTTGGATGGTGAGCTGATTTTAGCTGAGGCTTTTTCTCCTTGGTTCCTGCTAGCAGGTATCTCTGAGGTTTCAGTGGAGTGCTGGACTCCCTACCCACAGTGCCTGGAAGAACCTGCTGGTTTGTTGGTGTGAGCCTGAGCCAGGAAAGGACAGAGTGCCTTGGGGGTGCCACCCCTTTGGAAACAGGGGAACCCAAGTGGGCACAAATTGCTACACATGGCACTGAATGGCAGCACTCATGGGTATGCCCTTTGAACCGCAAATCTCAAGGCCAAACTGTTGTGGGAGATAATTAGTTGTCGCAGCCAACAGACTCAATGACACATAATCCCCTCAAAAGCTGACATCTGTTTAACCAGCAGAAATAAGAGCACTTTGGAGGCTGAGGAGCGAGAACTCAGCTCTCCCTCTTCCGCGTCATCGGTGCTGGCATCAGAGCTCTTCTACTTCCCAGCTCCAGGAGGGTTTGCACGCTGGAGTGGAAGCATATCTGAAATGACACATCAGCTCATACTTGCAGCCTGCCTTGCCCAGGGTTTGCAGGGTTAAAAAAAGCTGAAGGAAGGTTAGAAGGTTTCTGAGTACATGAGTAACCCTCTAGCATTTCTGCTCCTGAGTAGCTCCATTACTGCTTATATCTTTTATCTCAAATGCTTTGTTTTGAAGCAGATTGCAGGTTTCTGAGTCACTCAGTTTATCAGGCTCAGGGAGGTGAAACCCAACTTCATTATGCTGCTAAAAGCAAAATGCAGAAGAAATGGCAATTCCCAAACACAAGGAGAGGAATTCATTGAACGGAGGGTAGGAAAGGCAGGAGCTCTATACAGACTGATAGTGAATATCTGCACACAGACATATTGCACCTTCATTTGCTACCACAGCATATGGTAGCAGCACTGTTGATGCCAGAGACACTGCATGGAGAAAGGACTTTTGTCCAAGTTGTCCCAAAGGAACAGCAGCCTATGTGCAGTGCGTGGACAGGGACCCCTGCCCAGGCTCTCTGCTACCACAGGAACCTTCTCCCAGGACTGTGCTGCCTATGCCAAAGGCTCCACTGGCTGTTTTCTTGGATGAAGAAGCACAGCTGAGGTTGCAGGCTGTGGTCAAAGCTGCATACCTGCAGCAAAGCTTACACAGATGTACATTCACATCTGTTGAGGTTAACAGCAATAAGACGGTTGAACATCTGTTGGCATTTTCTTGCCTCCAAGGTCACACCGTGGCAGTCTTTGTGCAGGAAGCACCCAGCTCTCCTGTGCACACCCGAGGTGCTCACACCTTGCTCATGCCGAGCTCATATCCTCAGTGCTCAACAAGCTGCGGTGCAGCAGCAGCCACAGCTGGGTATTGTTCTGGGGCAGTGAGATTGGGAGCTTCAGGAGAGTGAGCCTGGAGACACTATCATCTTCCCAGTGGCTTCTCCATCCTGGCAGTCCTGATCTCTACCCATGTCTCCTCTGTGGAGGAAACACTGTGTGTGCATGGGATACCCCAGCCTTGATTTGTTGGCTTGCACTGTATTTGACTGAGAAAGCAGATCCCCATTTGTCAACATACACAGCTGAGTCACTGTGGAGTTATTTTGGACTCTGTGTACTGAGACACTCAAGGGGCAGCTCCAACATTGTGTCCTGGCAAATGCTGAGTTTTTAATCAAGGCTGTCACAAACAGGATCCATCTCATCTAAATCTAGATGCTTATGTAAAGATATTTCCACTCAAACACTCCTTCCTCATTCATGGATGGAAGGCTACCTGCATCTGAACTTAGTTTCCACCTTACCTTCTTCCTTTCCTTTACTGATATACACACAGCTCAATGCATATTTATCATTAAAATAATTTAATATTTAGTAACCATATGGGTTTAGGGAGTATCAGTAGTGACTCTATAACAGCACAGTAAACTTTAAAGAATATCTCCTACCAGAAAGAAAAAGTGTGTGGGCACTGCTGCCTGAAGGTGTGACAAAGGTTTGTTTGGCTGCCCAGGGCAGCTGGTGCTGGGCAAGCACCCAGAAGTCATGGCACCATGGTGTTTTTCTTACAGACACTATGCCCAGCCATATCCACTGCAATATTTTAGGGGAACGGGAAAAATCAACCATAGCCCACTGTCAGAATCCAACAACCACCCAACACCCATAGCAGTGATGTCACAGGTGTCTTAAATAATCATCAGTTATGAAAGGCTTAAAATGATGCCAATCAATGGTATTGTGTCCCTTCGGGAATTGATCCTGCCTAAGGGTAGGGACCATGGTGTGCACACACACATACAGAGCACTCCTCTCCCCTAACAAAAGATAGAAGGAGGTAAATCTGGTACCTTGGGTACTTCCAGGTGGGTTACAGCAGGCAGGCAAAGACCTTAAGGGGCTAAGAGAGCAAGAACACCGTCTGGTGTTTCCTCAGCCCAGCCCAGAGAAGGATGGTCTTGGAAATGTGCCCCTGGATTCTGGGCAATGTGTTTTGTGTTTCTGGCTGCATCTCCCGATCAGCCAGTCCTGTCTTGATGGGAATCACATGAATTACATGGCAGGCTCTGCTGTCCTGCTGCTGCTCCTAATGATAAATCTCATCTCACATCCAACCAGATGAGAAACCAGCTTCCCCCCCCACCTCCCCGCTTAACTAAATCCAACCAGTGACGTGTCAGTTCTGGTGCCTGCTTCTTGCAGGCTGCTAACAGCCAGAGTGATGGTCACCAGGCTTAGGAATTACTGGGGTTACTTTTCTGAAAGAACCTTGCTTGATGACATGGGTTTTCATTACTCTCCCTTGGGACGTGAGGAGGATGGTCCCTGCTATTAAAAGAAGGTGACAGAAGGGATATTGCGTTTTGATGCCTTTTTTTCTTTGCCCTGCACTGAGGCAGAGCAGTACAGGGCTTGTACATCAAGATCAGCTTGACAAGTTGATATTAATACTACTGAGAGGCAGAAGGAATGAACAAAAGCAGGTTGGGGTTTAGCTGTCCTAGTTAGACTTGCAGTTTTCCAAGGCATGACTGGATCCAGAATAATTTTTAGCATCACATTTGGATGAGCAGAGTCACTAAACAGCAACCATTTAACGAAGATGCTTCAGAATATGAGGGGTCTCCAGGTGCAAGCTGATGGCTGGCTTTGCTCAGGGGTGGTGGTTTGGTCAGCAACATGTGATAGTCTCCTTTCTGCTGGAATTAAAGGCCATTGAGTTATGGTTTGAGTTTCTGGCCAAAGACCTCTGGCTGGGGGAGTGGTGGCCTTTGGAGGAAAAACCAGCACTAACAACCCATTCAGAAAGGGTTTTGGAGGGGCCCTGGGAAAGCAGATGTGGGCTCATCTTTCTGCAATGAAGTTTGAAAATTGGATGGAATGTAAGAAGGGATGATAAAGATTTTTTTTTTTTTTACCTATTGGAGCCCTTACAAAAAAGAAAAAGAATGTGTCTGGATCAGATCAATGACTCACCTAGCTAAGCTAGTGTCCAAGAGCAGGTGTTGAGAGAAGAGAATGGATACAGGGAGAGTATGCAGTACTCAGCTTTACCAGCCTCCAGTACTTCATATGGTTAACAAAATTTCAAAGAGAAGTGTTATATCTTTATATTTATTACCCCTCAATGACTTTTCTTCCAGAAATTTGTCTAGGCACTTTTTGCAGCAATTTAAGCTTCTAACAGCCACATCTGCAGCAAGGAATTTCCGAGCTCAGCTACCCTGTCTGTAAAAAAACGCCTCTTTCTGATTTTTAAACTGCTATGTCAGAGTTTAACTTTGTTAATTTTTGAATGGGAACAGCTGTCCTCTCTCTTCCCTATCCCCAACTTATTTCTCTGTAGATGTCTCTGTAGAACTTCACACATCCCCCTCTGAAGCATCTTTGCTACCTGTGTGGAAGCACTTCGGAGCCTTTCAACACACAGGAAGGAGTTTTCCTCTTCTGAATCCTGTCTGAGGTGGAGAAAGGAGGGACCCATAGCTGCCTTGTTCTATAAGTAACCATGGGCTTTATGGTCATTGAATACAATGCTACTTGGAGAACCAGACAGTGTAACTCCTGCCCCTCGGAGCTGCTGCGTGGGCAGATTTGGTGACCATGGTTCACCAGCAACACTGTGATCCTTTTTAGCAGTGTCCTCATCTGGGCAATACTGCTGTTTTTCACAGAGCCCCTGCAATCTGAATTGTTTAATGCAGAGCCACTGAGCACAGGGCACCCTCCTCTTTGTTTTGTAAGCAAAAGATCTTTGGCTGTATCGTTTCAGTGGCTCTGTGTGAACCCAAGCCCGCTGGGATGACGCAGGGCTCAGGCTGTGCAAGGTCTTCTCTCTCCTGGTGGCCCTGCATGCAAGTGTCCTCTGCGCAGCAGGGCAGACACAGGCACTGATCGAACTTTGGCTGAAGCAGAGGAAGGCTCAAAGCTCCAGCCCAGCTCCTGCTTTATGTAAATCTCTGCTCCCTTCTGACGCTCAGCTCTGAAGGACAGTAGCTGAGCTGAAGGGATGAGGAATGGTGGGACTCAGAACCCTGGGAGGGAGCAGGATCTGTGGCAAAACTTTTACGTGACAGTTCAGTAGGTTTGAAGCTTTTTTTCCTTTGCTCCAGGACTCCTCTTATAAACCTGCTGACAGTGACAGGAGCTGATGATTTTCTATACTGTAAAAAAGAAGAAGGGAAAGAAAAGGAGGGGCTAAAAGTAAGCCCCGGGGAGTTTGGGATAATGAAGAACTTGTTATGGTATGGAGCCCTGCTCAGAGGATGCAGGCCCTGTGCTGCAGTGGGTCTCTTGGTGCATTCACAAGCATCTGCTCAGCCCAAACGGGACAGACATCAACAAGCCCAGCTTGCTGCATCCAGTTCCCAGTGAGCATGGCATGAAGGATCGCTCGCCCCAGTGCTCCTCACGTCACATGGCAGACGATTAAATTTGGCCCCAAGGCCAAATGAGCTAATTGTTCAGAATTACTGGAATCCTGGAAAGCAGACAGCTGGGACCACAGATGAAACCAGTCCCACAGACTTTAACCTTTTGATCAGCCGCTGGCCAGAGATATTCATCAGGGTGTGCACAAAGGCCTGGGAAGTAGCAGTTGGGGAAGTAGTATTAACATCTTAATTTCTAAGCTGAAAGGAAAAAATCAGATATAGCTGCAGTATTTTGTTAGGTGTTTGTCTGCAGCAGGGATAGCACCAGTGAGGGATTTAGATCTAACGCTGCAAAGGAAAGCACCAGTTAATGAGATCTGCACTCTTGTATCAAGTAGCTGGAAGATGTCCATGGCTGGACGATGGTGCAATTATGAAGAGTGGGTTGGGTCTGTCAGGAGGTGGCTTCATTCAGGGGCCTCATTTACCCACTCACCCTGCTGAGAAAGATATGTTGCTGGCAATGGAGTGGGACTCATATCTCTGGATCTTCTCATCTCTCCATTTTCCTGATCTATTAGCAAGCTACGGGGATTTCTACTATCAAATCCCACTTAAACATCCCTGCCACAAACCAGGGGTACCAAAATTAGTTGGTGCTCTGCCATGAACAGATGTGACCCACAGGTAGTAAAAGCAAAACCTGGAAATTTTGCCCTTGGCTGTATGCTAAAAATATCTTAGTTATCCTAGACATAGGTGGATCTCTCAGATGTGTAAAATCTGTGCTACACAAATGGGCTTTCTGGTCCTTCTCAGCAGCTGTCAGGCTGAGGCTCCTCCGAGAACAGCTTTCTTGTGGTACTGCAGCATTCTGGTTTCAGTCCAGACCAGATTCAGAAGAAGAGACACATAAGGAAAATTCATGGAGTATCTCACCGCTTTAGGAAATGTTCAGCTGGACCATTGTTAGAAGATGTTTTTGTCATATATCAAAATAGCTCAATCATTCCCACCAGGAAAACCTGTCACCTGGGCTAGCCTGGGCTGATGAGACATCCTGCTGACCCAACACTTTTCCTTTCCCCCCTCTTTTACTGGCATAAGCAACCTCAGAGGTCTGCAACCATAGTCTTCTGTCACCACACACCCATCCCTGGGATTAGGCTCCTGCAGTCCTCTAGACAGTGATTCAGGTTGCTCCGAGGTCTTTGCAGGACTGGGCTGATCCCTGTGTTCAGCTGAAGATGCATCAGTGACGTGTGCATGATAAAATTTGTTTGGGATACTCCTTATGGGACAACCCAGCCACAAAGCTGGGGTGGCTTTGTGGGAAATGATCTGAAGATACCACCTCAGAGGCATGTCCCTCCATGAGGGCTGAGGACAGCTGTCTCTACACTTGGGGTTGTGCAGACTTTCTCCTGTGCCCTGGGGACATGTCCCTACCAGAAACAGCCTCTGCAGTCTGCCCAGGGACCTTGTCAGTGACCACATCTCTCGGGAGCAAGCTGGAGGCCATGGTGCTAGAGTAAACCAGGTGAGAGGACCAGTAGTTCCTGCCTGGTTTTGGGAGAAGTTTGAATTAACCCAGGAGCACTTTCTCTCCACTGGGAGGATGAAGTTGGGCCAGAGCAGCAATAAGTCTGGAAAACATCAGTTCTTCCAGACAATGTGGTCTTTATTGCCAATAAATGCTTTTGGTGAGCTTCCCCTTGGCTGCAGGAGGGGAGGAGAGCACCTCGAGTACATGGCTGGTTAACACAAGCTTTGTCCTTCCTCCCTGCTGCAGGAGCACCTCAGCTCTCGTTGGACAGGATTGCTGTGTCTTCCCAGCCTCCCAATGGAGCAGGGGAATACTATTAACCACACTTGCTTTAGGAGGAATAAATGTGTTAAGAGGATAGGTGACTTGCCTGAGGACATGATGGGAAGTCTGTGGTGGCACTTGGAAATCACTTTGGGTTCCCTAAATTGCAGTCAGTAGGTTTGACCATAAGACCTTTCCATACTGAGTTTTACAACCCTTAAACAACATCATTCCATGCTTTTAATAGGGATTTTGCCCACGTATGGGGCAGATACTGCAAGGCTTGTAGAAATTCAAGGTATATAAGGCCTATGGTAAGGAAGAAATCTATTCCATACATAGAGGGCAGCCCATAAAATGGTGTTACAATTGACGATTAAATCACAATTTAACCCAGGAATTTGAATAGAGATAAATAAATGCTTTCTTCTTTTTCTGACGAACAAACGAGGCTGAAAATGGATGTTGTTATGTACTTTTCTACTCCATCCAATATAATTTCATGCATTCCCTTACAGATTTTCATGGGTCCTGCAGATCAATGACACTACATTTAAACACAAGCTAAGCAGTAATTACAGATGCATGCAAGATTTATTCATCTGGTGGCACTGCACCAGCTGATGGAAGGATCAGCTGTATCCAATCCATGTTTGAAGCTTCTCAAAATAAAGAGTTTTTTTGGCTTCCACTGCGAAGTGAAAATAGAAATAACCCCCAAATTCCAGGATTGTCCCCTTAGGTCCATATAGGGAAGGCTGCAGGATGGGTCTGGGACATATCTGCACTGTTGTTTATCCCTGGGCTTTGCACCCCACAAATGTTGGTCACGTGGGGGTCTTCTTGTGGGGGTCTTCTTCACACAATCACTGCACGACCCACTTGCCTCTGGGACTGAGGACTGGATTGATGAGATTTAAGGCGTAAGTAAGGAGAAAAAAGGAGTAGAGAAAGGGGCCAGGGAGCAGGCAGCCAGTGTTCCCTGGGATCATCTCCCCTGTGCCCAGGCCTGCACAGGCAGGGAGCCAGTGTGATGTGCCACACTGTCGTACAAGGGGAGCAGCTGTGGGACTGCAGCTGAAACCACAGAGGTGTGTAATGTGGCCCTGCTGTTATGGGAACACGTGGCAGGGGATGCAAGGTAGCATGTGTAAAGAAAGATACTGGATATTGTCCAATTTTTCTTCCTGTTGATGTGAGTTATGTATTCATATAGGAACATTCCCCTCCCATGGAGCAAAGCTGCTTGCTTCCCACTGCCACCATGAGAAGCTGGGGAGTCCCACTCTGTGATACTCTTTGCTTTGCTGGGACTTCAGAGAGGGTACTGGTGCAAATCCTGCACCCAGATTTCTTGTCAAGTTGGTGGACACAACACCACATCAACCAGAGTCAGCAGGGCCAAAGCACAACCTAAAGATTGCCAATGGTACTTTGGTTCTGGGGTAAGGGAAGATAAATGCTGGGTGAGCAGATGGAGGCAGGCAGAGCAGAGGTTTGGGCAGCTCCTTCACGCACTCAGGATCCCTGCACTGCAGTCAGAGAAACCTCTTGGTAAGATAACCAGTCATGTGGGTGACCTCCCTGCATTTAGCACATTCCTATTAGAACATTTTCTATTTACTACCTATTTTAAGCAGATGTTCTTGAGTCTCCCATAGTGATTGAAGATGTTTGAATGAACACACAGGGCTGAGCCATGCTGTCCTGCCTGTGTGCTCCCCTTCAGAGGTAGTTCCAATGGTGCTGGGAAGGCAAATGGGAAACCCATCCAGCCCATCCTGAGAGCTGCTCCCAGGTGGGGAGAGGTTGCTCAGATGCAGGAGTGTTCAGTGATGGATGCTCCCCTCTCTCACCTTCAGGACTTGCACTGCCCATCCTGTGTGCAGGTGGGACTGGATCGAGACAGTGGAGCAGGAGATACAGCTCTCTAATCAGGTTTGAGGAGGAGGCTCTTCCATCCCCAGGTGTGGTCCCCTGGGCAGGGTAAAGGTAGTTGAGCTCCTGGGCAGAAATGTGTAGCCTTTTTTCCTGACATTTTCTGTAACTTCTGTATTTGTGTAATTTCTTTGTTTCCACATTTTTGCTCAATGAGAAGGTCCTCTGTGGATTTCTTAATGCAAAGTTTCTGCTTCCAAGGTTAGTTTAATTTGAGCAAAGGTTTTTGCCTGGACTCTCTTACCAGTTCCCAACTCTCAGCTTCTGTAGCTAGCATCAGCCTTCTCTTTCTTCTTCTTCTTCTTCCTGCCCATTGCAGATTTGACCTCACTGCTCAGCACACTCCCTGGTGCAGTATTTCTCATGTTGGGGACTGCAAGATCATGGAGCTGTTTAATTGAAAATGTTTAAACTGACATTAATGCTGCTCGGTGGGATGTACTGGCTGGTATTTTCCTGAAGGAGGATTTGGAAATGGTTCTTATGCAATCGCCAACCTTACGTACCAAGAGCATACTGAGAGATTGGGAAATTCCCATTTATGCTATTAGAAGTGCTGTCAAAGCCTCACAGCCACAGTGACTGCTCACATGGTGTTTCATGGCCTGGGCTTGCAATTTTAGAGCACTAAATTTCTTTTCAATGCTGGTGCTCCCAGCAAACCTGCTGCTCAGCACCGGGGTGGCAATGTAGCCTAGGAAGGAAGGTGTTAAAACAAGGAAAAGTGCATTGTAAATGCCCAGCAAGCCTTGTACTAACCACCAAAAACAAAGCTGACACTTCCTTGGCATGGCTCCATAGTGTGGTTTGTGCCTGGTTTCCCTCTCTCCTGTATCTCTTCCCTCCCCACTCAGCAGCATGGAGAAGGTACTCTCTAAAATCTAGGCTCAGAACAATTTCTCCTCCTTTTTTCCCAATGAATTTAGCCCCAGAACAGTCCCAAAGTCACCAGAGACCTTTGAGAAGGTCCCTTCTCCAGGCACTCATTAATGCATTAAACGTACTGGAGATAAGGAAGGTGTAAGCATGAGGATTTTGGCACAAGGACGGGTATTCACTCTGCTGTTCTCCAGCCTCCTGCTCTGAGCTCTGCTGTCATGAGCAAACTAAGCAGCCCTGCCCAGAGCCCATGCCCACAGAGCAGAGTGAGTGTGTGCCTGTCCCTGACAGCCCTTGCAGAACTACCCTGAGAGCCTGAGTTAGGGCAGATGGAGAGGCAGGTGTGGGGTTACAGGATTTTCTGAGGGAGGTGACAAAATAGGAGTTTTGGGTTTGGATCTGTGTGTTATGCCAGTTGTCTGAAGGCAAGGAGAAGATAAAATAATAGTTCATAAACAGTCTCCGTGTTATTTTTACTGTAATAGTGTAAAAGGTGTGGATGAATGGACTGCTAAGGAGCTAGGTAGTCCCAACTAGTGTGTTGGGGCAAAAAGTTACTAATAGCAAAAGGTAAAAAAATCTGCCTACAGTGTATCAGGCCTCCCATGCTGACTGGGCTCATGCCCAGCTAGAACAAGGTAATGGCACGCGAGCAGTAACGCAGGAGCATCACATTCATCTGCCTTTGGCTCCCTTGCCCAAATCAATGATCGACTCATCTGCGTGTGCTTAGGGGAAAACAGGTATGAATGAACCCCTTGTCAGGTTTCCAAGAGAGGGAGGAGGCAGGAAGGCCATCCCTGGCACTGACCCAGCCCTGGAGTGTGTCACAGCCAGGCAGCGCATGTTCCCTGCAAGTCTTGCCGACGTTGGGGAGCTGGAGGCGTGGTGGTGCTGTGCACAGCTGTGCCTGCTGCTCTCCACAGGGCTGTACTGGGACTCCAAGGAAAAGCACGGCCCTTCCTGCCCACACTGCCTGTGCCCAAATGCTCCGGTGCCAGGTTTTCTCCACGATGCCTCACGCACACACCACAGGCATGGCACTGGCCATGCTCAAACTCATGCCCATGCTGCTGAACCCTGGACAAGGAACACCATATTATCCCTTTTCCCACCTAAAATGCAGTAGGAAACTGATGGCTGGGGGCTGAATGTTGACTCAGCACTTGGCTTGGATAAGCAAGATATAAAGTGGTGTTTGCTCCAGGGCTAATGAGAGCTATTGTACCAATTGTCTGTGAAATAATCAGTGCCCTGAGCTCTGCAAGGTGAATCCCAGTAGGGAGGACTGTCTTGGCCAGGTGCTGGGACTCTGCTTCTGTGGGACTGCCCCGACCTCCTCCCAACAATTCTGCCTGCCTGCCCAACCCCCCTGGTCCTTGCCTTGCTCTGCTGCTCCTGCACTGTGGACGTCAGCATCTCATAAACAGGAGTGTGTTTATTGTCCCCACTGGGAACCAAGACAAGGAGCTTCAGCCTGCTGACCAACAGCCACCACAGGCTCTCGGGGGGCCTGGGGAGCTCTGCATTCCTACCAGGGGCTGTGCCACCCTCCCTTCATGGCCACAGATATGGTGCTTCAAACCCATCATTGCCAAGTCCTGTGATTTTACGCCATGTCACAATGTTTGCTACATCCTTTTTTTTCCCCTTCATTTTTGTTCTCTCTTAAAGCCTCAGCCCCTCAAGGCTGGATATTAGATAGACTATTTGCTTAAGGAAATAAAAAAGGACTTTTCAGCTGTCCTGTTCACAGACAAAAGGCTTTAAAGTACGAGCCAGAGGGTTTAGGAAGCAGCAGATAAAAGCAATTTGCCAATGGCTGTCTTCATATATATTGAAAAATGGGGAGTTTTAACTAAGCTCGTGATTGGTTTGGGATTTAACTCCTAACCCTGAACTTGCATTTTGGATAAAACTCTTAACCTGAGCATGGAGATGCTGCATTCTTCTAGCAGGAAGGGTACATGTGTGTACATTGTCTGGCCCCCAAGAGAGGATGGGGGGATGAATGGCAGCAGCTGCTCTTCTCTGTGAGGCCTGATAAATAGCACTCCTACAGCACAGCATGTCCCCTGAGCAGGGGCAGGACCAGGGACAGGGTGACCCATGGCAGAATTGCCCCTCCTGCAGTCAGGGGAGGGGAGCTGAGAAACCTGGGGCAGGGGAAGGCTGGTGGCCACAAAACTGTGAAGGAAGAGGAAAGGGAGACAACTCTATCCTGAGCACACAGAGCAGATCATTTCTGCTTGGCAGGGCATGTCCTGAACTGGAGTGGCTTCTCTGAGGGTGTTCATCCTGTGCAGGTAGCCCTGGTGCAGGCAGCTTGCCCCAGAGCTTCCAGTGTGCCACTATGTGCTCCATAGGCTGAAGCAAAGTCATTTTGCAACTTTTCCTTCCAACTAGAATGATTTCTGGGATAGGACCTGGGGATGGGGGGGCCACTGGCAGCTGTGCAGCATCTCCCTGTCACACCATCACTACTGCTGCCTGCAGACCTGTGTGGAGGACAGCTTGCTCCACCCTGGAGCCTGGCTCTAAAGAAATCCCTGCATTCCTGCCATTCTTTGCCATTTAAGGATTTCAAACGGATAACAAATAGTTGGAAAACCACATGCCACCACCACTCACCTCCCAGCATCACAGATGGTGCCAGACCTGATGCCAGCCGTATGAAAAGCCACAGCATGGTGGTCTCCTGACAGCTTTGCCTGCAGACATACTGCAGAATCAGGAGGGTAACAGCAGCCAGCCAGTCCCCACAGGGCCACATGCACTGTGAGGGGACAGGGTTCACAAACCCCGGTGAGCAATGAGCTGGGTGCTGGCATAAAGCAGGAATCACTCACACAGGGAGACATCTGTCTTGCTAGAGCTACTTGATTCCATAAGGAACTTCTAGGAGCAGTAGGATGCCCCAAGAGCCTCCCTGGCACAGCTCTCAGAAGACACTGTCTCCTGCTCTCACCCCATGTGAGTGATGCTGTTTGTCTTGCAGCGCAGGCTGTGATGGCAGAGCTGGGGGTGTGGGGTACGTCAAACTGCAGGGTGCAGAAAGGGAGAGGGAAGCTTGGATTCCTTGGCTCTGCAGGAGAGGAGGAGCAGGGGCTTGCAAGTTCCCTGGAGAGCCTGGACTCCCTGGCTGTGAAGCTTCATCTCAGCACTGCCATCCTCTGGCATGGGAGACAGGGTAAAAGGTGGGGATGGGCTCACTGCAGGGCAGGAGCGCTGCCTGTGGAAGGGCAGAGCTGGTGGGAGAGGGGGCTTGCAGTGAAAAAACAAACTGAAGGGAACAAAAAAACCCAACCCCAACCCTTGGTGGCAGCCTGCCAGCTCCAGCTGGTTTCGTAAGGACATTTCAGGCTAAAAATACATAAATACTCAGCCAAAAAAAGTCAAATCTTTCTGTGCTGAATCTGTCACCCACAGCCCTTTGCAAGGCAGGAAGAAATTCCTGTTGGGTCTGTCAGTCAGAGATGAGAACAGATTATCCGGGTTCAGCAGGTTTCCTCAGAGGGAGGATGCCCTGTGCTGTGTTTATAGGTGGTGCTGGCTGCTCCTCATCACTAAGCAAAATGTGAAAAGAGAAGAAATTGTGCCTAAATTCTCACAGTGTTCCCTCTTCTAGGCAGTGTGAACTACTCTGGCTCTTACCCTTTTGTGTGGGAGCTTTGCCATAATGGGGACAGCCCTGATTGGAATCATGGGTCATTAAATAGCAATTTATTTAGTCAAGATGTCAAGATTTTACTAAACCCCAAGCCAAAGACAACACTGTTACAATGCAACACAGCAATGAAAAATGGCACAGAGGTAGCAGATACTGCTAAATCTTTGTCTCCAAGGAATGAGCTACCTACTGCTTCTCCTTGCAGTGCAGTCTGTATCTCCTGGGTCTCTCCAGAAAGACTGAGAGAAATTTTGGGGTGTAAAGGATTAGAAGTAGGGAAGTGACAACACTGTACCACCAGTTTTTGCCTGCAAGATCCATATTGAAAGCAGTGCTGATTTTTTAGCAGAGGTGGCTGCTGAATTTGATACTTCACATGGAATGGCAGTGAGCAAAGCATTGGAGCTCCGGTTCAGCTGGTGAATGTTTTCCTGGTGTTCCAGGTGGGGGTTGGTAGCATCTCAGATACTTTCACATGGACCAAGAGGGGATATAGTCCTTCAGAAACAACATGCTCACATGGGATAGAAGGTCCTGATTTCCCTTCTGCATTTTCTTTAGAGGTTGCATGAACTTCAGGCAGGAAATCTCTTTTGAGACTGTTCCCCCTTGCCCTGATGACTTGCATGTGTGGCTTGGAAAGGCTAAAGGGAAGAGACTAGCTCCATGGAGAGGCTGTACCACAGGGGACAGAGGGTCTGGTGGAACCCTCCTCTGCACAGGGTCTGAGAAAGGCTAAGTGGGGTAGGTGAGTTATGCAGAGTCCTGCAGACTCCTGCCTGTGAGTGAGTTTTCTGCCAAGTTCAGTTCTCATGCTCTCCTGGCAGTGTTTGGTGGGATGGGAAGGTGAGCATCACTTAACACCCACCTTCAGGACACTGCGACATGGTCTCCATCCTCTGTGCTTTGGGCCAAAAGAGGCAGACCCAGGAGAGACTGCATCCAGTTTTAGTGAAATTGGGTGTTCCAGGTGGATGAAGACTTAGGACAAAATGCTAGAAAACATCCAGCTGATTTAAAAGACAATGTCTTTCCTATTGTGCCCTTCCTCCACCTCATACTCAGCCCAAGGTGAAGTCATATAACAACATCATTTCTTAATTTATGAGGATAATAGTGAAACCTGAGACCTCTACCAAGCCCAAGCCCTGCTGGACCATAACACACTGATGCTCAGACTGCTCACATGTCCCCCACCTTGCACTGACAAGAAACAGCCCCACTCCAGACCCAACACCAGCAGACACTGCAGAGCTGCTCCTCCCTGGAAATTGATTTGCATCTCATTTGTGGAAATGGAGTAAGGCTGGTGATTTCAGTCAACCAACTCTGGCCTTTATGGACTGTTTTGTTTTGCTTATCGTAGGGGAAACTTAATTATTCAGAGCTGGTGGGCATATTTACTTACTGGGGTAAATTAAACCATAAATTCAGACAAATGTACCTACCTCTACACTTGTGATGTATTTTCCCTTTCTGCTTTATTGGGCTCCAAGACACAAAGGTGGGTTGTTCAATAAACAGTGCAATGCAAGTCATCCCAATTAATTGGATTGTTCCATTTATGCTGCCACTGCCTCCAATTAAATGCAAGGGAGCACAAGTGACAGGCACGAGTAAGACGGGTGTGCAGAAAACCATATTCTAATGCAAAAGCTGTGATGAGAAAATGGAATCTACGCACCTGATGGGAATATTAATGCAAAACCTTGACCTATAATTTTTCTTTCTTCATCTGAGCACACCAGCAACAATTGCAGCTCATTAAAATGGATCATGTCCTGACAGTCGTGCATAATGTCCAAGTCCCATAAGTCTCATGGTCTAAATGTTTGGCTTGGTGGTGAAGGTAAATGTTTAGACCATTGGACTTGTGGGATGTGGACATTATCACAGAACTGCGTGGTCCTGCATGACTAGGAACAGGAGACTGTAGCAAACCCCAAAGACCTTTTCTCTCTTTTAAACACAGTGTTATCAGAGAAAGGGCAGGGGAGGGAGGGGAAAGAAACACAAAAGTAGCAGCGTGGGTTGCACCTCTTGAGTTCATCTAGCCCATCCCCCTGTACAAAACCAGGCCAACTTCAAAGTTAGATTCAGTTTGAAAGTTAGTTCAGGTGACTCAGTGCTAAGTATTTCCAAGGACAGAGATTTTACAGCCTCTCTGGGCAGGCTGTTTCAGTGTTGCTTTGTCAGGGCTCAATCTGGAAGCCGTTCACCACAGCACAACAACATCTGGCTCTACTTTCTTAACGGTTTTTTTGATGCAAAGAGTGTGTTGGCACGTGGGATGCAGTAAGTATCAGTAGAGAAGGTGATAGCATCATGCAAAGACAATTCCTTTGCAAGGAAAATAGATCAGAGAACAGTCCCACACAAAGATGGGGTGAGAAGGAAGGCACTGCAGTATTTTATTCTGAGTTTGGTGCCACTTTTCTATAAGGCACTGCCAGAGCAGTTCTTGAAGACGGAGTAAGCAAAATGTTGTCCAGTTTGGTCTTGATCTTTGGCACAGACTTGAGATATCAGGGCTGTGGATAGCTGTGGTAGAGCAGTTACTGTTGCATCTCTCTTTCTCCACTGAGCAGTGAGGTCTGTATTCCTCTCCGGAGGCATCTTTCCTTCCCTTTGCTCCTGACTGAGAGAGCCAAAGGCAACAAGCTTCCTAGCCCTGACACCTCTGATATGTGTGAAGATGGATGGGTTGAATGCAGGCCTAAAATATTTTATATTTTCACGGTAGTTTCACAGCCCTGGCATTACCAAATGATCTTTCAAAGTACTTGGAAGCAGGAGGAGCATAACTTGAGATGGATTCTAGCTTTTTTATGTCTGTGTACTTGCAAACTGTCTCTGCCTACACATCTTGCAGGGCCTGTGCCTGTTTGGAGATGCACACGGAAAACAGGAGCTCGTGTGGATGCTCCGTCTGCTCCATTTCCCCCCTGAAGTTTGGAGGCTGTTCAAAGCAGGTCCCCATCCCTGGGTGGTTAAGATCAGACTTACCCTATGTGCTGCACTTCACTGACCAGGCTAGTTAGGAACTCGAGGCTAGGAAGCACAAGACAATTTTAAAATCTGAACAAAAGTAGGAGATTAAGGAAACCAGCTGGAAACCTCTATTTTGCCGAATTTGAAAGCAAAATGTGGGTCACAGATGTGCTTCCATGGACAGAAACTGGCTAGAGAAGAAAAAGACATCAGCAATGCCCAGACTCTTTGATGATCAGAGGTTGATTTAGCTCCTGGGCATGGAGACAAGAAAGGAAGAGGAGACGAAATAGGAATAAAAACATAATCAAGATATTAGGAATGTGGAACGCAACCCACCCGTAAATTTGCCTTAGGGAACTATGAAAAAATGCAGAAACAAAAAAAGATTAAACCAACTGCTGCATCTTACTCTCTTCCCTTCTCTTGCCATCCTTATGGTTTTACTTTTTGCAGTCCAAGACACGGGAGGTCCATTACAGAACTTTCCCTCTCCCTCAGTCATGTTTTTTCTTTGCAAAAGTCTTGTTTTCTACTGTTCCTTTGCAGCCGCTGTAAAATCCTTGCTAAGAACAGGTGGGTTTTAGGGCCTAAAAGAAACAAAGCCTTGCAGGAGGGTCTTAAGGATGCATGTATCAGATACTAGAAAGCAATCTGCTCCTGCCAATCTTTGATAAAAGAGCTACAACTCACTTCTTGTTTAGTCTAATACAAAATATTAAATTTATTTTTAGTGAAATTGATGACAGAATAGTAAGAGCTATGCTGCTGACTCCTGCAGGCTGCTGATTAACCTGTGATTTGGTCTGCCAGAGGCCATAACAGAAGGCCTATTGTTCCAGCCAATTAAAAAAAACTCAAGGTAAAGCACTGGAAGAGCAATTAAGAACAACAGCAGCACTGACTCAGAAAAGCCCAGGTGGTTGTTCCTTAAAAACAGACAGGCAGTGGGGGAGCTTCTGAAAAGCACTGAGGGCATCTGGCGGGGGGTTTCTGGAGTGAAGGGAAGCGTCATTCCTGAAGGTCCCACCTGTGCTGGTCATGAAACGACCTGGTCTCTTGGTGTCTTTGTGACATGTGCTGAGCAGTTGTGGAGCACAATCTGCATTGGCCACAGCAAACTTCACTCCTGCCAGCAAAACACCAGTCCCTATGGCGTAATAACAAGAGAAGCCTGACACAAAAACTATGCTAGTGCAGCTCACTGCCTGTCACTGTTTTTCAAACTTTGGGGAACTTCAGATTCAATTCTTGTCTGGAATTTATTTTTCTTAGCCCTAATGAAAACACATTTTGGAGTTGTTAGTGTTTTAAATCCAATACCATTATCAATAAAGATAAGCCTCTTCCCAGGGTGGGGGGAAAAAATATAAAACTGTCTGAAATCTTTCAGTCATGCAAACAAAAACAAGCC
Source organism: Formicarius rufipectus (assembly GCA_013399695.1). Taxonomy (NCBI): domain Eukaryota; kingdom Metazoa; phylum Chordata; class Aves; order Passeriformes; family Formicariidae; genus Formicarius; species Formicarius rufipectus. Next base: position 3,279,551 of record VXAU01005767.1, on the reverse strand, counting down.
CAAAGCATTGAAGGATTAAATGAAAAATATGCTTCTTTTCACTGGGAGTGGATAAATGCCAACTGAGCTTTCACTTGCATCACCACCTAATGTGATGGCACCAGGGTGCAGAGGTGCAGCAGGATGTGTTGCAGTGCCCTGCTCTGGGATAGCAGCTTTTCTCCCAGTAGCGGAACCACCAGAGGCTCCTAAACACCAGCAGGTCCGTAAATGAAAAGGACTTTTTTATCTTCGGCTTCACCATCCAACCTAACCCAGAGAAAACGTGTCCAGCCACAGCACAACTCACAGTGTGGCTAAGGAGAGAGGCAGCACAGCCCTTCTCTGGTAAGGAGCATTGTGCATCCTTCTCTGGATGCAAGTGATTTAGTCAAAGACATCAAAAATTATTTTGCTGGGCTGCAACCCCACATTGAAATTGCTGTGAATACCACAGGACAGAGCCTCTTCAGCTGATACCTAGAAACTGCTTGGGGCTTCAGAGCTCTTGCTGATGAATTGCCCAGCAGCTGGTCACATTGGGAGGGCTCTGCTTATTATTTTCAACTGCTATCTTGCATGGAAGGAAAATCAAAATACTTTCCTCAAGGTAATTGGCTCTAAAACAATTGAAGAATTTTCCACAAGGTTGTAATGCAATTAGGACTGGCATTTTAGATAATTTATTTCTCTAAAGGTATGTTTATGCCATTGTACCATTCTTTGTGAAGAAAAAAAAAAAAAAAAAAAGAAAAGGAAAAAGAAAAGGTTGCTGGCCACAGAAGGCTGATTTTGCTATTACAGGCAATGAAATATAGATTAAAGATGGACATCCACCTTGTACTGATTAAAAGGCAGCATAATGCCAGGATCATCTCTGAGCTGTGATGATGGTTGGGTTGGATGCTGTGTCACCAACCACACATCTGCAGGTTACCCATTCAGTTTTCCATGAATGCCAAGTGATGTGTCATCACTTGCCTTCTGCTGCAGCACCATGAGAGCTGTGCTCCTTAACTGCCCTGCCAGCTTGGATGGGAGGAGCTGGTACAGGCTGGGAACACCAGGCTCACCACACAGAACAAAACCAGCAGCTGTGCCGGTGTCTGGGTTCATCTTTAGATAGATATCAGGAAAAGCCTAAGCAGAGTTGCCAAACAATCCAAACATACAATAAAAGCTTCAGAATTGCATGAAAGAGCTGGTGAACTTATTGATATGGGATGTTGTGAAAGACAAAAAAACATGATGTGGCATTGTCCTGACACCATTGGGAAGCCTCTATTTCCCTGGCTAACAAAAGGTCCAAGAATACAACTGGAGAAATGATCACTCTGTGCTTGCCTGTTCCTTATGCTTAATCACCTTTTACTGACTCCTGCCCAAGACTCAGTACAGGGCCAGGGGACATTTTGCCTGACTGCAACAACTGCTATGATTGAAATTATGGCATGAAAACCTGGCCTAGATGGAGGCAATCAGATTGGATGAATTATCATTACAGATGCATACGAACTGAAACTGCAGAGACGCTCGGTGTCTCCTCAGAGCCACAGCAGCCATTTATGGACAGATGTCCTGTCCTTATGATGGGATAACCAAAACTATGGATTCAGACAACTGTCACTAAAAAACATCTGGATGTGGTCCCTAATGGCAAAGATGCCACTGACTGTATTACAAAAATAATGCAGTGCTACTGGAAAAGCAAAGACATCCTCTACCCTTGGTTGTAACACAGCTGACCTATCATTACACGGTACAACTACCAGAAAAGCAGACCCAAGAGCTGTCCTGCTGTACAAAGCAGGTGATCACACTCTTCTGTTCTCAATCAGATAGATAAAGAAGTCATCAGTCATGTCCATGGGTTGCTCTGCCTCTATCCACTAGATCTGTCTGCAGAAACCTACCTTGTTTGGTAGCAATTTGGGAACCTGGCCCTGGGCTAATAGCCTGGCCAGAAGGGGACATTAATGTCCTGCCTGATCCCTTCTGCCATGCAGCAGCCTGCGACAAAACACACATCCCAGTCTGTAAGCAGGTATATGTTCAGTTCCACTGCTATGAGGCCATTAATTTTAGTTAAAACTTTAACAAGCCCAAATGCATCTTCTTAACATGAAAGACTATGGACAGAAATACTCACTATTGGGCTGAGTCATTAAGTTGATACTCCCGGGACCGGTTGAAGCATTCTTGGATCCCAGAGTCTGCCCAGAGTCTCATCATAGCTGACAGCAGCTCTGGAGAGAAGGGCTCTGTGTCCTCCATCCGACTTACAACATCACAGACCATCTTGGCATCAGCCTGCGGAGTAAAGAAACAAGAGGTCACACAGATGCTCAAGGCAGAATTTGGAGCCAGAAATTTCAGAAACAGTTCACTAAACCATCAGGAGTAAAGAGGTTGTGTTTCTTGGAATGGGGCTTTAGCATCCACTCTATGTGATGCAGCAGAAAGGGCAAAAGGAGGATGGAGCAAGGAAGTCACAAGGAAAAAGGTTATTTGTGCAATCCACCTTATGTCAACAAACATTTCTATTCAATAGACAAAGCAGTCTGCAGTGCACATGTGAAGAGTTTCTTGGGAACAGAAAGACATGCATACATGTACGAAGTTTAAAACTGTTAGCAACGTGATGCATACCTTGCAATGATGCCTGCACTAATCAAGTGTGGAACCTTGCTGAAGTAGGGGTTTTGTATCAGAAAGGATGTGGGAAGACTCCAGAAACAATTTTTTCCAGATGCTGGTTTATTGCTTTTCCTGAATTCTTGTTCTTTGCTATGAGCCCCTGCTATGAGGGCTAATTCATGTTAATGCAGACCACCTTGGCTGGCTGTGGTCCTCTGTGACTCAGAGGGAGAGGAATCTCCCATGGTTAAGGAGCATGGCAATGAGGGAAGGGCCAGCTGGCCATTTTCAGATGGAATCTTTCCTGGTGAGAAAAATGAGAATCGCTGGAATAGCAACTTTTCCTGGAGGATAGTGCTCTGACACAACTCTGGTCCGGAATATGTCTCAGATTTAGGATGGAGACGTCTAGACAGCCTTGGAACAGCTGAGTTCAGCCCTACTGTAATAGTCCACCGTGAATGATGCTTTACTTGTTTGCAAAGCAGGACACCCAAATTCATGACCCCCTCTGCTTGCTTTGCAAGAAATGGATCTACCACACCACCCACAGACTCCTGAAACCCTCCAGGTACTGGTTCATCTGCAGAGTTTTTCTTTCATTCCTTTGAAAATGTCTCATATTTCAATGAGTTGAAACAAACCCAATTATTATTTCTGTTATTAATTGGAAAAGAGAAGCTCTTATTCCTTCTGTGTGTACAGCAAACTCATGAAGACTTATCTGTGTCCAACAAACTCTCCTTGTTTTAATACCATGTCCTTTGTCAGCTAAATTGAGCCCATTCCTGGCCAAACACAGGTGGAAGCCTTCATCTTCCAGGGTGTTTCATCCAAACCAACAAATGCAGACCAGAAACACAAGTCTCACTGAGGGGAGGGCAGGCAGTGCCCATGCTTTGCTGGGTACAGTTAGAAGTGGATGAGTGCCAATGTTGAAGAGTACCATAATAAACTAATTGCACAGGTGGATATGACAAGGTGTAGGATGGGGTCTGCGTTGCCAAGACCAAAATTCCTCTGCAGCCTCCACTGAAATTGTGGAAAAACTGCAGGGCACAAAACTGCAAGCATTGGAGACTGAAGCTGCAGGAATTTCAGTGCTCAGAGAAAGAGCCTCAAGTCCCCTGAACATCCAGCCTTTATGGGCTGAAGAAGTCTCAGTCCTGTATGTATCAGTACTGTATCCCATAAAACTTAATGGGGTGGACTCTACGCTTTGAAGGCTTTACGAACAGGAAGTCTCTCAGAGTACTTAACTTCATATTTTGGTACCCAGGAATCTTCCCAGTCCTCTGCACCGACTCTGCTCATTTTGGAGAAACAGTATTGGTGACTCACACCTCAAAGCCAAGACAAACTAAGAACCTTGAAGAGTTCAGTTAATTTCAAAAGCTAGTTTTCTGCCCTGGAGTGCTTTGTGAACTCAGTGAATATTCATAAATCATCTGTATGGTTTGCCTGCCCTGCTGGAGCTGCAATTCTGCTCTTTTTACAGACTCTAAATGACATAAAACCTGCTAATGGCTGTGGTCTGGTGTGGCCCCGTTATTTGTGCATGGGTGGTGCAGTAAAAGCATCCATGCTTTCAGTCGGGTAGAAGGAGGTCTTTCTATGTTGTCTTGACTACTTGGGGGGGTTATAGGTATAAGTTACAGGTCTGTCCATCTGTCTGTAATGGCAAAGCACATGTGAAGCTCTTCAGCTGCAAAGTCTGGGCTTCTTCTGAGCTTTGTGGATTGAACCACAGGCTGCTTTCTGCAAAGCATCAGAGGAAAGAGCACAGTTGTCATGTTTTCTGTGCTGGGAAATAGCTGCCTCACCTTTTCAACTCCTGAGACTTGTAGCAATTCTCTTGAGCAATTCTCAGTGAAGGACAAAGCAGAATGGGACCGACCAGAGACACGCATCTCTGGCTGTGGTTATCGGGTCTGCTCAGGCCAGAAGCAGGACTGAGCACCTATGGCAGGGACTTATTTTGGTATGTGCTCCTCTGCAGTCACTGGAGGTCCCTTCTGGGGACAGGAGAGGCTGCCTTCCTGCAGCATGAACACCTGCCTGCAGGGCAGACTGAGAGTCAGCAGGATGGAGCAGGGGAGCAGCTTGAAGGAAAGTTTATTGCTCCTGTGGAACGATAATAAAATTATTCCAGACTTAAGTTTTATTTTGCAGAATAAACCATTGAACTCTTATTTTTATAGACCCAGAACAAGCAGGTGAAATGAGTATTTTTAAAAATACGCCTCCCCCCTACCAAGGATGAAGTCCCTGTGTCAAGAAGCATGGGGCCATCCAGGAGTTTAGGCATTTGTTAGATGATTTAACAAGCAATTACAGATCCAAGAAGAGAAGATACCCCTTCCTTTTCTCACTCTCCAGGCTGCATCTCAAGCTGGGAATGACATTAAAATTTCCATCCCCTCCTGGGCCCAGCAGGTAGGTTTTTAAATACTGTCTGACTGACTTTTCCCTGCCCACCTCCCCCGGGTCTGGCACTCCCGCTTCTCCTGAGGTGAGAGGAGCTGAGCCTCCTGCCATGCTCTGCCTCTGTACTGCAGCCAGAAATTAAAGAAAGCAAAACAAAACAGGCCAGCAAGTCCCCCACCCCATGGCCTTGCAGTTCCCATTCAACAGGGTTTTCGTTAATGAATATCACAGTGGTATTTCAACTACCTCGGGAGCTAAAAATAGGCAGCCCTTGGCTCCTGGGATTGCTGGAGGGAGCTCTAAAATGGTGCAGGGCTGCTCCCACCGCTGCTGCCTCTGCCTTTCCCAGCTGCTCTGTCTCCCTTCTCCTCAGAACAAGCCATCTGAGAGGAGGGTACGAGGTCAGGTTTGTCTCCATGCTGGTTCTTATCTGGCAGCAGCATCCTAGCCTATCACTGCAGCATTCCCATGTGTCCTGCTGCCACGCCCCAGTGCTTTACGTTTTCCACAGCAGGTGAAACCCTGACCTCCAAGCTGATTGCCTTCAGATTTATCATTACAGAGAGTGGGCTTTGTTGCTTTGTGTCACTCCTGAATGCTGAATCCATCCACCTGCAGTGGGAGAATTAGAGCTGTCTGGGCTTGGCCTGGGGAGACAGATGAGCTCAGATACCCTGGGAAGATGAAATACACATCCAGATTTCAGATACCAAGCCAAAAGACCAAATAACTGTCTGCTAAATAACAAACCTCTGCACTGGTCAGGGAATAGAGAGGGCTCTGTAGGTCCAGAGTAGGGTCTGAAATCCACAGGCAGATGTCAGTAAGAAGCTTGTAAACACAGTGGGAAGTCAGCGTGTCTCATTCCTAACCCCAGGCTGTGGGCTCACCTGTGCACCAGAGGCACAGCATAAATCCTGTTCATAAAGAGACCTGTTCTCTCCCTAAACTGGACATAAATGCAGTTATTTAATTGTCTCCCATATGTCACTGTCACCAAGAACACAGCCTGTGCTCAGCATGCAAACTTGTGACTTCACTTGCAACAGCCACATAGCCCAGTGAAAGTCTTACCTTGCTGGAAGGGAGAGGGGTCCCTCCTAACAGCCTGACAGTGCTGGCAGTCATGTTTGTCTCTGCAAGCACATTATTTTCCACCACACCAATGTAGACCACCCTTGATTATTCGTTCCTCACCATCAGCCATGACCACTGCCCACGAAGGTACCCGCAGAGCTGCTCCTGCCCTGGCTGCTGTAGAGTTGAACTGGAGTGGGACCCAGGGCCTCATCTCTGACTATCCCAGGGTAAATCCTGGCTCTGATCCTTTGCCTGGACACTCACCAGAGGACTTCTGCTCCCTGCCAAAAGGAAAAGTTCTCTGGAAGGGGAGACTTCAGGGGAGAGGCAAAGCCTTGTGTGAAGCTAAGTGATACAAATCTGCTAAACCCTATAGAACTGCCCTGAGTTACACCCACAGAAGACCTGAGCCAGTGTGTCACACTGTACTGTCCTTTCCTTTTGGTGAACTAAATCCCAGTAAATATCATTTTTTGCTGTTATTTACTCTGATTAATGATACTTGTCACTCAGCCTGTCTCAAAGGTTAACTCTGGGGCAATTTCCTCTGGTGGCTGGTTGTACTCAGAGCTGCATATCAGAACATTTCAGAAAATCCATGCAGTGGGGGAAAAGATAAGCACTGCAATTTGGCTGGTGGTGCAAGACAAATCTGCATGGTACTAGTTATCAGCAAGCACATCATGAAAAAAAGTTGTGGCCATCACCAGTCATGAACCTGGGGGAAATCAAACCGATGTCTTAAGAGCATCCAGCATCCAAAAAGGATGTCCCTGGAAGGGAACCTTCATAGGGGACCCAGATCCTGATACCAGGGCATAGCAGTACATGCCTCTGCTACTGCAGTGAGAAATGACATCACATAGTTTAGGGGGCAAAATATGTCTCATAAACTGAAAACCCCCTCCTCCACCTCCTTACTGAGTGTCTGAGAAGTCTGGACCCTGCTTCCCAACCAAGGTATGGCTGCATCACAGCAAAAGCCAGAGATTTTCACAGCATTTGCAGCATGAATAAATTCTGGAAAGAAAGCAGGGCTGGTGAACATGCCTCTTTCAGAGACATCCAGGGCCCAGCTCCAAGTCCATAGGAGTTTTTGGAGACACTGAATAGCTACACGTATGACTCTCCCTCTCTTTCTCACACATCTGTATTTCAGAGCTGACCTCTCAATCTGTGGAAATCTGTCTGGCATGAAGCAGCTGCTGTGCATCGTGGGAGAGACAACCTTCTCCCTTCCTCCTCCAGCCTTCCATCTGCCTTCAGAACATTTAATCAAGGCCTCCCACCTCTGTTTGGCATTTGGCTTGCTGAGAGATCCTGGAAGGCACTGGGCAAGTAGAAATCTATCCAGTAGCTTATTAAAATCTGTCCCTTTGGAGAATACCTTGAGGTGGGTGCACAAATGACATCCCCTCTGCACTCCTGTTATTTGGAGGTGGGACTGCAAAGCTCCAGACACAGATCCCAGTGGTCTATGAAAGGGGTTTATGCTGAGCTTCAGTGTAGTGCTCTCTAGCAATTTGCATCACACAGCAAAGCTAAGCCTAACAAAGTTAGAGATGGTTGTCTTTCCACAGTAGCCATCTTCTACCCTGCTCATGTAAAATGGCTCACAAAAAGGTTGGTTGACTTGGGATGCAGTGCTGAAGGGCTGCTGTCTGTCAGTGAGCAGACAGACTATTCTGTCCAGAAACCATAAGCTGACAGCCATGTCCAGATCTTCTCCCAAGGTTGTGCTGTCTGGCTATCAATTACTACAGCCCTGGTTTTGATATCCTTCTGGAGCCAAGATGGCACCATCACCTCTGACTGTCTTGGCCAAACAGTTTTGTGTGTCTGGGATGTGGTCTAGGATCTCTAGGCTGAAACCTTGTTACAGCTGTTTTTCTCTGTCTGCTGTTTCCTATTTGGGGAGACATTGAGCAGGACTGATATTATGGATTATTATGGCTCTTACAGCAGGCCAACTGCTCTGTGATCAGTACTACCTTTATTCCTATCCGTTCTGTATGATACTGCAGCTGATCAAATAAAAATTGCTAGCTCTTATGTGGCTATAACCATTTTTCCCCCCCTCCTTCAGCATGTGTAAATTAATACTCCCTGTTAGTTTGGACTAATGACTATCTGGCAATCCAGGGACTGGATAATGCATGGACTAGACTAAGATCTTGGGCTGCCAGCTGACCAACACCATAGTAAGGGTTCCTACAGCTCCATGTCTGGTACAAAATAGTGCTTCACTCACCAGACAGTTGGAAAAACCCACCACCCAACAACCCAGAACTCAACCTGCAAGAGGGATGACAAGCCATTTCCTAAATTCCCTTTATTCTAGGAAATTGCAGGGTCCTCCCCTGTTTTTGTGGAGCTCAGAAGGGCTCCTGAACTGGGCGAGACAAACACTCTGGGTAGCCGACCTTGTTTTTCCAGTCAAGGATGGGAAGGCCAGAAAGAATTTGTTAAATGGTCTCAAAATAGGTCCTGACCCACTAGCTGCAAAGGCAGGTGAGAAAATGGCACTCTATCCATCCCAGTCCCTTTTAATTCCAGAAGAGGGCATTCCCAAAAAAACATGAGCCAGAAAACTCCACCAGCATCTCTCCAAGGGCAGCTTTGATGGGTTCTCTGTACTAAAAGCACTGAGCAAAGGGGCTGGGTATGGGACCTGCAAGCCTAAACGTCATTCCTTGCTGAGGACTTCCAGACCATGCAGGCACAGACAGTGCTGCCCACCAGGGAGGGGATGAGAGAGAGAGTCACAGATGGGGGACATTAGCCGCATGGCTTCATGCTCCGCAGGGAAGTGCTGTGCCGCAGTGCTGAGGAGCAGGCTGGAAACAGGGAAAGACGAGAGAGCAAAATCCTTGCAGCTTACTGCCCTTCTCCTCTCTGTAAAATCCTCTGCTGGGTAAAAGTCCACAAAATGTAATGGCAATGGAGTGTTTGTGCTGCAGGGAACGGCAGGGAAATGCCTGGGATGCCACAGTGGGAGAGCAGGTGGGGAAGCTGCATTGGCTCCTGGCATTTGTAAAATAAACGGCTATTTTACATTCATTGCAACGCCCGATGGCTGAGGGTGAGCTGGGTGGGAGTGGAGGCGATTCTCTGGGAAGCTGCTCCAGGTTTGGGAATTCCTGATGGCTTTAGCCTGCACATCTTTCACTCTTCAAATGTCTTTAAGATTTTCCACACCAACATCCCTCCAGGCGACTGCATAAGGGTGGCAGGGCAGAGGGGACAGTTTCGTTCCAAGCTTTTCCACTGAAAAGGGGGAAAACAGGCTTTGTCTTTGGAATGGAAAGGGAAACCAGCCCCTATGGTGAGTGCATTCCCAGGAGAGAGACAGATTTTTTTTGTTAACATTTCTGTCTAAATGCTGCTTGTGTATGATGATTTATAGGGCAGTGCCTTCCTGCTGGGAAGCCATGCAGTGCTGGAACCTAGTAATTAGTTTAATGCTCAGTGCTTGATGCTGAACAGTGGGTGCTAATCTCCACTCTACAATTAATCTCACAGATTTATCAGTGCCTCATACGATGAAGGACTAAGTCTGTGGGTTACAGTCATCTGTTCCGGGAGAAAGCAATGGTGTTTCAATCAGAAAGAGCTCTGTTTCATTTTATGGTCCTATTTTATTTAGAGATCTGTTTTGAAGATATATACTTAAAGGGGCATAAGTAGGGGGAGAGGAAAAATCTGGATCTCTTTTCACCCCAATACTGTTAAATTTCAGTTCTCTGTTGCCTCTTCTCTGTAATCCATAACTGGAGTATCTGGGTAGAGATTTCTTACTGTGGGTGAGTTTGTTGTTCATAATCAAACCTGCCTGACAAGGAGTCTCAAAATGATTTCTTTCATTGCTGATGTGACATCAGGCATCACAGCGGCCAAACAATACTGATTCTTCCACTTGGCGGCAGAACCGAAAAATTAGGTAGTGTGAAAAATCAAGTTGGATGAAACATGTTCCCCTGCATCCTCATGTGGACCCAGAGTCCACTGAAAATTTAATTTCACATCCAGTCAAAGCACTTACCATAAGCCCTATCAAAGTATTTTGAGTTATTCGGGCGATCAGTATTACTATTTTAGATTTGCGACAATTTTTAAACAACAATTTTGTTTCTGAAAGGAAGGTTGGAAAAATGAAAGCAAAATACTTTACCCTTCAGAAGTTCAGAATCCTTTTGAAAAATTCTCCTTTTGTCCATGACTACCAGTAGATTTGTATATTTTGACTGGATTTTACAAATGTTTTTGATTTCTTTCAGACTGTTTTTTAGCAATTTCAACAAACATTTCTGTCCAGGTCTACTAGTAAGTACAAGACCTTTCTCATCAGGAATCCTTTATTCACAGCTTATTTGCTCTTTTAAGTTGAATTCTCACCACCTCAAATTTTCTGGTTTTTAGTCCTGTACTCTTTCACCAAATGTCTTACAAGATGATCACTTCTGAGGGCAGATGAAAGGGTTTTCCTTAGGTTTTACTTCAATTTTACATGAACAGAACAGAACAAGGTGCTCAAAGTCCAACACACAGTGGTTTAGGAGCTGTCCCAGCAACTGACTAAATAATTAAGCTAATGGGGCATTGCATCAGGCAGGAATGGAGTTTTCTCCTGCAAACTTAAGCAACTTTCCCTTATTTGTTTAAAGCAGGAGTACTCTGGGAAGAGAGATCTCAGAAAAGATGTCAGTGCATTGCTTTGCCCAGCTTTCCCTACTGCACATGGGTATTTTCTGAGGAAGCTCTACAAAAAGAGACAGTGGAAGTGTGTAGATCAAAGTGTGCAAGCCTGCAGGCATTTAAGGATTGTCACTGGCAGCAGTTCCCAGTGCAAATACCCAAGAGAGGTGCCCAAGTAATGCATGTGCTTCCTGCCTTTGCCTGTGCTGCTGTGAGAACTTTCTGATTCTTGGTCTCTGGCTGCAACCCAACCTGGAACACAGATGCAGGGAGACCCCACACAATGGGGAATGGCTTCACACTAATGCATGGCAGATTTAGATCAGATATTAAGAAGACATTCTTTCCTATGAGGGTGGGGAGGCCCCGGCACAAGTTGCCCAGAGAAGCTGTGGATGTCCCATCCCTGGAAGTGTTCAAGGCTGGATAGGACTTGGAGCATTCTGGTCTAGTAAAAGGTGTCCCAGCCTATGGCAGGAGGGTTGGAATTAGGTGATCTTTAAGGTCCCTTCCAACCCAATCCATTCCAGGATTCTATGATATTAACATTGTGAAGGGGATGGGCTGAAACAAAACGTAATTCACTGAGTGACAGGTTAGCAAAATTTTGCCCATGACTTCTTACTATTACAGTGTTTGTTTAGGTTCTCCCCCTCTGAATTTCCAGGTGATTGTGAATCTGTCTGTGGAAGGAAGACAATGTTTTCCAAGAGATGGGGTGGATGAGCATTTGGCTGAGTTTCTGCTGTAAGTGAAAGCTGCATCTGATGGGGCTGAGGTTGACCAGTGAATGGTTGAGGTGTCTGTGGCTGCCTAGAAGGAGCTCCAGAGTTCAGAGCAGATGAAAGACACACTTTTAGTTAAATCTTCCAAGTGCTGCTGTATTTTCAGCAAAATCAAGACTTGGGTGCTTGTAACAGGCTTGGAGGAGCTCTTTGATCAGCAGGGATTACAGAGACTAACCCCCAGCAAGTTCCTCCTTAGCAGAGCCAAAGCACGTCACACACTAACAGATTTGCTTATATATTGTTTCAGGTTGCTGCAGAGAAAAAATGTTCTGTGTATTCCTTATAAGAGCATCAAGAAAGTTCTCCAAACCTTTGGTAGTGGGAGGATGGGAAGAGGAAGAAGAGGGAAAGGGAGAGAAGAGGGAGGGGAAGGAGCCTGTTGGCTTGAGCACGAGCATTGCCGTTCCAGGGGAAGTTGTTCTTGGGGATATTAACAGGAACTGTACGTTTATTAAGTGCTCTTTTCAGAGAGAATGGATAAATGGGACCTCAGGTGCATCATTAGATGACAGGATAGTTCATAGAATAAGTGGCTGGCAGAGAACTATCTTTCTAACAGCTTAATGAGAATAGGGAGAAATAGGCTGGGGGCTTGGAAGAAATTTTTTATGTTGTTGTGTGTATTTATTATTTACTCTTCTAGCACAAATATAGCATCAAAGAATGTCAAAACAGAAAAAGCCATAACCTGCTGTCACTGGATTAGTCCCATACCTCTGTAATCATGGCATCATGTAGTATTGACAAGGAAAATCAGCAACAGTGGGGAAAATGCACACAGCATTTATAACACTTACGAGGATGAGGCAGACTTCCTCCCTCTGGTGAGGATGCACCAGAAGGGATAAGAAAATCTGTGAGCATCTTGCTAGCCTGGGCATCTGTGAGGCTCAGCTATGATGGAAAATGGCACGAGACAGTGGAATTGGTCCCTTGTGTGTAATCCTACATGATATATATGGGGAATAGACTGTGGATCCCTCCCTAAAACATTTTGCTGCCATTACAGGTCACCTCAAGCCCCACAAAACCGTGGGGATGGCAGCAGTGTCTGCCTGCAGTCAGGAATGGAAATGGCTGCACCATCCCAAGCACCATGGTTGAAGCTCTCTGTGACTGTGACATGGTCATCTCTGAGGGTGTCCTTGCCCTGTGAGGGTGCTGTGAGTCTTTGCTTGCTGCCTCTCAGGCTCATCCTGTTTCAGTGCTTTCCATCTTTCCCCTCTGTGCTCCCCCTCTCTTTTGGCCAGCCTCCCTGGCTTTGCAGCCACTGCAGTGGGAAGCCCTCCCTTGTGTTTGTACAGAGTAGAGGACTGTGCTGACATGAGTAGCAAGGCACAGGCTTAATACTGAACTGATTTTTTTTGAAAATAATACGTATTCACATTTTCTGGAATACTTTGGCTGGACTGGAAATATTTCAAGTACCATTAGGGGATTAGAGAACTTCTTTAAATCTGCTTTTGGTTTGTTTCTTTTTTTTGACATCTTTGCAGAAGGAGGAGTAAAAGCTGACTCCAAAATGTTCTTCTTGGAGGGATTGGGATTTGGCAGTGTCCTGCAGTGATGCCTGTGGCTAAAGGGGCACAGGAACAGTACAGACTCCGACTGCCTCCCAGAGCTCCCTTGCAGAAGGGGTCAGACCTCTCCTACAGACAGACTTCGGGCAGAAGGAGCCAGCATGCTCCAGCCACCCAAATGGGAGCAAAGCTCAGGCTTGGGGTCTGTTTGTGCTGCCCCTCACTCACCTGCTGGCACAGAGAGAACTGCCAATAAAACTTGGAGCAGAGACTTTTGCAGTTGCCTAATGGATCTGGAAATCTGATTTCCTCTAAAATAAGCAGACCAGGCCTGGAGCCACTAGGCTATAGCCACACATTGGCAGCAGAGTGTGGTGGGTCCCTCCATAGCATGGCCAGTTGGTGTAAAGTGGAAAATCCCAGGAAACCCGAATGTCTGCCATTCCTAACTCCTCTTTGTCTTCCCTTCTTGGTTACTTTGGCTTTTTCTCTCCCTGGCGCTACTGCAGCTCTGTCTGCCTGCAGCCATCCCAGCCCCAGGAACAGCCCTGCCTGTGCAGCACTCTCTGGGGATGCCATTTCTCTCACAGGCATTCAGCTCGTGGTGCATCACAAAAAAATATCCATAGAGGAGCAAGCAACGCCAGTAAGATGCTCGCCTTCCCTCCACCTCCCAGGGCTACTTTCTGCCTTGGCTATGAGCCTGCTGCATCTTTGTGTGGTTAATAAAAATAACCTAAAAGTATTTGGGAGCAGACAGAGCAATCCCAGAGACTCCAAACATCTAAGGGGCTTTGTTTCCAAGGCAACATCTTGTCTCCTAGCTGCAAAAGGCCACGGGAATGAAGGCAGCCTATGGAAAATGAAGAACTAAATGACAACAACAACAAAAAAATCTGTTGGGGAGCGTTTCAGGGAGGGAGGGGTGTTCATAGGGGGGCCAGGAAAGAGCAAAGCTGAGCAAGCCAGGACTAGCTGCATGGAGCATGCAAAGGGACAGGGTGCAATTTATCTCATGAGAAGCTCAGTCCTGCCCCCATTGAAATGCAGAACATCACTTCCACCGACTTAATGGGAGCAGGGGAGCTTGCACAAATCAGCTATTCTTTCCCCTCTTTTTTAAGCTACAGCGTTTGAAGATTTGAACTAGTTAAAAATAATCCATTGTCCGAGACAGAACTTTTCCCGGTCCCAGGAGCTCCCCAGCCAGGACTGCAACTCACTATCAATTCTGGCCACCGCAGATTCCCACTGCCAGAGCTGCCTCCTCCCTCCACAATGCAGAGCGGTGAGGCGGGAGGCGCCAGAGCAACAGAGCATCCCTCCAGCTCTTCCCAGTAAGAAAGGGACGTGTTCTTACTCATTTCCAAACATTTCCAGAGCAGTGTGAATCCAATCTGCAGAGCCAATCCTTTTGCTATGGCAGCAAGGATGGTTTTGCTCTTACGGCCTTTTGGGCTGGCTCCCCAGACAGTGGACTTGGAGCATCAGGCAGAGGGAAAGCACAGCTCCCTCTGCCCTCCAAGTCACATCGGTGACACCTGTGGCCCCTGTCTGACAGCATCCTCCCTGGAAGAGGGCAGGTGAGCAGGTCTGCGACTCCACCACAGTGGATCTAATGTGCAAGTCACCCTTATGTAAGTGACTGTCGCAGTCAAATGCCTCTGGGATCATTTATGGAATTGATATCAGACGGGAAAGGGAGAGGCTCCCCAGTGCCAGTCGAGACGCCTGCCTGCAGACACACTGCTCCTGCCTTTCCTCTGCCTAGTGTCTCATGGGAATGCCTAAAAGCTGAGCATCATGATACCAAGTGAGCTGCTGGAGCTTTTCCTCTGTGTCCCAGGAGGTGGCATGGATGCCCTGGGAACGAGACAGCCACTGGGTCAGGAGCTTCTCACTGGCAGCACAACCAACAGGGAGCTCAAATGAGTCAGGAATGGGTTCTGGACATAGGAAGGGGAGTAGGAGGGAGCCCGAGTATTTCCCTGAGGTGGCCAGGAGGGGTGGAGGACATTGGGGTGTGTTGGTGCTGGTCTCTGCCCTGGGCTGGAGCCAGTCTTGAGCTTGAGTTCTCCCTCTCCTTTTCCTCAAAGACTCTTTGGGATGATGAACAACTCAACCATCAATGTCCTGTGTGATGTTAAAACATTTTATTTAACTAATGTCTTTTCTTTGTACCTTCTCTCAATCAATACCATGTGAGCAAGAGGTTTCCAGAGGGAGAGCTGCTGGGAAATGTTCCTCTCACATTTTTTATTTTCACACTCTCTGCTGTGGGCAGAGCCAATCCATCCACATGGATGGATGACTGCTATTTATTATTCATTTTGGTATGCCGAGCAGAGCCTCTATCTGAGCAAGTTTTGTGATGATGAGGTTTGCTTCTCACCCCTCCTCCTTGAAACCATTTTAAATTTAGCTTAACTCCAGGGAATTCCTCTGAAATTGCCCTGGAGAAGCAAGGCTGGAATTTGGTCCCTATAGCCCTGCCCAGAGCTGGAGGGCTGCCACATGAAGTCTGCCTGCAGGGAAGCACAGCTCGCCTGTCTGCTGCCACCTCATCTCCTCCACGCAGAGCCCACACCCGGCTGGGGATGCCACGGGCAGTGCTGGTTTGCAGCCTCCCTTGACTCAGGCAAAGCAGTCAGGTACCTGTGGCCACTGGCTGCAGAGTGCAGGGCTGGGAGGCATCAACTGTTGGAAAAGCTGGGGATGACCAGTCTGATGGGGCACTCTGCTCCCCCTTTTTCCTGTGGACATTCAGTGGGGGCAAACCTGGATGACAGGGAGCTCCTGAGGCTTGAGGATGGACCAGCTGGGAGACTTGATTTTAAGAAGGAGAGCATGGAACGCGGACATCTGTATCAAAACCTCCAAAGCCACATTACCCTTTTGTCCCCAGTTCATCCTTCTTACAAGTACCCACCATGAGTATTGTACAATTGATAATTTTCTACCCTAGACTCCTCTGCAGTGTTCCTGGATCACCTTCTGCTGACATAACTATCATCCCTACATACCTACATTCTATTCAATCGTTTCTACATGAAACAATTCCTTCAGACCACATCAAGTTTTTGTTTGCCAATACTCTTGGACCATTTTCAAAGTGCTCAACCCCACTCAACCATGACATATATTGTGTGGTTTATGCCACACTCTGTATGCTCTCAAAATAGTTCAGAATGTTAATATAGGAGTTGGGATTTTCCAAAACACTTGGTATTGACCTAACCTGATTCACATCAGGTTTGGCTGTAAGTTGTTAGCAACAGGGAACAATGAATGTCCCTGAAAATCCCATCGCTTGGACACAGTGATAGAGAAAGTAGACTTTGCAGGATACATTATTATTGGGTTGTTAAAAATTCTCACCTAGATGCCTTTAAAAACGTATCTGCTCAGGTCGTTAATGGCATCTGCATGGGCAGTCTTGTCATTATGTCTGAATGAATAAATAGTATTGATTTATACTATAATGAATTTATAGAATAAATTAGAGCTAAAACACAGCCAGCTGGGTGACCTCCTACTTCTTCAGAGTATTTGCTGGCAGCTGTCTTGTGTTTTAGTTTTTCAAAAGGCCTGAACAGGAGACATCACAGCTTCATCCTAACATGACCAGGTGATGAGCACCCATTGAGCAGTCAGGGCACTCCAACCCCTTCCTGAAAATCTGTCTGCCCCTTCATTTTCTCTGTCACCCTTCTGTTTCTGATGGGTTATGTCACTGGCTTGATCTCGACAGACACACACACACACTCAGGCTGGCTTCCAGACCCTCAGCCAAAGATAGACAATACAGGCTTACATCTCCTCTGCAGATAAAAACCATCAAGCTTTCAACTTGCCTTTGAGTTGATATCTTCAGAGTAATAGGTCAAGCTGGAAATGCATTTCCAGCCTGTGGTTTGCCTACCAGAAGCAAGCTCTCCTTCACTCCTTGCCACTCCTTGTGAGCCACAGCACTCAGTAATGAGGCCATTGATGGAGCAGTGGTATGTTCTTTTGTCCCTGCCAAAACCCTGCTCCCTCCTATTCAGCTCAACAAGATGCAAAGCCCTGGTGCTGCCAAGTGTCCTTTCAGCTGCCAAAGGAAAAGGAGCTAATCAAACAAGGAAAAGAGCCCAAGTACCAGGCTCTGTTCCCAGCTCAAATCCCGGGGATACAATACCCGCCGGCCCAACCGGTCAGCTCTGAGCAGCTCCTGCTCTGCCTATCCCAGGCTGAGAGCCGTGGGCTCCGCCGCTCCCGGTCCGCATTACTGCTGCCTCAGTTAGCCCACGCCGGAAAGCAGCTGCATTGATCCCTCTCAAGGCACACCACAGCCTGTACTTGTTATTCCTTTATTTTTTTTAAATTCCATTCTGCAATGCCAGCTTCCTATCTCTTCCCTCCTTATTTCCCACACAAGCAGAAAAGCCTCATGCTGTGCCTTTCACGTCCCCCGGTCTGTCTGTGGGCAGCACCTTTGAAGTCATCTTTTGGCCTCTGTTTGAAACACAGCTTGGTCAGAAACAAGAGAAGATTGTTGTCAGTATCAATATTTGAATTGAATATGGGTTGCTCTCTCATAGCACTGCTCGGTCAGTGATGCTCCTGTAACTGGCTGGGCAGTGGCTGTCTACCAGCATTGCTATGTTGGTTCTGCTGCTGCTCCACATCGACTTATACCAGATGAGGATGGGGTTTGTTTTTGGCTGTGTCCTGATCCGCTTCTACATGACATTCTTCCATCTCTTCATTTTTAGCACTGACATTAAGTATTTAGAGCATAAAATGACTAATTTGCCTCTGCAGCCGCTGTGTTTTGAGGCCATTTGGGAATTGCTGAAGTTATTTGCCACCTACAGCCCAGTGAGCTTTATAAAGGTATTGTATGTTTTCATACTACTTCTAACTTCCAACTGCTTATTTACCACAGAGCTACCACTGTGCCAGTTCCTGGGGGGCAGCCACTGCTGGGGTTAAATGCTGGGGTTATTGAACAGCTCGGTTACCACACACAACAGTTTAGGATGGGAGGTGAAAATGTTGCTTTGCCAAACAAATAACACCAAGTTATCTGTTTCAGCTGGATCTGCTCCAGTGCTTTTGGCATTTCTAGAGCTCATGGACACTGCAAAGAATATTTAAGGAGGCAAAAAGTAATCTGCACACTTTGGAAGTCGGCCATGACATCACTGTAAATGTCTCTCTGCTCTTGTAAAGAAGTGGCACAGGCCCTTCAAAGGTCGTGGGTGCTCAGCTGGTCAGGATTGCATCTCTCCTGCCAAAAAGGGCCCCTCATTTTGAAGGAAGAAGCAGGCCAGCTCCAAGGTGGAGAAGGGTGTGGTATGCTCAGCAGCCCTGCATTCCTCCTATGATGCTCTCCTCCCTCAGTGGAAAGCCTGCCCCAGCAATCTGTCCTTGTGTACACTGACCCTGGATTGGCTGGAGGAGGGGGAAGCCTTTAGCACTGCCATTCCAAAAGAACCCCAAGTTGGTGGTGTGGCCAACATAGTGCTTGTGATCCAGGGAACAGTGCCATGGGGCTGAGCCGGTGATCATCACTGTGCTCCCCAAACCCAGACCCAGCAAATACATGTAGGGCTGGTCAGTGTGAGCAATGATGCTGGTGCCGTATCACAGAGGGGTCAGCAAAGCTGCTCCTGATGGACCTGTGCCTGTGCTGAACTCTGTCATGGTTACCCTGTATGTCATTCCTCTGCAGCACTGAGGTGCTGGGTCTTTGATGACCATGCTCCAGTGTGATGTGGAAGTGGCACACGAGCTTTCCAGCAGCTCTCCTCCTAGATCTGACACAGGAGGTAAAGTGGGTCCACGTGTGGGTCCATGTTCCCCTCCATCACAGCCCATCATCCCTGCACTGCAGCCAGGCCCCACGCTGCCTGTGTTTTGGTTCATTCTTTAGCTTCATACAAACCTCTTCTGCTCTCAGGTCTGGCTGCACCTGTACCACTGACTGCTGAAGGTCTGAGACATGAGCCTGTGTCCTTCCTCCAGAGTCTTAGCTGAAGAGGTCATGGTCTACAGCAGGCAGTATTTCATCAACCCAGTTTCTCTTTATTGCAATGGGTCTGATGAGTCTTGCCTTCAAAATTCATCCGTGAGCCCTGCATGTTGCTGCGTTAGGGTTAACAAACTCCTAAGGAACAGTGTTCTACAGTGAGCATCCTGGGCTGCGGTGTCAGCTGCTGGTGCCCTTCTCTGTCTGATACCTGTGTGCTGGACCAAGCTTTGCTTGCTCTGTGGGAGTGCTAACTCCCCTCTCCTCACCTTTAGCCATGCTACTTTCACCTGCCCATCCATACCCAAACCCGAATTTTTGTGATGCAGTATCTCTACCCACTCTCATTGCATCCCAGCAAGTGTTCTCTTCATCTCTATGAAAAGCTGTAAGAAGACCCCCACCAACATTAAGGCCTTGTCAAACAAGTGAAAAACACCCATGCATCACCTACCCCATCCTCCAAACCAGCCTGATGGACTCATAATTTAACAAGATTTTCCATTTTAATGTGAATGATCCTCATCCCCCAGCTGGGGTAATGAACACTGGCAGGAATCTTCTGTGTTCGTAAATATTTCCCTGCTACTGTGAAGAGGCTTTTTCCCATTCTTGGTATCAGATGAAGATGGCTGCTCTGCCAGCTCACCATGTAAATTTAATAGCATTCCAAAACCTCTGTCCTACATAAATATGAATGCATTTCATCCAAGAAGAACCTGTTATAGAAGGAGCTGCATTGCTAAATCATTCAGAAGGTTATTGTTTGAAGTACTTGCAGTCAACGGTGTATTGGCGATTACAGCTCAAAAAGGGAGAGGGGATAGAGGAAAGAAATGAGTGGGGATCATGGAAACCTCTTCAAATGAGGGAGCTTATGCACCAAGATCATCAAGGTATAAACAGGGCATTGCCAACCAGCAGGTCTGGCCCCAGGAGGATGGGCCAGCTGCAAGCAGCACTACAAATTATTCACTGGCAATTGCTTTCTTGCTGCTGCCCTGACTTATTTACACTCCAAAAGATTTCTGAAGTGCGTTTATTTAAGAAAGATGAATCCAGAGGCTCTGGAAGGGGAGAGGAGCTTTCCAAAGGAATCAGGCCCTGCCACGATACAATTCGTTTCACTCATTAACCCTCCACACGAAGAACACACTAAGTGCTTATGCATTATGCATCATCAGGAAATTCTGATTTGATGGAAACTGAAGGTTAAAAGGCTTTTCTGTGCTTTTCCTTACTCCTCATTGTCATGCTGGGAGATGGAATGATATTGTAGAGGTGGGGAAAACTGGGGGAATGAGAGCCCCTGTACCCAGACACTGAGTGCCACAGTGCAAATGGAATGAGCTTCACGGTTGCTGAAGGACATGTGTTCCCCTCTCATTAACATCTCTACCCAATTCAACCATTTCCACCCCCTTTAGTAAATTTCCTACTTTCTCTAAACACTTTTGTCAGTACATCAGTACAGGAGAGCACCTTCAACCCTGTTAGGAAACACAGTTCTGAGTACTGCAAGGACCCAGAGAAGGCGAAAGGTCCATAGGGAGACCTTGTTCAGGCTGCACTTTCCTACTAAGCTTGTAAAGCAGCAGCTGGCAGGGCTCAGAGTTTCTAAGCTGATTTCAGTTGTTTCATTGATGATGCAACTGTAAGTATCTGCATCTCTGTCCTTTACTGATTCATCTGTTCCCCAAGCAAATGTTTCAAATGAATTTGCTTTTTTACACCTGCAAATTCACAAAATCAGAGAACCACAGAATATGCCAAGTTGGAGGGGACCCACAAGGATTATTGAGTCCAACTCCTGGCCCTGCACAGTACCCTTCCCAAGACTCATACCATCTGCCTGAGAGTATTGTCCAAATGGTTCTTGAACTCTGCCAAGCTTGGTGCTGTGACCAGTTCTCTGGGGAGCAGGTGTTATATTTTCAGAAATCAGTTCTATCCTTGGGAGGGCACAACCAAGGAGATATTTATCTGCCTATAATGGTCTGGGTTCATATCACAGGGAGCTATAAGGGATAAACCATTATATCATATGCCTCACAACCAGTAACCCCTACTAGCATTTTGGAGATGCCTTTCATGACCAGCATTCTCCTGGTTCTGGTGCAAGGCTATGACTGATGCCTGGAACAGCCCAGACCTCTTGAGTTACCATGGCATGATGGTGCCATATGATTTTGCTGTTGATCCAGCTCCAGATAAGAAATGGTTGTTTTCCTGTTGCTTTGCTCCTCCATGTGATGCTGTTCAGCACCTTGTAACACTGAAGGTTAGGAACCCATCTTGTTTCTGCCTATGTTCAGCTGGATATATAATTCATATAAAGCACTGACTCCCAGTGCTGCTGCTGGAAAGGCACCTCTGACACCACTGGCCTGGCCCTGCTCTGGCATTAAAGCAGCACATACTCATTTTTATGAAGAACAAAAGATGTCTTTCAGAGTTCTGCTGAGGGTCTCTGAACTGCTCAGAGTTCAGAATTTTGTTTTTTTGGCAATGGGCTTTCACATTCATATACTCCTCAAGCTTTGCAACAGAATAAAGCTGTTAAAAACACAATTTAATTTTGGTCTCTCTACTGATCAGTCCAGTGGGAATTCTCACTTAATCAAACTTTAATGTTTTCCTTGTAAATTTCAGAAAAAATTAGTAATTGGGCTGATAATTGAATTTTCAGATCATGTGTCAAAGGAATAAGGGCATGCATGGGATAAGCAGCAGTCTACCTCTGGACGCCCAAACATCTGAAATGGAAAATGCTGAGGAATTTAGATAAAGATTTGAATATACTGCTGTGTAGCTAAGAATAAACCATATTATTTATATCGTCAAAGGAAGTGGCTGAAATCACAGAGATCTTCAGAGAGTAAAGATGCTCAGACAGTTATGCACAGGAATTGTGCTCGTGGAGCTGACGTGGACAGCTACTGACGTCTCAGCACAGGCATGCTGCTCCCAGCGGGCCCCACGGACCAGGCGGCAGTTCATGCAGAAGAGAAATGCCAGGCTCTTCCCTCCTGGAAGACACACTCAGGGTATCTTCCAAAGCTCAGGGAGAGAGTGGGGAGTAACAAGCCATGGCAGAGTAGCTCTGTGCCCCACCAGGTATGTCTCCCCTGCGCTGAAGCTCCCGTGTGCTGTATTTGTCCCATGTTTCCAATGGAGAGCTTAATTTCAGAAATTCTTTAGTGTTTTCCCATTGAGTTATTCTCCTGGTCCAGAAGCCAGTTTCTGACTAGATCGCAGAATGAAATGAAACAGCCAGTGGAAAAAATTCAAAACATCCTTTTAATTAAAAATAAAATAAAATATAGGCTTCACATCCATAACGCACTTCTCTGAAGTTCACATACTTTAAGAACTGTGCCCCTCTCTCCTGGGACCATGACAGCTACACTCAGTTTTTCCTATATTTCAGATGCTTTCAAGGTTGGAAGCATTTCCAGAAGTACAATAGATGCCTGCCATCAGCCCTTCTTTAATTATTCTTTCTTTCTTTCCTCCCAAGCATGTTTCTTGTCTCTTCACTGACACTTTCCACCTTCCCCTCTAGCTCACCATCGAGGGTGAGCATCTCCAACCCTGAAAAGGATATAGATGGAGGGGTCCTGTTTCCTCTCACAGTTTGCACCTCCAGTGGCTTTGGTAAAATCACTCCTGCTCACATTAAAATACATGAGAGGAGAATGAGTGCCCAGGAACCCACTTCTCTGGGTCTCTGTGATACCTTCTTCCATCAAGTCAAGGCAACAGGAATGTGTGATACGAAGGTTGAAGCATGTGCATATGCAGGACTAGGAGACAGATGCTGGGTAGGAAGCACAGCTTCAACCTGCTCTGAGAGGCTCAGGTGCCAGATGAAGGATCTGCTTTCCTGGGAGGAACAAGCAGTGCCAAGCACATTCTGCATCCAGGACTCTCCCCTGCAGAGGAGAGGAGCAGGGGCTGTTCTCACACTGCCTACTTGGGTGCCACCAGCCTCTGCATGGAACTGCAGTCAACACTTGCAAAGAAGGTGATCACTCATCACTCTCATCAACTTAGGTGTGGTGGGAGAGATGATGTTCACACTAATTCAGGCTTCTTTTTTCTTTTTTGATGTGAGATATCTATTTGGTTTTGCCAATCCCATGTCTGTCAGAGCCAGCTGGATGCTGGGGTTACTCCTCAGTGCCATGACAAGAATTTACACTGGATTTTGCAGAACAAATGTGTCAGCAGATTTTGGCAGGTGGTTCTCCCCATGCTCTGTTTAGATAGTATTAGGTTCTCTCACTTCAGCAATATCAAATGCTTGCACTAGAGTAATGGCAAAATATTATTTTTTTCCCTTTAATTTTCCTCTCACATCCATTTAGCAACTAAGCATTGATATTGCTATGTAGCAAAAATTAAGATATTCAAACTGTTCTGCTCAGTTTTTCACTGTCAAATATTCCAGCAGAACAACTTTCCCTGAAAATTGTGGGATTTTGAGACAGCTTCGTCTTTAGACAGAATATTACTTGCAAGAAAATAAAAAAAAATTGATAGAATGGAAGTGCTGGCATTAGCTCAGCTCCTTCCATCCAGGGGATGGGGAGTTGTTTTTAAATTCAATCACTTGGATATGCAGGAAAAAATGGCTCTGATTTGTTTTGATGATTAAAATGTCCAAAAATATCAGTTTCCTGTCCATCATTCAGAGTGTGTTCATGTCAGACAGCAAGATGAAGGAAAGTTTATCCTTGAACAGTAACAGAAGACCAAGGCACCAGCTACCTCCAGCTGTCCAGTGCCACTTGCCACTGCTGGCCTTGGTGGTCATTTCCACACTATGCACAACCACTATGGAGATTAAAGGGTTACAGAGTTGTGAACACATTCATTTGGAGACCCAGAAATGTGTAGACAATTCCTTAGTAATAGCATTTTCTTCTATAAAGACCAGAAATTCTGTGCTAATTCTGTCCATCAGGCAGGTTTTAAGTAGCAACAATGCTCTCACTCTGATGGTGAGCACTCAAGTGTAGCCCTGAGTGGTTTTGCTGTGAGGATAGGAAGCAATCCTTGGCTTCAACTTTCAGCGATGCATTGCTGATGCTACCTACATGTTACTGGGAAGAAAACATACTCCCTTTGCTTCCCACTTTCTTCATCTACTGTATTTCAAGTGTGAGATGGGCAAAGAGAAGGAGCTCTGTAATGGTTTAACAGTCCACAATATCCTCAAAGGATGAGAGCCATGGGGTAGGGCCAGGAGAGCTCCTCGGCTGCTCAGGTTCCCTGGCCACTGTTGGAACCAGGTATCATGGGAGGGAAAGAAGAGATGACTGTGTAGCTCTGAGACATTCATGGGGTGACAGTGAGGTTGGCAGCCCCATTAGCAAAGATGCTGATGAAAATCTAGCCTGACAGGAATTTTCAAACGGTAGGTAAAGCTATGGAGAAGTAGGTGGTTTGGAGGCGATGATGAAGAAGTGATGGAGGTAAAGGGTGCTCCCAACAGCAAACTGCTTTCCAGAGTGGTATGTGTAACATCACACCCTGGGCAGCACCAGGGATGTGTCTGTACCCAGAGCCAGCTCTTCCCCCATGCAGTTCACACAGCAACTATCTTTTTCTAAGAAAATGTCAAGGGAACATACCGCTGTGATGGCCTAAGTTGTATTCATTCCTCATGCATTCCTGGGGAGCCTCATAAAGATAAACCCTCCTAAGTTACCAGGGCAGCACATACACCAGGGAGCACTACTGTGTGCCCCTCCACAGGGCACACGAGCCCAGACATAGTCGCTGCCTAAGCCTCATGCAAATACACACCTCACACACAAACAAAACTCTGAATACCCCCTCCAGAACCCTGCAGGCTTACTGAAGGAATCGCAAAGGGAAAGGCAGATGAACCAGTGCTAACACACTGACAGATGTTTCCTGTACCAGAACAAGCAAGATGGACAGAGAGGTGTGGGATACAGGAATCGTGTCATGGGCGCACATCAGAGTCAGGCAGGCTGGGGAGCAGACCCTGCACTCATGACCAGTAACAGCTACAGTAAGTCTCAGCCTAAAGATATTCTGTCAAATATTTTGGGCCTAGCCCTGTGGGGAAACTCTTCATCAGGTGATTACATAGCCAGTACTACTCACCTGCTAATGATGGTTGGCAGAGCCAGATAAATGGAGAGACTGGTGTACCAAAGGGCTTTTGCCTGAGGGACTGAGAAATACAGGATGCTGGAGCGCTGGGCAGACACAAGGAAAGCACAGGGTACACCTCTGCTGTTGTCTAAAACAACTCACAGGCTCTGTGTACTGGAGAGGATACATCATGTTCAAATGCAGCAATTAGAGCTTCTGTTAGAAAATCCATACTTTAAGGAGTTTCTGACAATCAATAACAGGAGATAAGCAGAGTACAGAGGGGCTCTGAAGCTCCTGACAGCAGCGTTAGTCTCTTTAAGAGATGGAGCTGTTGATAGGCAACCAAATTACAAGCTGGAGGGACACAGCTGACGTCTCCTTTCCTTTCACTATCATCCTTCTCTTCTAACCCTTTAGGCTCTACCTGCATGCAACAGATGCTCTAAAATAGTCACCTCTCTAAATCTGGAGAGGAAAAAAATGCTCATTTTATAAGAGTTACCAAAATTATCTGTCTCTGGTCAGTTCTGTCTGCAAAGTGACTGCTCCTCTCCAGTCTGGAGGCAGCTTTGTGTCACCTCTCAAAGTACACTGGAACCCAGGTCATGGCTTTGAGATTAAGATACTTTTCTTTGGAAGAGAAATAAGCCATATCACCTTCACAATAAAGGCTTTTCTAGCTAAATTGTTTGTGTGTTGCAGCAATGTAGGATGAACTTCTGTTTTCAGGGTTCCTGGAACTGAGAGCAGTCAGGATCTCAGTGACAGAGGAGAGGGAAACCCATGAAGTGGGAAATCTAAGCCCTTGTATTGCTTTTTTTAAAGTTCCTAAACAAGTGGAAAATGGCAAACTGCACCATAAACCTGGAGGTTGGACCCTTGGGAACTCCTCCAACTTTTGACTCCTGAACACCTTTTGTTCCTCTTTGCAGCTGGTTTTCACTCTTATTTACACTATTCAGATCCTGCTTTGTGTATGTGCAGCTTCCCCGCTCACCTTGTGGAAACACAAAGCTGACTTGCCACCCTAAGGCTGTTCAGCAACCCATTGGTCATATCCAGCCACAAAACCCCTCCATCACACAAGCCCATGGTGGTGCCCAGAGTGCCAGTGGTAACCACAGTTAGTGCCACAGGGTGCAAGAAACAGCAGACTTCGAATGGCCGTGCTCCAGTTTAGGGCATTGTACGGTCTGAAACCCTTCTTTATATCACTTAAGCTTAATTGCATAAACCACTAAAAGCTTCCACCTTTGCTCAGTGACAGCCCTGAGACTGATCCAAACCTTAGATGCTTCCCAGCCTGTCCAATGGTACAGAGCACAGTGGATTTGGATCCAGGTATTGGGAGTTCCCAGCCAGCAATCCATAAAAACTCATAACTTCTAAATTCTACTAAGCTGCTCTCTTTCAATGCCTGAATATAAAGGGTGCAAGGCTTGTTATTTGTTGGTACTGAGTCCTTAGGACTTGGTCTGAAATACAGTGGGAAAGTTCACAGCTCCAAACTGACCTGACCCCTACGACTCAGGGGGTGCATGTGTAAACACTATATGAAATTTCACTTTAAGGTCAAGTTCAAAACCAGAAGATTCCAGCACAGTGAGAAACAATTTGAAAGAATTTAAGGAGTAATGGGAAGAAGAGACTTAGCTAAAAGAAACCCGGCATCTTCAAAGGCAGGAGAATCTCAGGATGTGGCAACTGAATGGGCAAATACTGGAACAGCCTCAGATGCTCAGAGACTTTCCCACCCAGTAATGGTAGATGAGTTTGGAATGTTAGCAGTGACCCTGAAGACCACTAGCATGGGATGTTCCATGAGGTTCCACTTATAAAGACAGACAAAGTTCTGAGATGCTTGTTTCAAGTTCCCAAGCTAGTACAGCACAGGAAAATGGGAAAGATGAATAAAGTTAAGAGATATGAAGGACAAAAGTCAGAAAGTTTTACTTCTGCGTCTTCTACAGTATACAGAACATACTCTGCTGGTCTTTTTCTCTCCCTGCCATAACTTAAAGGATGTTTTTTGCAATGCAGATTTTTTCCCCCCTGATCCCATTACTGGTACTGGCCATGGGTAGTTAATACAATCAAGAGAGTAAGCACTAGAATGAAACTTTCAGGAAAGATCAGGCAAGCAAAGCTTATGGGGGGTGGGAATGGCCATTAGATACTTGGACAGCTTGACATGATTGACTTCATGAGGAAGAACAAACTTGAAAGACCTAGAAGAGAAGGTATAGGGTGTCAAGGGATAAGCAATAGCAAAGGGGGTTATTGTTTGCTTGCACCCCCTGCACAGCATTAGGTGAAAACACAGAAATTGAGACTGCATACCTCACTATTGGTTACGGGTCAGGCTGTCACCTCATGTTACATCATCTTACTCAACACACAAAATCCCTTGCCGGGTAACTTTCCCCCAGATGCTCAATTTTTCCTTCTGTGAATTCTTCCTACAACAGTAGCTTTCTGCTTGAGCAAAAGCTGATGTTTATGATTACACTTCCAAATGCCAAAGGTCCCCAAGAATCAAAATAGACCTGCGATTACCTGACAAGTATACTATTTTAAAATCGGTTGCAGGAAAAAAATTGATGGTTAGGCAAAAGTATACATAAATAGCAGTCAGCTTGGCGTCATTATCCCAAATAAAAAAAACATTTGGGGACCTCTTTTATGTGCTGAATATTTCATTCAATCCTGCAGTGCAGTGACTCCCTAAACCTTCCCAAGCTGAGCTCTGCTTTTGAGGCTCTAATTTGCTGTTGCCATGACATTGTTAATGTCTGAACTGCTTTTTTTAACCACTTTTCTCCTTTTTTTTCAAGCTCTTGCAGAGGCATTCTGAAACAGTGGGCACGAGCTGATCTTGTGGAACAGCCTGTGTGTCCTCAAAAATAACAGAGGAGTGTTCATTTTTACAAGCTGGATGGCTGATAGAGTCCTGATGGATGGATGATTACAATCCTGAAGGATGATAGCTTTTTAATTGGAGAAATCACAATGAACATAACTGACCTAATTGAGATAATTCTGGTTTTGGTGTGGAGGGGGTGAGGAGTGGGGGACTATTTCATCTGCTGTTTTTTAAATTAGTGACATTTATAAAAAATATTATTAAAAAGGAAAAAACCCCCTTGTTCTCTTATGCTTATTTGGGCTTCCAGACTGAGTAGAGTGTACAGAATAACATTAAGTTTCTCAGCAGTGAGTTTATTAACATACACGCTTCCCAGATCCAAATGAGAATGGAGAAATCTCTGTCAAGGTCAACCTTAGTAGAACAGCATTGCTTGTTCAGGAACACTTTTTGCAGGAGATTTCCTTTAATGGGGTAATATCTTCCAATCACCTGGCTTCTTAGGAATACAGCAGCATTTACTGTCCAAGTGCTTAAAGAAGGTGTTTTCAGTCACTCTGAAGAATAGGTCAGCTCAGCTCAGCCTCCCTGGGCTTTGATCCTTCCCTCTGATCAGCCAAGCTGGATGTGCCCATCCTGCAGCACATCTCCTTTGACACTCACATGGCAGCAAACACTCCCCTTATCACCTGTAACAGCAGCTACACCTGACTGACAAACCCCTCTGCCAGCGAGGGTGACAAGAAGGACCCAGTCTGTCTCTGCTGCTTTCTTGAGGGGCAGATCTCAAGAGCCTGCTGAGCCTAAAGCTGAAGTGACTCATCTGAGGTCACCTGCTGTCAGCTCCTCCTGGCAAATGCATCCAGCCCTTGTCCCAGCATGAGCTTGAGACAGACTCCAAAGGTATTTTGACATCAGTAATGTGCCTTTGGGATATGTCTCTGATTACCAAGGCTAGAGAACTGGAAGATGCTTAACAAGTGACCAAACTTCAAAAATGTACCAAGCTTGACAGAAAGAATAGCATATTCTTAGTCATATGATTTAGTTTTAGGTCATCCTGCGAGGAGCAAGGTATTGGACATGAAGATCCTTATGGGTCCCTTCCAACTCTGATTTTCTGGTCCTCTAAAGGTACCATGAGGATCGTAGGTAAAACTTCAGCAGCTGTCACAACACAGAGTTACCACTCCTTTCCTGAAGGCAGGAGGGTGATGATAGTGCTCAGAGAGGTGTCCTTGGCTGTCAGATGTGGACCCTGTTGGATCCCAGGAAGGGGCTGATACTGGGACACTGGTAGATCCGATGCTCATGAGCTGAGTTGTACTGTAATGCCGTGGGATGTGCACAGCTGCAGTGATACCTCTTAATGGTAGTGGTTTAAACACTGACATATGAAGCAGAGATTGAGACCAGTTGCTCCCAAATGTTCACTTTTCTAAGACAGATGATGCTTCCTTAATGATCTGCTCAGATATAGCTGGTATCTTTTCCGTTTGATCTCTGCTGGAGTGGCTCTACCCTGGATGATTTAGTAGGCAAAGAATTCTCTCTCACTAGGGCTTTCTCAAATCAATGATAAAATTCCCATTCAATGGGAAGAACAAGTCCACAAATATTAGGTCTTTTGGGGCCTTATAGAGTGCAAAATGCTGCTCAAAACTTAATAATCCTGTAATTGCTTTGAATATTTCCACGCTTCAGTCTTAGTTTTTATAGGTACATCTGAAAATAAATAATGCTCTTAGAACACAATGACAGTGACATCTGAGTATTTCCAGGAACCTACACTATAAAAATGTCTGCCCACCACTGAAAGGAACACAGATTGACATTTCAGATAACAAACAAATGCCTTTGATTTTCTCTCCATGCCAAGGAACACTGATATTGTCTCTGTCTCCTGGGTATTCCTCAATGTGCCTCATTAGAACGTTATGAAATGTTGCTCTATTTGTTCTGTTGTAAAATAGCAAAACAATCCTTGGGGCCAGATTGACTTCAAGGGAGCTGGATGTGCTCAGGCTGAGGATCATCCCTCTGGATGGGGATGCTCATGCCTGGGGTGGCTGGGGCACAAGGGCTGGGAGAAGAGGGGAAGAGGGAAAGACAATCCTCTGCCACCTTCTTGCTGTTTTCTTCCAACAGTTCAGCTAAGGAAGGCCCTAACCTAGAGCTGCTGCTCTCTTAATGAAGAAGCTTGGAAAGACCAATTCTGCTGTGTTAACACACATCTGCGGGGTTTCAAAGGTTTTGGTCTTTAAGAGAGAGGTGGAGGCAAAGGCAGATATAGAGCATTTTTAGAAATCGTTGTCCTTCCCAAGTTGGAACTCTTAAGTTAAACAGATAGCTAAGAACAGCTCCTGAAAATATCACAGAGACTCTACAGTCTGTGTCTTTTCATTCAGTGAATAACAGGAAAATGTGTTTGTTTGGTTTTTTGTTTGTTTTGGGTTTTTTTAATAAACACTTAGAGCAAACCAGAGGTCTGAGGTTAAAATATGCATGGAAAAACAGTGGCTAATTTCACCACTGCATTTAACAAATCTTTGGTGTTCATACCTACTAAGGAGTTTCTTATTGAGCCAAAGTGGTTATCTGATCAGCACAGACAAGGTGAGCAGCTGTACACACAAAGTCACTTACAATAAGACAGAGAATCAGCCCACACCTCTTCTGCTACTGCACATGCCAGTGTGTTAATGGGGAATGTTTAATCCTGCCCTGTGCTAATCCTGTCATTTTTGCTTAACTACATTACTCCAGTTACTCCCATGATCTTTCCCTCTACAATGAATAATCTTCAAGCTCAAGTAGCAAAGGACCATTTCCATTTTTAGAGATTTGAATGTCAGCCACAAACTTAGATGTAGATTGCTTTGGAGATCTACCAAATATGGACTCTTCAAAATTCAGTCCTTTCAGAAAGGTCAGAAGTGACTGGGATTGCAAAATATCCTCTAGCCTGGCAAGCTTGCTCTGAGTTGCCATGCTTTGGACTAAGTGATTCCTGACTTAGTACAGAGCTTCAACAGTGTCTTTTAATCCTACTTTTTCAGACATCATGATGGGATGTTGCCATGTGAACTCACATCAGCTTTGTGTACAAATCAAAGTGACGCACAATTGCTGGCTTCAAACCTTTGAAGAGTTTGTCCTGAATGATATAGTTAATATAAAACTCTAAAATACTGTGATGGAGCAAATTAGAGTGGTGTGAAATAGGATTGTAGTTACAACATCTAATTAGAAAGCACTCTGAATTATACACTTTTCATTATATGTAAGCTGGTTATAAACAGGACAGCAGGATAGCCCAACAAAAAGTTGCTTCTTGAAACCTGTGATGCAAAAGAGTATTATAAGATCAGTTCTTTCACCAGAAACCAGAGTACTTTATTGTCTTCCTGGCTCAAGCCCTGGATAGATGACTCTCAGGATAGCAAAGATTAGTTTCTTCAGCAACACAAGCCCATATTTCAGCTTATATTTTCTTCTGGGCAGAGACTAAGGTCATTGACAATATTTTTGACGTTTTTGGTTGAAGATTAGCTACTTTTACTGAGGAATCATCTCCCAATGTACTGTACCTCTACCAGCCAAGCAGGTACAGAAGGTTGTTGATATAGAGGGTTCCTGGACCTGATGCACTGATGTATGAAGGAGGCAGGACAGCTGCTTCAGAGATGATGGCAACATGCAGACCCAAAGGAACTGTCCCCCTCCCCTCTGTTTGCTATACGAACCCTGCTCCTGAACGAATACCCGGAGTGTCCCTGTGCTCCTGTCTCAGTGTCCTGGGAACATTTCTGGGTGACACATCAACTTGGCTTGACATATAATAAACTGATTTGGTTTTAGTTTTGTTTCTTATTTGCCAATTAAAGGGCCTTATTGCCATCACAACAGAAGGACGTTCATAAAAGCATGGGAAGAACTGTGTTACCCCAAGCCTCATCTGTCCATCTGTGCCACCAGGGCTGTGGGGCCCTTCTGTTTTGTCTCAGTATGAGAGAAAGAAAACACATAGGCAAGACTGCCAGGGTTTCTCTCCTGACATCTCACCTTAGGGGGTGGAAAAGGAAGCCTAACTCCAGATAAACAGCCTTGGGCAGTGTATACAGAATGAAAGGCTTCTGGCTGTGCTTTCAAAGGGATGCTGACCAGCAGGTCTCTGCTCAGGGTGTGTTGGCAGGGAGCACACGGCATTGCTGTATCTCCGCAGAGGGGCACTGTAGCATTTTGAAGCCCAAGGATGAAGGCTTGGTGGTGAGGATGGTCCACGTGAGCCATCTGTCCTCTTGGGTTGCTCTCTGCCATGTTGTGTGTCGTATCTGCAGAGGCAGAGGCTGCTCTTGGAGCCAAGCCATTCCCAGCGATAACGGATGGGACAGCTTTAGCCCTGTTTATTTCAGCCTGTCCCAGCCAAAAGCTCAACTTGTGGATGAAAGGAATAGCTATTCACAGAGCTAGGAGAGTACATGCAGATCTGACCTTTGGAACAACCTTTTGCAGTTACAGAGATGCTGCGTTTATCACTCCACCACTTGTTATTCTATTTAGCATTCAACGAGAACCTAC
The DNA here is from genome assembly GCA_013399695.1 of Formicarius rufipectus. Lineage (NCBI taxonomy): Eukaryota > Metazoa > Chordata > Aves > Passeriformes > Formicariidae > Formicarius > Formicarius rufipectus. Next base: position 3,246,830 of record VXAU01005767.1, on the reverse strand, counting down.
CGCCCCTTTCTTTCCTTTAAGAGCTGGAAACAACCATCAAAAAATCTTTGCTGGTGGTCCTGTACATGAAATCGGATCTCCTTTCCTCCTACACATCAAACCCTTTATTTCTGACCATTCCTGGCATATGTCCATCCAGATTTAGGTGCTGTGCACTGCTTCAGATGCCCTGGATTAACAGCTGTAATTTTCTGTGTGTGCAGTGAGGTGCTGGTGGTTTGGCTAATTGTTTCACACAACGCTGTGATCTCTGGTTGAAACCCAGGACTATGGTAACTCCCGACCGAGGCCAATGGCTGGGTTGCTGTGGCCTTGGAAGAATTTCACCTCTCAGAGCTGCCACCTTTACCACAATTACTAATGGACACTTCTGCTTAGCAGCCTCCCCTTCCAGGGCAACTGAGAGGAAGCAGAAATTAACTCAGTGTCTCCCTGTGGCATGCCTGGACTCAGGCAGTCATTTGCACAGGGTATTTGAGCACCAATACCTCCCCCAGCTCCTGCCCCAAAGGAGAGGAGCTGTCTGGTTCAGTAAGAAAGAAGCAGAGTGAAGTCAGCATCACCTCTGCCTGCCTGAGAAGACCCCACTCTTTAGCCCAAGGATGATCACCCCTTTGTTAGAAAAGCCAAAAGAAGAACACAGTTCAGTGCTGGTGGGTGGGATTAGGCACAAGTGGTTCACTGGAAACTGTCCTGGCACTACTGAACCTCCTTTGCAGTGTTGAGTGTAGCAAACTGATCAGCAACTCCTGATCTGAAATAGGAGCTCCATAATCAGTATGAAGCAAAATCTGATTTTTCTGGCTTGAGGAACTAGTTGGACTAATTCTTCCTGATCCCAGGCAATACCCTCCAGCTTCTTACAGAAAAGGGCTTATAACTGCACGGTGTGCTGGTGCTGCCTGATGCTTATAATAGGGTTTGTAAGGGCTACTGGGGAGAACATCTGTTTACATCTGGAATTTAGCTCACAGAAAGCTGGCATTTTATGATGGACTTGGCTCCTGAGGTCAGTTCCCTTCCTAAAGGGTCACTGAAGACTCTCTAGCACTGGAACTAATTCCTGGTGATCTCTTGGAGGACTTCAAGACAAGTTAGATAATGATAGTGTGGATTGATAGGCTTCCCCTCCCTATCAGCCCTCATTGTTTATTGCTGCCCACTCTTTCTTTGCAAAGTTGATGGCAAAGGAGAAAGGGACACGGTGCAATAGCCTGTTCACTTTCTCTATCCTTTGTGCTCTTGGATTGGCCTGGAGATACAAAGCTGAAAATGCATGCTGACAGTCAGCGTGACCCCAGAACTGGGGTCTCGCCTGCCCAGGATTTTAGGGGACAGAAGATTAGTGGTGAAAAGGTAGCTCAGAGCTGCTGCCTGTGTGGATTACTCTTAGCAGCTCTCTCCTCATCATCTTTCTTTGTTTTGCAAATAAATGTGTCAGCTGATCACGCTTTCTGATGGTTTGAAAAGTGGTGGGCACAGCTCACTCCTTGGCCTCACTGCGTAGCAGTGCCCAGGAAAGCACAGTTAGAGGTGTCTGTGTGGTGGCGTGGCTGGCTCGTGGTTAAAGACTGCTGGGGGACACTGAGTCCAGACACTGCCTGAGCAGGGCCAGGCTTTGCACCCTTCAGCTCCTTCAGGAATGGAAAGAGGGGAGCCAGAAAGGGGGGTCACCCCAAGAGGTGGCTTTTAAGCTGATTCAGTATGGAAAATATCTGTGCATACAACCCACGACTGAAATAAGCAGAGCTGTGGTTTGGGTCTGGTGCCTCCTGGTTTCTGAAACCTCCTGGCCTGGGAGCCTTGATGCTGAAATTGCTCAGTCTTCATGCTGGGGCACAGGCTCCCTCCTCCTAGTACACAGTGCAGGGCTATAGCATTGGGATTGTTTTGCGTGGAGTTTTTTGCCTGGATCACCAACAAGGAATGGAAGACACCAAAAAGATGATCTCAGCCCAAAAGCTCAGCCTTGCAGAGCCTTACATGCTGCTACAAATTGTCCTACAGTTTTCCTGAGGTTTTGTTCTTGGAGAGGAAATTGAGGAATGAAGGATTTTTGCCTACTCACTGGTCACAAGACCTGACTGAACTTGGCTCATGATCCACTGTAATGCTGAATATGGTCTTTTCAGCCTTGGTCATCTTTTCCCTCTGGAGCAAATTAAAGAAGGCTGCAACAACAGCAGGCACACCTCAACTGCAGACAACAGATTTAACCTCGTGCCGTTTCCCGGGTGAAGGATTTCTTCAGTGGAAGTGAGCATGGAAAGACACATCTGCCAGAGTAGCTGAGAGATGCAGAACTTGAGCTCACTAGCAAAAGGTGTGCATCTTGGTAGGGGCTGCCTGCAATGCACATTGAGGGCAGCTGGAGTGATACAAAAGCCTGTTTAAGACTAAGGGATTCAAATAAGGACAGCACAAATATCACCGGTTAGAAACACGACTCATAAATATGGCAGTGGAATTTGGCAAGAGAAAAGCATTATGCAGCTTTTAGTACCAATAACAGCAATTATGAAGAATAAAAGCTGGAAGAAAAATGGCTTTGAGACCTTTGGCTAAGGTGCTGATGAGGTGGTGAGGAAAAACTACCCTAAAATTCCCGTCTTTGGCATCCACAACAATGAGACAGGTCTCCAGAGAGGCTGTGCTGTCAAACCTGCTCTGCGGAAAACAAAACAAAATTACACAAATGCAATGACCTGTAGAAGGGAGAAACAGAGATGAGACCTGCTCCTCACTTGGAAGAAACTAATTCATAACTTGACTGAACTCAAACTCACTGCATGGTGGCTATTGGCATCCCCTTCTCAGAAAAAAATTCTTTTGTTGCTTGCAGTATCATTTATCAGCACTGAAAGTTCTCACAGTTTTAAATAAAAACTCAGTAAAACTGGCAAGCCAAACACTCTCCTGGACTCAGAACGCTCTACTTCTCTGCCACTGTCTCCTCTTGCTCAGCTTTGATGGCACACAGAGAGACATGGGTGAGAGCTGGGTTGAGCTGTGATCCAAAGGGAGCGAGCCATGGGTGTGTCCTGCTGTGCCCTTCCTGAGGAAGGAGGTTTTTCCTTTGGAGCATAGAAGCTACTGGCAAGTAGGAGGGAGCAGGATGGGACTGTTTTCCCTTCCCAAACCTTTAAAGAGTTATTTTGGAGATGTGTGTTTGTATCTTCTCTCTTTACTGGATACTCCTTTCCTCTGTGAAATACATTCATTTCCCTTCCCCCTCCCTACTTGTAAAACCTCTTCAAACTGGAAGTAATTTCTCTGGAGGACAGTCTTGCTCCTGTTTTACTATCAGACTAACTAAAGAGTAACTGGCTGCATTCAACACATGACTCAATGGCCTGGATACCCAACAGAACATCTGTAAGGTATATCCCAGGTAAGATCACATTACTACCCCACTCCCTTCACATAAAGGAGCAAACATCTGCTCAGGGAGTTTTAAAGTGCAGAAAGGTGGATAATGACCATATAGCCTATCCAAGGATTTAATGTGGGATTGCTCCTGTGTTTCATTTGATTCTCCATTCCCATGATCTCAAGTATAAATCAAGAGTAATTCCCATCTAATCAATGGAGTTAGTGTAGTCTTAAACCAATCTATAGGAAAATGAGGATTTAATTATAAATAACCAACCTAGGGGAATTATTTCTTAGCAAGGGAAAAGTATCTAGCAACAGTCATGCCATCAACACAGATACAATATGCTGCAAACCAGAAACTCCTATAGCCCTGGAAAATTAAGAGCACAGCAGAAAGGAGAAAATTTTTTCAAAGCCTGTGGGTGAGATTTCCTTCAGCTCCTGAGTGGGTTTTGACACTTGGAAGGGATGTGCTGCGCTGCCTGGAGCGATTCCGAGTGACATGACACAGATGTGGGTCTCTGCTGGGGAAGGATGAAGCATCCTGGGGCCCCCAGCAACTATCCTATCAAAACCCCTAAACCAGACACAGGCTAATTCACGTGTCCTGTGCCTTTTTCCTCCACATTTTCTCTCTCTGACTTTGACCACAAGGCTAAACATTGCCACAGTGCAAAATGATACTGTTTTACAGCAGCTCTTGAGGCTTTGCTGTTTCTAACCGACATCTGGAGCTTGATTCTTTCCCTCCTCTGAATGAAACACCAAGAACTCCTGCCCAGCCTACCCCACAGCACTCCTGACCTGGGTGAATGGCATCTTTGGGCTCCTGCAGCCCTGGATAAGGCTGGTCCCTGCTGCATGGCCAGACATCCACACGTCCCACTCAGTGGATGAGGCTGAGGTCAAAGCAGTAATTGTAGCTGTTAAATGAGTTCCCTTTAATCAGTTAGTACCAAGGTACACAAAACTGATTAATAGCCTCAGTAAAACCTGTATTCAGGTAATAAAGTCTCCAGGTGTGACAGATCTGCCATCCCCATGACTGATGCAGTACAAGGGGCATGTTCGAGGTGCTGCCATCCCACCGTGGCTCTGAGTGAGGGAAGGCAGCCGTCCCCAGGGCAGCTGCCATGCTCCCTCCCAGCTGGCTGACCCAGCCTGCCAGAAGCAGCCACTCACTTTGGAGGGGCAGGTTTCCTCCTGGGAGGAGCAGGGTGGTAGTGTGGGGCTTAGGCACAGTGTCAGCACATTTGAGCTTCCTTAAGGGCAGCAACCAGCTGGGAGCTCTGTCTACCAGCCTTGCCAGCTCAGCAAAATTGTCCTTTTGGAAGGAGGGGCCTTCACAGCCACAGGCCACAAAATGCCTCCTCTGCTCCAGCCTCTTCCCTTGTCTGGGCTAATTTCAGGGTGTGAAGGGACCCGGCTGTCAGCGAGGCTTTCAAACACCTCCCTGCTGAAGCTGACAATGAAACCTGCTCTCACAGAGCCTGAGGCAGCTGAGCACCTGGGTTCAGTGTGCCCTTGGACCTGGTGCTCTTGCAAGAGCATGGCACATTGTGTCCCTTGGGGGGCTGAATTGCTTTGGGGTCTGTGGCCAGAGCAGACCATGGCAGGAGAATATTGTTTCCCAATATTCCTAAGTTTATGAGCACCTGGTGTATGTGAGGACCATGTTCCGCATCCTTCCTATCCCAGGTGTCTGGGCACAGCAAGGCTTGCTGCAACACTCTCTTTCCTCCCTCCCTCCCTCCCTCCCTCCCAAGTTGTCCCAAGCCCAGCCTGCTTGTGGTCTTGCCATCTGGGAGCAAAGACTGCATTATTCCACACTACAGTCTTTGAATAAGCCTCATACAACAGAGCCAAGGGATAGGTTCCTTCCCAAGACAATTGTTTTGCACCTTTTTGTGAGTTATGAACCAGAGATCTGTTTAAGACCAGGGATACCCCATAGAAATGTTTCCATTTTACATCGGGAAACATTCAAATAATAGGATCATAGAAGACACGCAGAAAACAAATATTTTAAACAGCACTCCTAAAATTGGTGAGTAAGAAGCATGACTCAGCAGTGCTTCCCAACACTTCCCAGAAGAGATGGAAATAAATCCACTTAATAACTGACATGTATTTGAAATGTGCTGAGTAGTTTGTAGCTATCTGCAATTGCTGCTGGGAGAGCTGACTTGCAATCACACCTGAAGGCAGCATCCTGCCTGCACCAGGCTGCAGCCAGATGCAACTTGAACTTCAGTCCCAAACGTGGTAGTGGCTTTCTGGGGGGACTTGAGCGACTGTCTGATCACCCATACAGTGAGAAACATGTGTAAGTACCTCTGAAGCCTCTGCCATGTCAGTGCTTAACCTCAGTGCCTCAGTTGTGCAGTACATCAAATAACTAGATGTATCTTTTGTTCTGGCTTACAGGCCCTTCAATCCCTTCATGGACAGAAAGGATTTAGTGAAGGACAAACAACATCTGACTGTGCTCACCAACACCAGACACTACCCAGGGCAAGGCCACTGCTGTCTGCCCTGAGGGAGCAGCTGAGCTGAGTGCCATCGATGGGCTGAAATCCGCCTTGGCCAGGCTGTGCCATCCATCAGGAAGGAGTGGATGGGGGTGTGGAGCCAGCCCTCACCTGACCCACATTGCCCCTTGCATCCAGGAGCTGCAAGGAAGCCCCTTTGCATGCAACAAAGAGGTTTTCACCTTCTCAGGGCTCTGCTTCAGCTGAGCTCTTCTGCTAAATATTTCTGAACACCTTGTCTTTTGTGTTGTCCCACTTTGGTGCTTTCCAGGGGCTCCCAGGAAAGCCATCTTCCATTGGTATCTTGTGGGAATGGAAAGCAGCACACCACCTATCATTAACTCACTGCTAATGTCACAGTCCCGTGGCTGCTTTGCTCTCCCCTATGCTGAGCATTTCTCTGTCACACCACCGCCCTGGCAGCCCTAACTGCAGCTGCATTTGAATAACAAATCTCACAGGGGAAGGCAGGCAGCTCTTATTCCATGGAACAGGGTTGGGTGGGGTTTTTCTCTTCTTTTCAAACTAAAAATATTCTCCACATCATCAAAAAAATCAGTATCAAACAGATAAAGCTCATGGAGGAAAAATACATCCCTTTCTCAGTGAAAAGAGAGACCCTGCACAAAAGGAGCAGGAAAGTCTAACCTCCCTATGGCATGGGGTCTGCATTTGCCCAGGTAAACAGGGGTGTTGGACAGTTTTATGGGAGATGAGGATCCTTTTCAAGGGTCCTTCAGAGGTCTTAGTAGTGTTCATCCCCCAGAAATCAAGCCTGAAATGGGAGCTGACAGCAGAATTACTATGAAGAATCTAGCATCTCTCTAAAGGTGGATTGTACCCGAGGAGGCTGCGTTTTCCACCAGCCAGCCAGAGTTAATCTGAAAAGCCTTTCTTCTGGTGGCTGGCTGAAGAGGAAGGCAATACCATAATTTAAAAATCATCTTTTGGGTATTTCCTATTTTCACTGATCCTCCCATACACAAATGTCCTCAGACCTCTCTTATCCCTCCACTCTCCTAATTCCCAAAGGCTTCAAGTGCAGACTGCCCTGATCTCTCTTGATGCTGTGGAGAGAAGAAGAGGAAAAATACTACGAGCCCAAGCCTGTGTCTGACTGAAATTCCCTTTCCTGGCACCAGGACTGCTTCCTTGTCCTCTTACTGTGTCTCTATGGGAAGACGCAGGCACCATCTTCTTTAAAGCCCTGTTTAGGTGGTGAAAGACGTGATTAGACTCAGTCTGGAGCTTGGAGTTGGAGGGAGGTGACTGTGGTCTCTCTCTTATCAATGATCCCCTGAGACATCTCTTTATTTCTTCTGTTTTCCTCAAAAGAAAATTAAAAGGCTATTTTTAATTGATGGCATCTGTTCTGGTCAGTGCTTTTGTAGGCTATTTAGCTATAAAACTCATCTCAGAACTGGGAAGACAGCAAGTATCACCAACCTACAGTGCCTGACTGATGCGAAGTGCTCAGCAAAGAAACAGTTCTGAGCAGCATTTTAAGGTGTGACCACATCACTTAGTCTGGCTCACTTAGAAATGATGCTGAAGTGCTTCACAATACTTTTTTTCTCTCTAGAGATGTGTTCTTCAGAACAGATTTCTGACTGCACAGTGGGACTGGAAGACCAGGCAAACTTCTATTCTACCCCATCCTCTGACTGCTGCCCATTCACCATCAATCCACAGTGTCTGGGAGAACTCAAAAAGCAGACCCAGTGTTTACTTTTGAGTGAGGGTTAGAGTGTTGCTCTATATCATCCTGAAACAGGGCCAATGTGAAAACCATCATGCTGGCACGTCAGTGCTCAGCAAGGTGGCACCTTCCAGCAAGCAGCCTTCCACACAACACGCGTTTCCAATGTGCTACGCGACTGCCACCCACTCTCCCCTGCCTCCTTTTGGCTCCATGTCAAGAGGCCTTTTTTTATTCTTTAGGAACCTTAACTAAAACTGGGTACATTGGGCTACCCTGGGGAAGTTTGGGATTTTAGAACTCTTGTGAGTGATTGACAGTCTTCTGCTGAAAGAAAGGTTACTTGGTACTGCCTCTGGGTGCAGTGCTGTCCATGCAGTTCAGTCGCTTGCATAGAGCACCGAACTTTTCCCGCTCTTACATTTTCTAGGCTATTTCTGAGTCCCAATCCCTCCCCTTTTCCTATGAGCTGATATCATCTTCCTCCCAAAGTCTCCCTGCTCACAAGCACTGTCATACATTTGCAGAAGCCTGGGGTTCTGGTTGTTGCTCATCATCACTACTACAGCCCTGCAAATAGCTGTGATCTCTGCAGTGCCAGAGTTAAGATCACATTTTAGCCCTAAATGAATTGCCAGTTTTCTATGGGAATTACCCAAGTTGGAAAGGAGGAGAGTGCTGTCCTGCATAGCCCAAGCAGAACTCTACATGAAGACTTGGCAGCCCCCAAATCTACAACCTGCTTATTTAACTGGATGGCTCTTCTAGGCCAAATTCTGACTGCAAGACCAAGCCATGATATGTTTATATCCATGACACTGGCTGCTTTTCTCTCCCTTCTAATGGCTATCTTTATTAGCAGCACGACTACAGCAAACCAGAGACTGATTCTAGGGGATCTTTTTTTCTATATGGAGATCACTGTAGGTTATTGACTTGATGATCATGACTTCAGCTCTGCAGGAGCACAGGGCCAGATGGTGCTGTTGCTGCCGCATCAAAGCAAGGTCTGCCGGGTCCAGCCACGGATCTCATCTGACTTGGCTGGGATCTCTCCTGGTGATGAGAGAGTTTGACTTTCACCTAAGAGGCAGAGCAAGGCATGGAAGTAGACCATTCCAAGCTGTTTCAGTTGGCACAGAAGGTTATCATGAACTGGCTTTGGGCTCCGCTGGTACTTTGATGCAATCATTTATTAGGGAAAGATTTTGTGTTTTCAGGGGCTCAAGACATTTCCAAAGAAGGAAAATATATTAGTGGGATATGGAAGATGCAGCTTTTGATTAGAGAGACCCCTGAAGTGGTGCTGCAGGGCATGTGGATCATAGACCTGGACCATGCAGGCAGAGCTTACTCTGGGGTTTCCCTTTTCTTTGCTCTCCCTCTTTCTCCCACACCCCCATTTTGCAGCAGATTCCTAATATATTGGCCATCTTGGCCAGCAATCACAAGCGTTTCTTGAATGAGCCAACCATCTCCCTAGCAACAAGGCAGGCTGTGACAATAACAAGTGCTTTCCTCTCTTTTTCATGTTTCCCACCTCTCAAAAAATGCTCTGCCTTTTACTTGTCCTCACTGCTCAGGAGCAGGAATGATGACAACTGAAATGCACCTCATGCAGGGACCAAGAGGAGGGTGTGTGCGAAAGATTACTTCAGCCCTAATGGAAAAGAGTGACAAACCTTTACCAAGGGCAGGCTGAAATATTTGTCCTGGACTGTTACTTGGATATTTGTAGTGGGTCTGAGACCAGCAGACCCAGTACAGCAGGAATGATTGTATGTGTGTTGTGGCTACTGCAAATGGACTTCAGTTGCAGCTGGCCATCCAGACAAATGCTGACACCAGGCAAAAATGGAGTATCTAACGCCACCCTTTTATTCCATTTTCCCTTTTCTCCCACTCCATCCTGCTCTTCTCCAAAGCAGTCCTAAGTTATGCTTCACCCTGGTGATATCCTCATTGCTCACAACAGCAGACCAGCAAGGGCTGGCTGCATCCTCAGTCAAGCAGCACAAACCCAGGAATCTTGTGTCCATTCCCCAGATCACACAGCCAGCTAATGGAGGTTTCCTACCAGCGCAATAGTGCCTGATTAACCTCATCTGCCCTCCCCAAAGTTATTAGCAGCCTTTTTGCATTTCTGAGAGAGCTTGGGTTAGGGACATGAGGTAGGAGCCAGCTGGTCTAAACAGGTATCTGAAACGAAGTAACATCCACAAATATCTTGAGCTGACAAGTAGAAAAAGCCAATTACACAGGAGCAGGTCTTACAAAAGAGAGATCCTCCCACACACTGCTCCCCCTCCAGAGGCTGGAAGGCAGCAGGTGACAGAAGCTGCAACCCTGTTTTTGCCACTGCCAAGCAGGAGCAAAACGAAGAGGGCAGCTCCCAAAACACGCTTTCGGCATGTGCAGAGGGGATGGGGCTGGAGACACTGGGTTTCTGCAGGCACTTCAATGCTCAGAAGCAGATTTGATGTGGCCCTCTTTGCCAGTCACCTCGGGTTACACTACAGACATTTTTTTTTAATGCTAATAGCCAATATTTTAAAATGTCCCAGCATATCTTTGTCTCACAGTTCAGGAGTTACACACTGTACACAGCAGAAGGTCACTACAAAGACTTCACTAGAAAGTCCAAAAGAAAACAAAATCCTTATCAAAATATTTAAACACTTTAGCAGTTTTTTAGTTTTCTCTTCCACAGCTGAAGCAGAGACAGGTCCAGACTCACACTGGGAAAAAAGTTCAATGTGAGGGTCACTGTCTGCCACCTCCAGACCCCAATCACTGGACCTGTGACCTGCCACCTCAGACATTTGGATCTGAGTCATGCACCTGATATTTGGATTCTCTGTTGAGTAATTTCTGAACAATTTCAACCTGTTTATGTCTGGTTTATGAAAACACAAGCACACTACACTGCTGTTTTCATAACAGCCTGCACAGGGCAGGGTGCCTGCCCCTGGGCAGGCTCATTGCAGCCAGGGACCACTCTCCAGCCTTCAGACAACTGCAGACCCCCTAGCCTGGCTGCAGCTCTGGCATTTCACCCAAGTGAGATTGCAGGTGCTGCATTTCCAGGCAGCTTTTGGGGTCAGAATGGACCCACTGAGGAAGAGACTTTATGCTTCTTCTGGCTGGGATTTCCGAAGTCGGACTTTGGAACCAGCTTCTCAGAGATAGGAGAATCCATTCCTTCTCTGCCCTTCCTGCTCAATCAGTTCCAAACACTTGGACTGACTTTTAGATTGCTGGCTTCAAACCTCCATTTCCTATTTGCTCTGCCTGGGTACACTGAAATGGAATCAGTGAGGAGCTTGTTTTATTAATACATTTGCACTTTAGGGGGCCATTTAATCCAGAGGCTACATGTTACAGCCTGACTCTTTCCTGCCTGTTAATCTGATTATAAAGGTAAGGACTGAGTAGTGCTCTACAGACCAGATAGAGGCTCCTGAGTATAAGCCTCTGTCCCTCTTACTGTGTGTAGCCCCTTGGCTCACTGGGGATCCAGACCCAGCAAAGTGGTGGCCCTGGAGATAAGGAACACCCATAGACACCACTCCTCTCACAGCCGACTCCTATCTCCCCTCTGACTTCTCCTTTTTCACCCCTCCTCTTGAAACATGAAGGATTTGTGACTCTGCATTTGCACAGCTTTTCTGGAGTTTCAGACTGACCTTCCATGCTGTGCGCAGTGACAATGTGCCATGAGCTGGCAGGATGTGCTTCTGCCTCCCTGTGCTGAAGGACACTAGACAAGGACCTGGGTGCTGCCCACAGGCCATGAACCTTTCATGAGTCAAGCACAGCTGCAAGAAAACCTGCTGCCCTAGACAAGGAGCACAGCTAAAAGTGAAATCCTACACGCAGACTGTTTTGTTCTTAACCTGGGTACAGGTTCTTATCAGCAGAGAGGGTCAGCGAGACCTGGAGCATCTGCTTTTTCTGATTTATTTTGTCTTTTTAGCTTCTATTGCATGCATCAATCTCACTTTGACTGTCAAAACCTAAGGGGTTTAGTCTGAGCTCTTCCTCCAGTTTTTCACTTCTGTTAGACTAAATACTGGAGGTAAAATTATGGGCATGAGAAAAATGAGAACAGAGAGGGAAAATTTGGTTATTTTCCCTCAATAAGAACAGCACAAACCACCTTGTTTGTGTTTATTAAATAAGGGAGGATTTTTTTCACTCTGAACATGGTCAGGGTGCCATTTGGAAGGGATACAGGGGCAGGTGCATCTCCCAGGAAGTGAGATGGTGGAGGTGGTATTAGCCAAGCACTCCCAAGGGAAAACCTGTCCCGGGCCCATGTCCCCTCCTTCCCTGCTTGCTGAATCAGGCTTGAGAAGCCACAGCCCTGGCTACCCTTCCTGAGCTCTCTTCTCCTGGGGGCTTAAGTGATGAGTAGGGGAAAATCCCCCACTAAAAGATTTGCATTGGAAACCCTTGGCTGAGGAATGACTTTTAAAATAGAAAAGCTTTGCTTGAAAAGGGATGAACCACATAGCATAATACTCAACAAATCGCCTGTTTAATGGCCTCTCTTTGTAGCAGCTGTGCATTAATAACAAAAGCAGGGTAGCAGAAGCCATGTGCTTCTTTGTAAGATTAAAATAAATACTATTTCATGCTAATACCAGTAACTTTCTATGGAGGTTGCCTAAGAGAAAGGACCAAGTAGAAGATCACAGCCTTAGAGACTGTTTCCTTCCCCTTTGTCTGCTGCTGGATGAAGAAATACTTCTGCCATCTATGAAGGGAGCAGATACTCTGAATCAGCCCTCCCAGACGGTAGTTTGGTTTGTTGTGGTTTGTGGCAGGCTGATATTGCTGTAAGACGGAGTAATTCCTCCAGGACTACATCCCTTAGGGGAAATTATGCTGGGGAGAACTTAATCTAATTTACTTTTACTTTGCAAGGCATAACACAGGACCCCTACTGTCTTAAAACATAAATTGAAACAAGAGTGGTTCACACTAGACATAAGGAGAAACCTGTTCATCATGAGGACAGTAAAGCAGTGGAGCAGGTTGCCCAAAGAGGCTGTGCAGTCTCCATCCTTGAAGGATTTCAGATCCAACTGGGTAAAGCCCTGAGCAACCTTGTTTGAACCTCAGAGCTAACCCTGTTTGAGCAGGAGATTGGGCTGGACACCTCCTGAGCTCCTCTCCAACCTGAGTTATCGTATGATCCTAGGAACATTTGGCATATTTTCCATAGGAATATGAACGGACACGACATTTTGTGCAGACCAGTACTCCACCTCTCGTTCCTGGCAGTCCTGATAACAGCTCTCCCCCTTCACACCCTGTACTGTGCCAGGCCTGGCACTAAAGCAGTGATGAGTCTTCCCTCCTTGAATTAGGATTTCAGGCATTTACAAAAAAAAATAAATTTTTTTTACATGTTAAAGCTGTCTGCCACAGACTATTTATCCGACATGGAGAATGATTTGTTTCTGTTTTCCTGGGCATAGGTTTTTAGCTGAGACGAGATATGTTGCCTTGCTGAGAGCTGAGTCACCGAGTAATCAACAGATTAATGTATTCAGTTCGAAAGCCATCAGCATTAGTTCTCGGCAGGCTCACAAGAACTCCATTATGGTATCATCTCCACATTTGGGATAGGAATGTCTCCAGGATTTAGAGTTCCTATGGGAAAATCCCTAGATGCAAAGAAATCAAAATACCTCTTTGCAATTGGGAGAAATAAGGTACCTCTTCATATATTGACACTACAGCAGGATTTTGGCATCATTTCTAGTGAATGCTTTTATTATCAACCCTCAGATAAGGAGTTGGGCGTTTGTCATGCATCTGTCATTTGATAGCTACCTAAAAATAGTCATGACAAACTCAGTGGTATAGAGGACTTTCCTTTTACCAGGTCTTAAATCTGAAATTATTTTATTTTCAGTGAAACCAAGTAGTTTTACTTTCTCTGGGATGCAAAAAGGGTGGTCTTAACTTCTCTTTAGGGCTCTGAGTTTCTCTGTGTGGGCTCGGTCTGAGCCAAAAATGCAAAAAGGCAAGGCAGAGGCTGGTAGGGGCACCTCACAGAGGAGCCACTGTTTAAAAATAGGGAGCTGGTGAAAGTAACCACAGAGTAGCAACTGTAAAAGGACAGGCTGGGCTAGGTGCATGGCACGAGATGGCTGCCAGGCATCACTTAGCTTTTCTGATAAGGCACATCACAATGCTGCTGCCTAAGAGCCTGTCCATACCAACCTCACTGAAGTAATACATACCCTTGTTTTCAAGGGAAATTGCTGTTTGGGTACACTTAGATGGGGGATGTGTGAGTAAAAGCCAGTCAAGTTAATCCTAAAAGCTTTCCTACATTAGCTGGCTGGGCTTTGCACAGAAGACTTCTCCCTGATTCATCTCTTCCATGCAGCCTGTGTGTCCAGCACACGCACAGGAGACAGGACACATTCTCACTGTTTCCCCAGGTCTGTCAGTACCTCTGTCTAGGCTGTCCCTAGACAGCAGTATGGTTTTTTGCCGTGGACTGGCTGGTGCCAGGGCATGAGAGAGTGTGGCTATTGTGACACAGTGGTCCCCAGGGCTACACTTCCCAGTGTAGGTGTACAAATGGCACGTCAATCCAGTTGTGCCTCTGTTGCACAAACTGCATATGCAATAGGTGATGTAAACCTCGCTCCCTTTCTCCTTTTCCCTCCAAGGTACTGAGATTGTGCAAATGCCTCCTGCTCCTGCAGTGGAGCTGCTCTACTGTCTGTACCAAGCAGTGGTGATTGTGACTTACCCGTCGTTCCTTATCACCATATTCGATGCCCAAGGTATCCATGGCACGGACAATAGCTGCCAGTGACTGTATAGTGTTGCTGTAGACCACTGGCTTGTACTGCTTCACGTCTTCTCCAGAGAAGCCATCCTCATGGATGATCCTGAAGAAAATGCAAAGGATAAAAAATTCTTGAGAATGTACTTTCAGTGGGGGAGACATTTAAAAGACAGCTGTGCTCCTCTGAAGAGCACATCTGCTAGCTTGATTTGCTTAATTTAGTCAGCATTTCTTTTTAAACCTTTCTGTTTTTTCACCAGTAGTGTGTCTGAGCCCAGTGCTGGAATTAGCATCCCTTTTGCTCTCTCTCAAATAGGTTTTGTGCAAATGCTGGAGGCTGGAACCTGGAACACTTTGTGTTTGCATGCTCACCAGTCAGAGTGGGGAGGCTTCCATACCCTACGTTACCTTCCCTGTAAAGGTCTATAGAAATATGTTCTGTGCTTACAATGACCATCAGATCAGATCTGAACCACTGAAAGCAATAATAGAAAACCCTGGTTCTTGTCTAGTCCTTTTAATAGTAACTCCTGGGGTGCCTTATGAAAGGAACTAGAGTTGAAATACCCCTGTACACATGGGGACACAGGCATGGAGAGGGGAAGTGACTTAGTTATGTAGCACTCAAACTATTTACAACCCTCCACACCTCCTTCTCCCTCCTTCCCTCTGTTAGAAATGGTGCTGGGTTTTTTTTTTACCTCAAGTATGTTATGTTATCACTTCCTGAAGCAAGATGGGAATGCGACCCACACTCCTATGAGCTCTGCATGATGGATACTCTGTGCCTTGGTCTCTATTAAACTCCACAAAGCAATTATTTAATGGAGTGAGTTCTTGTAGTCCCTTGCTCAGATCAGAAGACTGACCCCTGTAATTTGTTCATATCTAAGTAACTCCAGAACTAAGCCTGGATATGACTAGAAAATGGCTAGGATTTGCAGAGCTAATTGTGTTTGACAATAATTCTTTACAGTGAAGACATAAGTTAAGATCCTGTCTAAATGTTGGAAGAGAGGATGATCTGCTTAGCTAAAATGAAATCCTTGTTTGCTCATCCTCAGATGTCAATGGTCAACAGAGAGTCCTTCAGTAACAGATCTGGTCCCTGATAAAACCTAGCACCCTGTTGGTAATAGGATTTTTGATTCTTTTTTTTTCTAAATCGCACACACACCACGGAAGGTCCCGACCCGTGCTGGCATCCCCTGGGGGAGAGGGAGCACTAGTGGGAATCGCTGTGAGCTTGCAATAGATACAGTGCTGGGATGGAGAACGGGGCTTGGTGCCAGCCCTGTGTTATTAACAGATGACTACACGAAGAAAAGACTGGTAGAAACATGCTGACCAAGACAGGGCTCTCCTTCCCTGACATGAAACTCGCAAAAAGGTTTTCTAACACAAAGTGACTGACTCTGCTGTCTCCACCACAACCTTAGCTTATTAAACACTGAACACTGAGCTCCTGGGACGAGCTGTTCAATACCCCCTGGGTCCCAAAAAAATATGACTACAAGCAAAGACAGCCTCAGAGAGACAGTAATTCAAATTATTTGGTGATCAGGAAGCATTCAGCTCCTGATCTGAGGAACTGGGCACAGCCACCTTCACAGGTACTCTCCAGGAAAGTGGAATAGTGCTGGTGTGCCTGTTCACCTCACATAGGCTGTGGTGAACAGGGTGGATGAAAACCTTTCTAACTTACTAAACCCCAACTTGCCCATTTGTCAAAAGCCAGTTTTGATTTTAATGGAGTTATGGCCAACTGCAGACTTCGTATTCTGTAGTTTTTATTTTGCTTGAATCCAGTGCATGTATTGAGGTTTGGAACAGTAGCATTTGAGTAATGAGGAATGGGGTGGGTGCAGCAGAGCTGTGTGTAGACACTGGATCTCTTGGATCATTTACTGGTACTCAGACAAGTTGCTGAACTCCTGGGAAACATGTTCTTTGCCAAAAGTTGCAGTCAAACCTAGAGTTACGGTCAGCACAAGGCACAAGAATCTGCATCAATCCTGTTTGAATTCAAGAGAGACTATACAGCACCGGTTCCTTCCAGCTACGAGCACAACAGCAAGAAGCTCAGCAGAGCAGGGGTCCCATGGGAGGCAGGCAGGCGGTTAGCGAGAGCATCAACAGGAATAATTCATTCTTTCTGGTCAGTTGGCTCGGGGCTGCATTTTGGGCAAGCAAGACTAAATGTTGGGTTTGGAGCAACTAAGAGAAGGAAACATAAGAGGGGGAAGGGATGAGGACAGGCACAGTGGGCAGTGCAACAGCCTCAAGAGGATACCACTAAAATTTGTTTGGTCCAGCTGCTGATTATGCTGGAGGAGATTGAAGTGACCCCACACCTGGGGTGGCTTTGCTTCTGCCTTTCACTGACAGGCAAATTGAGAAGGCAAAAAGAGTGAACATTTGTATGGGGAAAGAGGTGAGCTTTGGTCTTCCTTAGAGTTTACACTGTCTCTGGCCTTGTGCCCGATATTTTCACTTCAAAATACTCAAGCCAGTAAGCTCCCAGTCGAGTAACAGGGTTCCTTGTGCTGGAGGGGCAGAATTAAGCGATGCAGAGAGGCTCAGGGATCCCTCAGTGAACGTACTGGGCAACACTGCCATCGTTCAAAGCACAGACATAAAAGTGTTACTTTTAAAAGGGGCAGAAAGAGTGTGGAAAAAAAACACCCCTATTGTCCCTGTGTGAAATCTCTCTGGGAATGTGGCCACGGGGACTGAAAGCTGCACTGTGGATGCCAGTATTGAAGTTTTGCTGTAGGAAGTATCTACAGATTAATCAGTCATGCAGTTAGCACATCACCTAATATTTGAGTGAGCAGATCCCCACTGACTGCTGTTCTGATGCCTCCTAGGACACCGTGAACTGGTTTATTGTCCTATATGCTTTTGGTAAATGTTTCTCCGTTTGCTTGCGTTGGAAATCTGATAGCTCAAATACTGTAGCAGCTTTTTCCACAGTCATTTGGAAATGATCACGCTGCCACTCATCCATTTGGGATACACCTTTCTTCTTGCGTGCTTTACTGCCTAGAGGGCATTTAAAGCTCCAACACAGTTCCTGGGAGGTATACTGCTATGGGACATGGCTTGAGCCAGCTCCTGTGCCACAGGACATGGGGAGCAGAGGGGTTTGGGTGCTGTGGTAAGCTGTGACCAGTAAAAATGCACAGGTGTAGGAACTAACAGAAGTGAGCAGCACATAAAGACTGTAAAGTCTATTTAAAGGTTTGAGCAGGGTGGGCTACTCCTTAAACAACCTGTAAATTATGGGAACAGAGCATTTTCAGCACCAAAAATGTGAATCCTCTGCTTTCTAAATGGCTTATATTTTTTTCCTGTGTCTGAATTACAAATGAAACTGCTGCAGGCAGGTTTCTCTTTGCCACACTAGAACTGATTCTCTCCAGGGCAAAGGAAAAAAAGGGATTTAAGAGGATCCCTGGGGGCTGTGGAGGGGGGGGAAGAGAATGCTGTAATTTTAAAAAGTGATTCTGAGCAATTAAAAAGCCATTTCATTCACCAAGTGACTAATAAAACACCGTGCTCTGAATGGAATGGTGAGAGACAACTGAAGCAACCTGACTGCCTAAGGTACCCATTAATGCCTGCTCCTCATCCCTCAGCTGCTAACAACAAACCCCGTATGTTGCCATGTTATGTTGTTGTACTCATTTCAGAATGGCAGTAACAGACAGGTATTTGCTGGGGAAAATGGTTCCACTGCAGATCAGATCTTCTGCCATCCCCCAGCAAGTCATTAATCCTGAAGAAGTGCCCAGTGCCTCAGCGATTATTGCTTAATTACAAAATAAATGAAATACTTGGAAACAGGGGGTGCATTCTGCATAGCAGCTTGCTTTGGCTTCCGTTCAACAAAGCACTTACATGCCTTCAGCCTTTCACTACAAAACAAATGTATTAAAAAGGCAAAGCCAAAGATAATTTTGCCGCCTGTCGCTGCTGACACGCACTGCCCCAGAGGTTGTGAAACAGCAACTTCAGACAAAGTCCATGACAGCTCCAGCACAGAAGGGCTGGATCTCAGCCAGAGGCTGAGCCCACCAAGGAGCCAGCTTGCCCAGGTCACTCCTGAGGGGAGTGCTTGTCCATCTATCCTGAAAACTTCCTGCAGCAGAGGCTACAGTCATCATCATCCCCGTACATCAGTTCCAGCCAAGCTATTCTGGCGCTTCCATTCCAGCCCTTCCAACCTGAGCCAGGTGACACTTCTCTACACCTTCTCCAAGCAGTTTGGTCATCTCTTTGAGGAATGGTGCCCTAGACTAGACACAGTCCTCACTTCTCTAGACTGCCAACATAATTTGCAGCTGTAAAACTTACTGAAGCACCTCGCCCAGCTCCTCATCACTTCCAGGGGTAATGATGTATTTTCATCCATTTTTCATTGACGAAAATTTTGAAGGAAATTGATCCCAGTGTAGTCCTGGCTGATGGAGTCCTCTGCTCTGACCATGAGCCACCAATAATTGTATTCTTTGGGAACGAGTTGTGCTACTCATCCATTTTTATGTAAGGCCTGAAGTAGTTTATCTGGACTACTTTTCCAGGTCACTTTATCAAAATCCAGTGGGACCACGTCAAACCATTCCCAAAATCTAGATAATGGAACCAACTGTTCCACTCCTACTTCTGCTGAGAAATCAAATGAGATTAGTTTAACATGCTGCATTTTCGTATAATCCATGCTGGATGTCACTCATCTCCCTTTTTATCTCCAAGGTGCTTGCAAATTGTTTGATTGATAGTTCAATTCTCTTGAAAGCTTCTAGAAGTTGACTGGTCTATAATTCTAACTCCTTTTGTCCCCCTCTATATTTAGAGATAGACACCATGTTTCCATTTTTCTAGTCTTCTGGTGCCTCACCTGCCCTCCAAGAGCTCTCAAGAATAAGTGTTTGTATTTCTGTGATGGTGCCTTGTAAGTATGCCTTAAGAAGTGCCTTAAACGTGGCTGATCTGAAGACATTTAATACTAGTAAACTTGTCTTTCTTGTGCCAGAAGGAGGGAGATGGCATACTCAGCAGTGGAGCTTTTGGACACCCCTGTTTCCCCTCTTGCTTCCAGAACCTGGAATCCTCCATCCTTTTCACAGCTTTGCATGCAGGTTCTCCTGTCCTATCTGACACAGCCCTGCCTCATCTCCTGCCCTTTGCCATCACTACAAAACTCCGAGCCAATGCCTCTGAAATACTTTCTGCAAAATTCAGGAACTTTGTGTGGCTTCAGACTGTCTGCATCACCGTGAAAGACATACATAGAGACTTCCAACTGCCTACCAGAGAAAATAAATCCCATACTGTTTCTGTTTTACCTAAGGTAATTTACTTTCAATCAGCAAGATGTTTCCAGATGAATGAAGTTTTCCCATATCAGTGCACATCCCTACAATTACAGTGATGTGCTTGAATAAAACCAGGTAAGAAATCACCAGGAGAACATTACACTCAAGGTGTATTACAAGCAAATACCTTACAAATGAATGGTTCTGCTCCTCACTTTTACCTGGACACATTGAGGTACTTAAAAGGCCATTGCACCGCTTTCCTACAGAGGCTGGTGCCTCAGTGATGAGTTTCAGCTGTTAAGGGTCTAGGACACCAAGCTGGTTTGGGCTGGGGGTGGCACCCACTCTGTATGGAACCTGCAGCTTCCCTTCAGCCTGCGTGGCTTTGTGCACTTTGGCAGTACCTCCTTCCACATCAGGAAAGTTCAGATCTTCCAAGTGCTCCAAGCCCAGATGACACCGTGGGCAGGGAAAACCTCCCAGACAGGGAAACCTGTGTGAGATTCTGCTGGTGGCTCTAAAGTGCTGCTTGAAAGAGAAGAGATGACTTGGGCCATGGCAGAAGGGAAGACAACTGAGCATTGGCTCACGAATGCATTTTTACCTGGGTTGTTCAGAGTCCCATTCATACATATATGTTTAGGGTACAGACTGATCCAAGGTGGATTTTACATGAAGAATCTCGGAACAAGCACACATAACAAATCTATTTTTGCTCAGCAGACTTTTCTGATGTTTTTTTTTCCCCTCCCTTTTTCCTCCATTTTTCTTTCAAAAATAATCTTTTCTGTTTCCTAACCAGAATCAGGCAGGTTATTCTGGTGAGGCTGGGCAGAACTTATGTCAAAAGAAAAAATCTAATTCTGAAGAAAACTCCACAAACTTTGTTTGCAAACGAGGGGAAAATAACTCAAAAATCTGACTGTAATATGTAGGGAGGGGGATGATCAGATTCTGATGGAAAATCTTCTTCTAGAGGTAATCAGCTACTTTTAATTTATTTTTATCTTGATATGAGGTTAAAAACTTTGTTTACAGGGGAGTTATGAAGCTAAATTCCAGTGATTCTCACTCATTTAATAGCCTGAAATACGATTAAAAACTCCTGGATTATGTTAAACTAAATCAACGCAGATGCCCATGACCTTGTGTTTCAAAGACTGCAAAGGCACAGTTCAGACCTCTGTGACAGGGTGCAAATCTCTCCAAACTCTCATTCTTTTTCCCGCCGGCTGCACTCGAATGCCATGTTGTACATCCTCTTCCCACAAGAAATTCTCCGCGATGGAGGTTAAGATGACTGTTTGCCTACATGCCCATTTTTTGAGAAGAAAAACAGCTTCCTTAGTCAGGGTCATCTAAAAACTACAAATGGACCTCATTTTTAAAAGTATAATTTTTTCAACCTGGCTTTTAACACTAGCCCAAGACATACCGATCGAGCCCTGTGACAGACTCCCAGCTGAGGAAAATCTCCTTTCAGGAGGAAATACCTTTGGGTCACTCAAAACTGAATTCTTACCACCAAAGTATTCCTTGCATGCAAAGATATTATTCTAACTAACCAGATGGTTCATGTTAAAAAATAAGCAAATCCATCAGGCAATTGAAATGCTGCCAAAATCTACAGCCCTGGAAATGGCCAAGCTCACACAAATCAGTTGCAGAAGTTTCATGGACCTGTACAAGGCATAAGTATTCTTGCACCTCTGAGGCAGTTAAATTTGTGCCTAAAGCCTGTAAGTCACCCTGATGCCTTCATGGTGTCTCTTTAAAACCAGGCATGTGCTTACTGCACCTTAACTGCTGGCCAAAAAGCTTGGAAATGATGTTATAAGAAGCCCTCCTGTGTCTGCTCAAAATAGACATTGCTACCATCTTGTTTTTGCCTGTAGATGAGCAGCCATTGAGTTAACAATGGTTAGCTTCCAGACATGTAGGGGCCAGATACTGTATCGTCCCCAAAACTTTTGATTTCAGATGTATAAAACATATGCAGACTACTCTTCATTTTCAATTTAATATAAACCTAAACCAGAAACAAGTGCACTAAAGTGCACTCTCAACATGGTGGTGTCCCTGCAGCCCTGTGACTTTTTGAAAACAGCTCTTAGTCTTCTTTTAATTATTATTATTATTTTTTAATTGAGTTCTACATCAATGCCTTATTTTGGCTTTAGACAGTCCAGAGGGGTGATCCCTGCTTTGGTTGAATGCTGCAGCTGAGAGGAGAGATGATTTCCTGGACAGCATGCTGAGGTCCCTGCCATGTGTTCTTTGTTGGACTGGGGTGTTAGGTTGGCTTTTGCATCACACATCTGGGATGCACCAATAACTCTTCCCATCTCTGCTCCATGAGGACTATTTCAGCATTTACATTTTCAACAGGAAGCAGTGGAGTGAAATACTTTGGTTTTAAGTGTGTGTATAAAACAATTTCAAGAGTGTAAACAGTCTACTGCATCCTGACAGTAATTAATTACTGTTGATGAATGAAAGACACTGGTTCTGATATTTCAAAAGAAAGCAAGGCTGAGCAGGCAGAGCAAACTCAGCACTCTGCTAGTACTCCACCCAGCTCAGTAGGGGCACAGTCCTTTGAAATTTAACACTAGAAAGTCAGGAAAATTATAGAGTCATTTAGATAGGAAAATACGTCTAAGATCATCAAGTGCAACTGTTACCACAGCACTGCCAAGTGCACCAATAAACCAGGTCCCTAAATGTCACATCTATATCTACACATCTTTTAAAGATGTCCAGGGATGGTGACTCCACTTCCCTGGGTAGCCTGTTCAAATGCTTGACAACCCCTTCAATCCCTCCCAACATCCAATGTAAACCTCTCCTGGTTCAACTTGAGGCCATTTCCTCTTGTCCCATCAATTACCCATGGCAATAAGCATTACTCACACCAAGAGTAATTGTGCACAGAGTCAACCATACCAGATTCTACCCACCTGAGTCACCCTAATGATAGCTTTTCCCTGCAGAGATCTCTGGCCACTAGTCCCAGGAGGAGTCCTGGCACCCAGAAGCACTATCCTGCTCCTAAGTGATAATGACAGTATAAATGAGCTCCTTGCCTCTTGGTAACTGGTGGTGGTGGTCAGGCTGTGGACGTGCTGGCAGAGGTACTCTGATGTCCACAGGCTCAGGACCTGACCCCCAGCATGGAACTGCAGGGATTTAGTACCTGGCTCAAGCCCAAATCTCAGACTCTTCCCCTACGGCACAGAGACAAGGGATGGCAGTATAAGGGTGCCATCAGGGGAAGAAAAATCCATCACACTTGCTGATACAGAAGCAACATATAAGACCCTCTTTTTGTTGCCTCAAATCAATTTCTTATTCTCCCAAGAGGCAAATCTGCCCAGATGGGAAGTAAAGGGCTTAAGCAGAGGTGCAGGCAGAGGCTGCCCCAGACACACACATCGTGCTCCAAGATGGGAGTGGTGCAGACTTAGGTTTCATGCAACATCAGGCCACTGGCATAGTTTGGTTTTACTAAAATTTGCAGTTGTTTAACTTTGATAATATACCCCCTCCTGGGGCCTTAATATTAAGATCAAATATTGAATACCCTACATGCACCTAATTAGTTTTAATATGCATCCTGCTCAGCTCAGTAAGAACAGCAAAGAAACACAGTCAAAAACAATTAGATCAGGAGTTTTTTCAATTAAAGAACCCCAGCTGGACTACACAGATTCCTGCAGCAGCATTTGCATTAGACGAGATCGCATTTTTCTGTGGAAAAAGCCTCGGAGCCAAAAGAGTTTCAAATAGCACCAGTGGAGGCTGACAGCTGCATTCTTTTTTGTGCATTCCCAAATAATAATTCAGCAAAGGAAAAAGGGTTCCTGCTCCAAGTGACTTATCTTCTCATCCCATGCAAAGTGCTACACAGTCAATCTACTTTGTCCATGCTCAGCCTGAGACCAATGAGATCCCCCAGAGAAAAAAAAATCCACCAGGCCAGTGATGACCCACATGAGAGAATTCTCATTAATTCCTCAGTAATGTTACATAAGGTCATTTTGTTGAATTAAAATTATTGGGATTAATCCTCTTAAATGTTCTCTTAGATGCAAGGGGGATCCAACTGCAGCTGGATCATCCCACAGCTGGTTCTAGAAAGTCAAAACAGTGTTTTAAAGCCCCGTAATGGTTTTGTTAAATTCATCCCCTGAACAAGGACAAAAAGCAGCTTTTTATGGCTTTTTTAGATCACTTACAACTTCTGTAAGCTGTCATTAACTATCATCAAAGCCTGAAAAATGAGGCAAATGGGTTCAATGTCAGTTTTACTGCCCAAACCTAAATAATATTTTTGGTTTCCCATCTGTCTCATCTGAAGTGTTTTGATAGCTGGAAGGTGACTTTGCCTTTCAAAACCTTTTCAGATGTTGCTCTCCATAACCAAATATTCTGTGGACAATAGAGGAAACGAGACATGCACCGTTTCTTGATCACCCCATGTATTTCATCCTCACAATGCAATCCCACAAAAACACCATCAAATCCCACAATAAGGGCAGAGCTACCCTGTGAATTTTACCCAGATATTACAGCTCAGTGCACAACTGTCTCAATGTATCAAAGCAAGGCCTTGGTAGTATATACCTGGTTCCTTGCCTTCATGTGGCAAACCTGTCTTCCAACGCCCTCAGTTCTACTGAAATCCATTGGAATTTGGAGTTCCTCTCTTATGTCTAGAGCTGATCTTTGCACAGTTGACATATTTTTCTGTGTGTCCTAGCTGTATTAGTGCTCATTAGGAATTGTGTGCTGTCATGAAAACACTCAGCTAAAATAAAAAGATGCTTTAAAGCAGCTTTGCTTTTTGGCATATCAAATCTAGCAGCAACTGTCTTTCTGAAGCAGTAATTGATGTGTTTGATTAGGTCTGGTGGCAGATGGAGGTTTTTCAGTACTTTTGATGTTTCAACATGTTAAGCTAAGAAGGAATCAATTCTGGAATGAGTGGTTATGCCATTCCTTGTATCCTGTCCATCTTCCCTGGCATGATTACAACTCAGGGGCTCCGTCTCTGAGCAGAGTGCTTGCCACAAGCCCCTGGGTGTGCTGCCAAACTGACATTAGCCTCCACTAATCTCAGCTCAGAGATCTTTGAGTCATGGTGTTCCCAGTTCTGCAATGTACTGCCTTTCCATTAGAGGATATAATCAAGCAACACACCCCACAGATCACAGTCCAAGTGAGAGTATCTGACTGCTGGGAAAAATCCTTGAAGACTGCAATGGACCCTCTAAAAATGGAAAATTTTGAAATCCAAATGGGGATGTCTGGTGTATATGTGATAGAAATCCTGTGTAGAGAAACAGCAGTTTGGCCTCTGTCACTACTGCTTCTGCAGGCTGCACAAAACCAAATCTTGCCTAACTGTGGTATTTCTTGCAAGGGGGCTGCAAAGTTTCTGCTGACCGTACTTACTGAAGCCTCACAGAAGTCACTGCCTACAGCTGAAGCATGGATCTGATAGAGCAGGGGTAGGCATCTTCCCAAACAGAGCTGGTGAGAGCTTGGTTTGGACCCCTGTGCTTGGTACTGCTAGGTGATGGGTTTGAGCTCTCCCTGCCTATCTGCTCAGGTCTGCTTGCTGTGCTGAGGTTTTCCAAGCTGAAGACTTTGAGCTGAACTACAGCAGATACAATAGTTTAGGATCCTACCCACACTGATAATACGATTTCACAGCAGGAAGGAGTTGTGTTGCACTTGTGATTAATTACATGCGTTTGGATATATTTAAATCATAACTTCTACACTTGTACTCAGACAACAGGTTATCTGAAAGGAAGACAAGTGCACAGCATTTGCAGTTTTTCCCTGACACCTGCCACAAGAATTCAAATAACCCTTCAGAGATTCTCAAATGCATCTGATGTTTAGAAAATAATGGGGGGGAACAAGACCTTGACTGGTCTAACTCAGCACAGGCATGCACAGAGGTACCTTACCTGTGGCAATGGGGGAAGGCCCTCAGCTCCAAGTCTCCCACCTAAAAATGCCCTGAGAAAGGTGAAGGAATATTTTTTCCCAGTGTTTCTTGAAGCTTTTTAGCCAGACTATTTAAACATAATACTGTTTGAAAAATGACACCTGCCCTGGGGTCCCTGTGTGTGTCTCACTATGCTCCTGTCTGTCTGAACTGGGACAGTCAGTGTCTCCCTGTGAGGCTGCTGGGGCACTGGATGGAACTGGGAGGTAGGGTGCTGCCAGTAGTGGAAGAATACAAACAATATGCCACAGTGAATGGATTCACGGCCAAAAGACCACAAATGATTATTTGTCCTTACTCTGCAGTGAGCTGGCACTTTGCAACCAGATCCAAGAGCTGTCCTGTGACCTCCCAGTGGCAGCAGGAGAGAAGGACAGGGCTCTATTGGGAGAGTTCCTATAATATCACCAGACCAAGGGCTGGCCACTGGCAGAAACCAGAGGAGCTCGTCTGCATCCCTGGTGGGATCCATAGGGTGCCCCTGTCCCCCAGGCATACCTCTCACACACTCGCTGGGTGAGGCACAGGTCCCTGCACTTTCCTAGAGCTTCATGTCAGCTTTTGGCACAGCAGCTCCTGCCAGCAGAGAGAGGAGTGATCAAGAATCAGGTATCTGGGGTACCCTGGCCAGACACACTCTTCCATCTAAAGCCTGGCCTAGAGCCAGGTGGGCACTTAAGTTCTCCTTCCCAGGCCCATTCTCTGTTAATGGGAGCCCCAGGAGCACTGCACTACCAAGAAACAATGTGGAGACTGCTGGGAAGAGAGCTCCTGAGCTCCTGGGGAAAGCCTTCCAAGAGCATGCCTGGCACCTCCTTCCCATGCTCTTCCGTGGCCGTGCTGCCCCATGGCCACCAGACCCCGCAGGAGCAGCAGGTGCCACAGTGCAAGAGCTGCCCCGAGTGTATGGGCTCCTTCTGGCTCAGCCACCACAGGCTTTCCAGGTAGACACAATAACTGAGAGCACAGCTGCATTTAAATGGATGTGTGAATGTGTTTGCCCATTATGCTGGGAAGCAACCGCTGTTGCAAACATCTCAGAAAATGAGTATATTCCTCCTACTGCTTTCATCAGTCTTCATCATCCCCCATGTCCTTATCTTCAATTGAGAAATTCCTTATTGATTTAATTCTCAAATTTGCCTGTAAGTCTTTCCCAAGAGTACCTGAGAAGATGCATGGCAGTTCAAAGCGACTGTCTGAACCATCTCATAAAGCATCCAGCTAAGATACAGTAAATCTGCCTCATAATACATTTACTCCACATCTGATCATCAGAGTTCAAGCTTATCTCTAGTATTATTTTACTCTCCTTGGTGTAAAATATTACTGTCTTCTGGAGAGGTGTGATTAGATTCATAGAGGCTGAGGCCTAATGAGCATAGACTTCTTTAACTCTCTCTTCCCACACACGTAGTGGGTGCACTGCTGGCATTTGGATGATGCACGATTTTGATGGGGTAGACTTCTATTTTTTCCAAAAAGCATCTAGGAAAACTTGGACAACTCCTTAGTTTCTCTAGGCTTTCAAGTTTTCCAAACATCACAGACCTTCCCTTTCCTCTCTGGCTGGGCTTTTCTCCCTTTACCTGCAGTCCTGTGAACAGAAGCAGCTCCCAGTTTTGCTTCTCTGAGGCCTAGGGAGGCAAGCTGGAAGCACCAGTGCCCTTCGGGGGATGTGGGTGGGAAGAAAAGAGAACAAATATAACTGTGATCTAAACTTGGGAAACATGGGCAAGAGAGTGCTGATTTAGCATCCAATAGCCCTGCAAGTGTCCCCTTTAAACAAGATGATTGTAGCTTACTAATATCTATATAACAGATTTACAACCTACAGGATATGGGGAAATGCATGATAAAAAGCAGCACCTAATCTATAAGCAGAGGCAATAGTGCTGAGTAACCTACAGCAAACAAGAGGCTCATTAACCAATCAATTGATAACGTTAAATGGAATAACTCACGCTGCTCGCTGCCCTGGCAGGGGGCAGGAAGGGCTGGGGAAGGCAGGTGGGAAGGACAAGTCCATTCCCACTTGGGAAGGATTGGTAGATGGTCTCTGCTTGGGAACTGGAGAGCTGGAAATCACATTTACCCCAACTAATGCCCAAACAAGAGCCTGAGAAAGGGGCAAGAGAATAGGTAATATGGGAATGAGATTGATGAACCAGAGGTCTCCTGGGAAAACTTATTTTGTGAGCATCTCCAGAACCAGGTAGAGATGGGGCACAGCTGCTCCCTTCCCTTGGTACACTGCTCTCTTGGGGACTTCTACAAGGTGGCACATGCCACTAACGTGCCCTTCTGGGACCAAACCACAGTGCAAGGGAAGTCTTCAAGAAACAGGCTGTGACATCCTGAGGGGCCCCCATCCCACACCTCACACCCTGGTGCCTGAGCCATACAGGACCACAGCTGGAGGTGCTGTCCCTTTCAAGGGGTGTACAGCAGATATATCTGTCCAGACACTTCCAGGATAGCCAGAAGCAGCCCTCCTGGGCAGGACAAGTTATCTGCACAATCTCTGCAGCAGCTCCTGTCACACCCCTGCAGCCCAACCAGCTGCTGTGGCCACAGCAGCTCCCACTAGGAAACATGTGGCAGGGGGCAGTCCATGCACACCTGAAAACAGTCACGACTTGGCTCTCTGGAGGGGGAACCTGGGCACTGGAACTCTCGTCTACCCTGGCCCACCTTGGGAACCAGGCCAACCATGGAACTGCTTCATCTGGCTGATGGAAGTAAGACTTCTATTGCTAGTCTTCATTGGGGAGACCTCTCAGGAACCCCCAAATCCCTCAGAATATCAGGGCATGATGCAAAATTGTTTCCTCTTCTTCATTCCTAAATTCTTGCTTTAGAAGCTCATCAGCAATGAGGCTTTCACCTCTTCTCCAGAAATAATAATCCATAGCATAATACATTCCATCCTTAGAAACATTTCCTGCTGCCCAGTCAAAATTTATCTATTGACAAACTCAAAAACAACTTTCACAATGTCACTCACAGTTATTTTTAGTACCAGCATTGCCAGCAGAAATAACAGGCCTGATGTATTTCCTCCCTACCCCCAACCTCCCGCCTTAGAATGAGGCTTCTGAAATTATAGATGGGAGCACTAATTGAGTGCCAAGAATGCTACAAACCATTTTCACTCTTCTGGAATCTGATAGCAAACAGGCATGCATGCTTCCACCCCTCTTGCACGTGCAGTTATGCCAGTGTCCACTCACACTGGCAGGACTATTTGTGATCACAGTTTGTGTTTGTTTCTAGAAACTATCCCTGGCAAGGAAGCATTTCACATTTTTTACCCGAAAATAACATTAATCTTAAGAACTTCACCTCCCCTTGGACTTTTTTTTTTTTTTTTTAATTTGTGGTTCTGCAGACATAGTAAGTCTGAAAGGAATCCTTCGATTCTTTTGGTTTCTGTGGTGGGGTGATGGACTCATGCCCGCGATTCCTGGACTCTCCAGACCACCTCCCAGTCCCACTCTGGACCAGCCCAGGAAGGTTTCCTTGCCAAAGTCTAGCAAGCAGCTGTGCAGAGCTAAGGCTAAACTGTAACACAGCTACAGAGAAACATAAGGAAAGAAAAGCTTTCTGTTCTCTAGTCATTTAAACAAATAAGATAAACAGCATTTCCCAGCCCAGGAAGATTATGTGTGGCTTTTGTCTCCCCTGTTTTGGTTTCCTGTGCTAAGCACTCACTCACCCATTCATAGTCACTAATGCCCAAGGCTCAGAGTAGCACTCCCTTGTGTTGATTTCCCTGTGTACTTCAGGGTTTCTTTACATACTCAAATCCTCATTATCACTCTAAACCACGGTAAATTACAGGAACAGTGGGCTGATAAAAGTCCTCCTAATTCAAAGCAATAGTGAGTCTGTTACTACTGAAAGCACTGGTCCCTGGCTGCAGTAGCACACAAGAATAGAGTGGGAGAACAAAATGAACCTGGCTGGTTAAACAGCCACGATGGAAGGATGTACCAACAGCACAGGAGTGACACAAATCGGCTGGTATTGGAGCACAAGGAAGGCAGGCCCTCCACCAGGGCTGGGGGAACAAGCTTATCTCAGAGGACAATTTCCACCTCAAAACTACTAAGATTTCCTTATCACTCAATTCAGATCTCACTTGTCCCCTCCCCAGTACCTTCCTATCTCAGCATACATATTTCTGCCCTACTTTTCTTTCAATTGCCCCTCATTTTCTTATTTTACTCACTCTCCTTTTCTTGGAGTGTGACTATTGAAGTCAATCTTGGCTCATGCAGTGATGTCTCTCACTACCCCGCTCTCTTCAGGAACTGCTTTTAGCAATCTGGATCCTGCCTTCCATCAGTCTGTCCACCCAGGAACTCAGAGCTTCATACAGTCTTGCAAACCCAAGGCAGCAGAAGGAATCGTGTCACATGGAAAGCAAACGTGTCCGACTTCAATGGAATGCGGTTGGTAGTGCAGCTGTAGGGGGAACCACGGGCTCGATCTCCCCCGAGCTACCTGGCACACAACGCAGAGATATGGTGGACTTCTCGCTGAGTCCTTCGAAGGCAAATTCCCAGCGCCCTGTGCAATTAGCCGTCAGCAAAGGGGCTGTTAAGTGCTGGATGGAAACTGCTGAAATCTGTGAATGTCTCTAGTTTCTTACCAATGAGTTGGATCAGGCCCTGGGAATGCAATTGTTTATTTTTCCCTTGTTGTCAGCCTGCCTTTGGCTGAGAGCTATAATCCATCCAGGGAGGACCTGTTTATCTGTGAGAATAGCAGCATTGCTGTGAAGAGGTAAGAGTAGGAGTGTGCTTCAGGCAAAAAAATGCAGATGATAGCCCTGCTAGTAATGAATTCAGCACAGAAAGAAAGAAATGCAGGCTGTTCTAATTTTCTGAATAGATGTAATTCCATTTTGTTCCCTGTGAGTCCCTTCACTGACAATTGTCTGAGTGGAGGGAGGAAAAAAGGGTTCCAAGCAAAACACTTGTCCATGAAGGATGTTATTAAAATGTCCTACTTGAGCACTGGTGCTCTGCAGACCAGCGTTGCAGAATATAAGCGTTCTCTCTCCCTTAGACAAGCTTTGTCTAAATGCAGAATGTTTGTCAATTATTTTCCAAAAGCACAATTGCTATCATCAGAATTAGAGCTGGCTTGACTTGTGCCTGATTTAGCACCCACTTGAACAGCATAGGTTCAGAAGTTCAACATGAACTTAAGGGCTGTTGGATTTGCAGCAGGCTTTAGAAAAGGCTCAAGAAAACAATACATGGAGTGAACAGATGGGAGAGATATAGAAAATACGGATGAAAATCTGAGAGTGGTCAGAGAAATTAAAAAACCTTTGGCAGGTGAAAATCCACTGAAGAAACATGGTGACAAAATTCTATGACTGGGCAAACTTCCATCATTTGGCTTCTGAGGTCTCATGCTCACTCACACCTGCATACAGACTGGATTCCCTAGATTTGCTAATCCTGGCAGCCCCTTAGCCATGATATATGGCTGGAGGTTTGCAGCATGGATGTCAGTCAAGTTTTAGCAGAGAAATTGTCCCAATCATCCTTTGACATAACTTCCTTTTCTTTATTGGTTTGGGCAATGTGTTCTGTCCTCAGGCACGCATTACAAACAGGATGGGTGTCCTGTGAGACAGGAAAATGTGAATTTTTGTGGCCATTTGTGAGGCTTGGGGGTTTGTTCACAGCAAAATTCAAGAGCCATGTGGCTTCCCAAGGCACACCCTGCAATGCAATGAAATCACATCATGAACTGTCTAAACTGTAAAGTCTGAAAACATCTCACCCTGGCCTCCAAACTCTTTCTTTAACCTCTCCTTGATTTGGGGGAAGAAAGGTGTTTTAATTCTGCAGAGCTGGATTCCAGCTGGACCCATTTACCTACTACCATGGGCTAGAGCTGAAATAGAAATGAGGAAGAGTGAATTTGTTTGTCCCTCAGCCCATCACTCTCCTGAAGGTTGAAGAAATTTGTTCTGGCCTTTTCTCTTAAAGTAGAGGAAGTTTTTGCACGTGAATTCTGACCTGCCTTTCACAGTTACATTCCCATACCATAGACAGGTACCAAGGGACAAAAGCTTTATGACAAGAGCCAAAAGGAACTGGAAAAAGCCATTGAGAACCTTCAGATTCTGTTCATTATGTGAATAACAGCATAATCTCCAGAATGTGAGGGCCCTGTCCCCTGTGAAGAGGACACAGTCCTTTCCCCTAAAGTCTGTGCTATTATTGGTACACTCAATGCTGAATGGCCAAAGGAAAACACTGCACTGACCCTTGCTTTTTACAGATACAGAAAGGACATCAGGCACAAAGGCAAACATAGCCTCTCCTGTGCACATGTGACAGTCACAGCATAAGCAACTCGCCATCAAAATGCCTCATTCCTCCTGACAGGTCTTGTCCTAAAACAATGTCTTAAAGTCTGCAGTTGGGCAGGATTTTCCATATCCAGCTGAAACTGCCAAAAGAACAGCAAAAGCCCTGCTAGCAGAAAAGATGCCTCTTAGTTTGGAGAGAAAAGCATTCCCAGCAGTCTGTCTATAACCAGTGGACATCCTCCTCCTGAGTGAACATGCAGCTGTGGCATCTTAAAGCACAGTATGCTTGAGCAAGGGTATCTGCTCTATGCCTGTTTGGAACAGTGGATAAAGGGTATTTCAAAGAGAGGGAAAGCTACAGCTCCTGCAGCCCGTGAGGGCAGGTTTCCTTTGCTGTATTCACCTAGATTTGGGCTCCTGGCTCCAAAGTGCTGAGTCTGTTTCCACAGGGCACCTGCTTGGTACAAACTGTACCCACGTAAGAACTTGGCTTAAACTGGGTGAAGCACACACAGGGAAATTGTAGCTGTGGGACAATCTAGTTTCTTCCTCTTAAATGCATCACCTTTATATTTGTTACTGGGCTGTCTCAGCAGCACTGTTTTTGCTGCTGTGTGCAGCAGCACTTTTAGCTCCTCTCCAGTTTTTTTGAGCCTATTTTCTGAGTTGTACTCTTCTTATACTACTAAACCAAACATGTATGGGACTACTTAATAGCACTGGGAGCAGGACCAGATAATGTCAGGAAAAACATCCCCTCCATTTGAAAGCAAATAAAAGCAATGTGGGCAGCCCACTGCACACTCACTTTATGCTCAACACTATGTCTTATGGTGCTGTTTATAATCTGCTTTATAATTTTTTATGACATACCTTAAGTTCAGGTACAGCAACATTCACTTCAGTAATCCCTCTTTGTTTTCCTAAGATAGCAGTCTTGCTTTTTCCCCCCATACTGAGAGCTTTGGGGATAATCCACCAAAGAAAAAGGCGTACTTTTCTATTTCCATCCTAATAGTTGCTTCTGAGCTGTTTTGCCATAAATATGTCATCCCTTACAAATGAATGAGAGCACTTCAAATGCAGCAGTCTCCGATGCTGCCATCACAAAAGTCTTTTTGGTTTATGGCCCTTGTAAGGGAGCATGGGAAAAAAATCCCAAACTGGTCAGCAGCAGACCAGCCCCTCCAACCTGGATGATCCCTGGCTTCTTTCCAGCCTAAGAGTAGTGAGAACAAAACCTTTGCTGAACTGGCTGCCTCCAACTGCCCCACTCCAGTGAAGGATATGTTGACACCAAGTGCTGTATGAAGACAGACTACAGCCAAGCTGAAATGCTCTCAGCATGGTTGGGTGTCAAAACGCTGCCTGGAGCTCAGCTGTCGCAAGGGCTGGTAGTGTGGGGTGCCTGGATGGGGCGACACCACTGACATTTCACAACCAGGTTGGGACTATGGAGGCCAAGCCCCTGTCCCTTCTCCCAGGGCTAGGTTCCCTTCCATGTCCCCAGCAACATCCCACAGGAGCCTGTGTTTCTTAAGGCTGTGGTGGCCTTGGTGAGCAACAGAGGACCTGAGGGACCTGTCTGAAAGAGGAACTGCACTGAGAATCAGAAACAAGCCCAGTTCAACAAATTAGCCCTTTTACTAGCACACATTCCTTACAGGCATGTCACAGGGAAATCCCAGCCAGTATTTCTAAGCTTTATCCATCTTGCCATGGTTTCCACCCTTGCTGTTGTTTACAAGCTTAACAAACTGAAGACTGTTTGAAAGAGATCACTCCTTAATCTGGCTTGTCCTAAAACCAATAGGAAAGGAGGAAGGGAAGGTCATGGATATCCAAAGCCAGCACAGAAACATCCTTGTTTATCTTCCCTAAACTGTTCTAAGTGTTAACTCCTTCAAGATAAACTGAAATTGTCAAGCTGTGAATTTGGTGGTGACTGCAACAGATGGGAAAACCCCAGCACTTGTCAATTAGTTTTGGTGGAGTTCAAATTCCACCCTGTTTGGTCCCTCGTGCAAGTTCAAGCCATGGGACCACACATGCAGCAAAGTCCTAGATGAGCATCTCCTGCCTCCTACTTCATACTCAGCTACAAGCTGTGGGTCAGTCTCAGAGCCACACCTATGCAGCATTGCCAGGTGCCTGAAGAAAATAAGCTTCCAAGAGTCTAATTATGCATCCCCAACATGAAAAGCCATCCTCTAAATATCTGACTGGGGAACATGAAACCAAGGAGTGAGACAGACACCAGAGCATAGAGTTATTTTTTAGAAGCTGAGTTTAAGGTTGGCTAAAAATACGGCCTATCCCTTTCAAGGGTTATTTTGCTTACCGTGTTGACAAGAAAAAAGCTATTAGTAACAGAGCATTCAGAGTATTTGGGGCTGGTGT
This sequence comes from Formicarius rufipectus, assembly GCA_013399695.1. NCBI lineage: Eukaryota > Metazoa > Chordata > Aves > Passeriformes > Formicariidae > Formicarius > Formicarius rufipectus. The sequence goes on along the minus strand of VXAU01005767.1, from coordinate 3,212,322 downwards.
TTGTCTGTCAGTCACTCATCCTCCAAAACAGTCTTGTCAACATTTGGAAGGCAAGTGGGATGTATGCTCCAGCCCCCTCCTGGGAAGACTGGGAGAGGAAAACGAAGCTGTAAGAGCTGCAAAAGCCTGTGGCTAAAGAAAACAGGAAGGAGAAAAGAAAGAGGGAAAAAAACTTCTTCAGAAGGAAAAATATTAGAAACCCCAAAATGTCTAGAAAAATGAAAGGTAGGTTTTAGAGGAAGAAAAAAATCAATTACAAGGAAAAGCAATTGAAACAATTGTTTACAGAAAACATGAAAATTGTGAAAGCAAATAAGAGACAATGAGTGGAGATTCCACGGGGGAAGAGGAGTGACCATAAGAATATCAATCATCTTTTCCTGGTGTAGTGCTAGAGCTGTGTTCACACAGCACCAATCACCAGGACACACAAAGCACTTTCTTTTGAAGAGCTCTGTGCCTTAGGAAGTCCAGAAATACTGGGCGGGTACCCTGAGCACCAGCCTTGCAGTCTGCTCTCTAACCCTGCTGCTCCTGCAGGGTAGGAGAGGTGGTCACAGGGAAATCAGTTTCCTGCTTATGCTTCTCCTTATCTCCCACTGCCAGTGCAGGAACTTCTACAGTCTACATTACCCAAACCAGCCTTTTGTCTCCCTCCTCTGCACCTCTAATGGATCCTGTAGCAAGAACATCTTGTCTCCTCTCCCTCAGCTCTTCAGGACTAAGCTTTTAGCATCGACATTCCTTTTTCAAAGGAAATCCCTTGCATTTCCCCTTGGTGCTACCTATGGATGGGAAGTGTTCTGCTATTTAACAGCATGTTAAACACAACTATAATTTAATGTACCTGCCTGGAAAGGAGAACAGGGACCTGGTAGGAGTTGTTCTCTACACCTATTGCCCACGGTGAATTGCCTGCTGGATTGCAACCCGGTCGCAATACCTGCTCTAGTCTTTCCCCTAAATGTCCACCACCAAGTTAAGGATCTGCAGAGCCAAGAAATATACAGTGCTCAGCACAGCAATTTCTGTTGTGACTAATCCTGCAGTTAAACACCTTTTCCCAGGGATCTCATTGCTGACACATGCTGGGCTCCCTCATGCCTGAGTCCATGACACACAGTGGAGGAGAAGGCATAGTGAGCTCAGCCTCAGTTGCTGCCTGTGCCCATATAACACAGACACACCAGCGAGCTGCCTCTCCCTTGGCTGAAGGCACAGACAGCCCCTGCAGTGTAAAACCTCTCACATAGGCTGTGTTGGGAGGAATGGGCTCAGCTAAGGATTGCCAGGCAGCAACAGCAGTCTGCAGAAATGAAGCAATAATCTGGCAGCACAGGAAAACCCTCAAGTATTCAGTCTTGCCCTCAGATGGTGGAAATGTTTAACTGAGTGGTTCTGAGCCAGTGGGTTTTGCCACTAAGGTACCACTTGTGACAATGAAATGTGTACAGGCAAAGTGTTGCTTTCCAGGCATAACCTGGGGGATGAGAAGTAACTTTACTCAGGCTCAATTTCCACCTCAATCCATGAAGTTGGTCTAAACAGATTGAGAGCTGAGTCACTTAGAGCTATCTTCACAAGGAGCTCATCAATTTGAGTAAGCCATCAGCCCCAGGCTATAGCACATGGCTATCCTCACTTCCACCCTTTGAAGCAGCACTGCTGAGATCGGTAGAGCTCTGTGGATTTACATCAGTAACAGCAGAAGGAACAGTCTCAGTGCACAAAAGCAGTTGTGGTCCTGCTCCTGCCGAAGTTCTTCTGAAAGCCCTCAGATGTAGCCAGGGATGCAGCTGACCTGCCCAGCCATGCCCACGAGGAAGTGCAGAGCTCAAAAGCTACTGTAGGGGAAGAAAGCCCTGAGATTTGGCATGGTTCCTCTACTCACATCCATGTTCTCTGCTCTACAGTGAGTCACTGGAATCTTGCACTTGCTTATAGCTAAGCCTCCAAATACCTTATCCCTAGGTCTCAGACCAGCCTGGAAAGGCTGCCATAATCAAGAGGGCACAGCTCCCTGTTCAGGCTCTCCTTGTGCAGATGGGCTTGCTCTTAGCAGGACATAGCACTTGTTGTGGTGGGAGGAGAAATGGTGAGAAAAAGCAGCAGAGAGTGAATAGAAAAGGTGTGAGTGGAACTCAGATCCCTGTGCTCTGCACTAGTTCACATGAGCCCCATGGCAGCAATTGGAAGAAACTGGGGAATTCAGGTTTTTTTGTGAGCAAAGACTTGTTTTCAGGGGTTTTCACCTTGTGGCTTTGTCATAAGATTTCTAAAAAGAGGAGCTTCTATCATGAAAAATGCAACTCATCCCACTAGCTCTCCAGAAAGAGAAGAAGCAGGGCAGCACTGCACAGGTGAAATCCAGTTTGCTTCAACTGTGGGCCTTAAATGCACAACAGACTGTAAATACTCACAGCAGGTTTACAAGGTGGAAGTCCTTTGGAGACCTTTTACTGCAGGGGAAGTGGGGTAAATATGCCAATGATATTAACAAATTCTAAATATTTAGTTGTTTAAATAAATAAAGCTTTTACAGATTTTTGGAATCTATTATTTATGATGAGCTGGGGGTTGTCTAGACTGTGAACCAGGCGCTAACTATTTTAAGAGGGTAAAACATGACATTCAGGCTCAGAAAGCTGAATCAGTTTGTGTGCTGAGTGCTGGTCCAGGCCTTTGTACCATTGAACAGATGAACTCCAATTACTTCACTTCAAAATGAGCCACAGTTTGTTGGGCATTGTAGACAAATGATAGAAAATGGGGCCAGAATGGTCACGTTGAGCAAGAAGGGGATCTCTGTCAGCCATAAAATCCAAGGTGTACATGTCCCTGGGAAGTGGCTCAGCCAAAGGTGGAAATAGGCAGCAGTGCTAATTCACTTACTGCATGTGAAATTGGTCTACATACAACCTGATTTTCATCTTCATAAAAACACAGAACATTTTAAGTGCTTTGGTGAAACGGATTGTTTGAAGCAGTTGGAGGGCTAGAAAAAAAGGCCACTGTAATCATTCTGGGGTGCAGCTTTCCAGTTAACAGTACACCAGCTCCGAGCTTCAATACAGGCTTCTCAACTTGATAAAAACACCACCATATTTCTCTAGGACTTTAAAATGCTATCCAGAATCCAGTGTTGTGCCTGTGTCTGTACTCAAACTGCATGATCTCAGAGAAAATACCTCTAACTGAAGACGAGCTGCTCTGACCTGAGCAACTGCCTCCTTGTATTTGTGCTTCTGTCTTGGCATGTTCATCAGGGTACAATTAATTAAAATTCCTGATTAATTAAAATGTTTTGCAACAACAGCAGCAAAAATTGCTTGGAGAAAAGCCTATGTGGAGTGAAACTGGAGCCTGATTGGTATGAATATGCATGGTGCCCAAAGCACACTGTAATGGCATGTGTGCAGCCTGTCCTCAAAGTGAAGGAAGAAGAAAGTAGAGGCTTGGCAGACGATGAAACAAGGACATAAAAGTTTGCATTATTCCCTGTATTTCCCCTTCTGCCTATATCTCACAGTGCATGGAAATACAGTGGCTTTCAGTACAGATGGATGAATGTGTGGGTCTGCCAGGGAATTTGGACTTGGCCAGTGCTCCTGCTCCTTGTTCTGACCGTCACTGGCTGAAAAATCTCGTGCAAGTTGCTTTCCCCTTCTGGCCTTCATTTGCCCCCCCCCGGTAAAATACAGGCAAGACCACTTCTCTACCTTGTGTGAAGTACAGAGAAAGAAATACAGTACAGAAGGAGAAATTCACATTAGCGAGTGACTCTCCTTTTGCCTTTGTCCCATCTGTACTATAGCAGGAGCCAGCTCTGGTCGCTCGGAGCTGTGAAGAAATCTTTGTTGCGCTCTGAAAGCCCCGCAGCGGCCTGTCATTGTCAGACCACTGATGAATGGTTCCACTGGGGATGCAGACCCTGCTCAGGCAGGAAAGCAGCAAGCCTCAATAAACAGCTATTGCTATTACTGAATCCTGTAAATTAACACTTCTGCAATTTTATAAGGAAAATGCCACGTTGTTGCAAAAAGCACGGGGGGCCGATGGCCCCGTTCTGTCAGTTTAAGCAGTCTCAGCTCTGCCTCTCAGAGGGCAGGTCTTCTGTGAAGTGCCAGCAAAGGGGATGAGGTTTCTCCCCTTTCCATCCTTTCCTTTTTAAAACAGGGTTTCTCTGGCAGGCACCACTCCCACTTTAACAATATAAGGGATACAGGGAAGAAGCCATGCTCTGAAAGAGCAATTTCAAAACACATCTGCCCGCAAATGGTGCGTGTTTTGCGGTGGCTCTGTTGCTGGGGGTGTGCAGGCTCTGGGCTGCTCATTTTTAGGGACAAAAATGACATTTTGCAACCTCCAGACCATGAGAGCAAAGATTCAGAATGAATGATCTCTTGCCTTGACCATGATTATCAGAGATCTTTTCTCCCTTTTCCTCAGGACATATGCCAGTGCAAGGCAAAAGACTTTCAAGGAGGGGTGAGACACATAACCATACAGCCATGGTCACTGGCAATGGTACGTACCCAAGTCAGGAAAAAATCTTGATGCTTATATGCAGATTTTCATGTGTTTGAAGAGATGACTGATTTGAAATTGTTGCTCCAAAGCATATAAGAACTGCATTTCTCAAATCTTTTATATTATAAAAGTAGGATGAACACACATACTTCTTTCTAGTTATATTTGAATTTTTAAGGTTTATGGGTCCACTGTCAACTTCTATGCTGCTATGGAGGATGAGATTTTTTTTCTCCCCCCAAAAAACTCTGGAACTGAGTTTTCTCAAATTCATGTGCCTCTAAAGGCTTTTAAGAAAAATTAAGGAGGTATCATAAGAAAAGCAAGAAGTGCAGGAGTGGGAACTCTGCAGTGCCTTCTGAGCATAGTGAGCACTGAAGTTACGAGAGTAAAGCCACAGAATCTTAATATTAGAAGTTATTTTTTATGAGAAACAAATCAAGTTAAAATTGATTACTACCTAATTATTCTCATCTATCCATCTATCCATTATTCTCATTTATCCATAGTATTACCAGTCCTGTTGGCTTAAATGAGCATGTGAGTAAGAGTATGCACAGGCAAAATGCTTAGCCTATTAAAGAAAATATTTCTAAAATATTAAGCATAATATAATATTAAATATTAATTTCTATCATATTTATATAACATTAGGGCATATTTAGGGCTAACAGCTGGTTGCAGAACAGAGAAACTGATTAGCAGAAGCAAATATTAATTAAAATTACAGCCTGTATTCACTCATAGGTTTTCTTTCCCATTCTGTTCCTTTGCTTTTTGATTAGAAAATAATCATCACATTACACAATATTTTCCTCATTAAACTACAAAGATCCCTTGCTTCTTTGGCCAATTAGTGCCCGTGTACAATCATCATGAATACAAATCAAAGCATGCTCCAGCTCTGACCTAATAAGCCATCTACACAAAATCTAAGCTCTGCATTTTTCTGTCACTACAGCAATTCTTTCTCCTTTATCTCAAAATAATCAGCACTGAACATTATTCCCTCTCTCAGGAAACTATAAAATGAAATCACTTGGGCTGGGGGCTGCTGGTCACCTCCAGCTTTGCCAGTGCTCCTCTGTGGCTTTGTTTTAATCAACAAACCCTAAGAATCCTTCTCCACTCTGTTTGGCTGTGGCGCTGGCAGAGAGGGTGGCTCCCAGGACCTGAGGAGAAAGAGGAAGCTCTGGGACTTTGGAAGCAATCTGCATTTTCTTCAGGGCACATCCTGCAAACAGAGCCCTTTGTTCCTGGGCGCTGGTACCCACTTCTCAGCACAAACAGATCCCTTCCCGGCCTCTCCTTTTATTCTCCTCTAAGAAAAAGGCCATTTTCAGAGTTTGTACTTCTATATCCACCCCCGCCCCAAATCTGTGTAAGTTATTCTCACTTAAACCAATTTTGCTCTCCCACTGAGTACCAAAGTGTTGTGAGTTACTCTGTGCCGCACTACTCACGCCCACCCGACAGCCATTTTCTGACCAATTTCCTTCTGACATGCATCTAAGCCATCTTCAGCTTCACTTCTGAATTTGGCCTAAATTGGAGAATAATATACTGAAACTCTCCTAAAAGCAGTAGGTAATTGATCCTTGCCAGAAGGGGGATCTGAGCTTTGCTGTTGTTTTTCAGGCAGACAGAGAGTGAGGAACGAAGAAGGGGGATGTATGCCTGGAGTTTCAGCTCCTGTTTTCTACTTCCCAGCTAGCTTATAGAAGGGAATTAAGCAGTGTCTGTTCATCAGTGTGATTCTATTTATTGAAACTGGCTAATAAGCCCAGAATTAATTTTCCTTGTAAAAAAAAATGCTTCAGTGAAGAATCTTTTCAGAGTGGCTTTATATGTCTACTTGCCTAGAAGTAATTAGGTTTAATATTTGTCCAGTGTTTTTGGAAACCTGGGTGATAGGGTTCCCTGACATGTTTCTCAGTCAGCTCTTCAGGGTCCTTAGGTTCACACATCACATGCTGCATGGCCACACATGTGCTCCTGCGTGATCTTCCTGCCCCTCTTTCGGTAATGTTTCAGTTTCTTGGGTAATTTTGCTAAATCTGGTGGAGACTTCAAAGGAACTGAGCACCTAGATGAGTTATACAAGGGACAGTACAGCAGAAAAACCCTCCCTGTTCCCTCCATCAGGAAATAGCACATACCCCCGAGGAACCAGAATGTTGCCCACTTCTGAGAGACAGCTCCCTGAAGCTGGAACTCACCATTTCCACTGCTCAAGGCACGACATGATTAATCGGTGAGAATGTACACCTTTCTGCAGCAGTTACCTTCTCTCCATGCTGGATGTACTGTTCCTAGTGTTCCTTGCTTAGGTTACAGCTTGTGTGTGTTCCAGGAAATCACTGCAATAGAGCTGTCCTGGTATCTTACTAACTTCCACTGGGTGGTTGTCCATGGAGGAGAGACTTCCTCCATCCCTATGAACTTCCCTAATCTAATTACTGCTAATCAGAAGTGTGAAGAAAAGCATTTTCTCTGGGTTTCAGGTGCACAGCAGGTGGGGCACACAATGGATATCTGTTTGTTTAAGCAAGCACACTGCAAACCCTGAAACTCCCATTAAATGCTGGGATTTGGTCTGGAAGCTGGGTAATCCCTTTGGATTTTCTAGAAAGGGCTATGGGAAGTATAGTGATGGCAAAGGGGTGGAACTGGCTTATTTCTGCTGAGATTCTCTTCACTGCAGAGCGTGTGGCACCTGCAGCTCTGGGCTCATCCAGTATGTTTCATTACTGAAACCACCAATCTTCCAGACCAAATTAGCAGTGGCTCCACTGCTCCAAGTGGAACAAATGTCACTGCTGTGTTTGCTCGGTCTCCTCCTACTGCTTTATTTTGGGTCCTGCTGCCTGCCAGGGAAGAAGCACGGTGCTGATTTTGTGAGGATCAAATGAGAAATTTCACTTTTCAGCTGACCAGCCCATTACCAAAGGGTTAATGACTTTTTTTATCAGTATCCTGGAAAGTTGAATCTTTCTTCCAAGGACAGATCCTAAAGGCTTTTTCTGGCCTGTGTAAGTCAACATATCAATTGCTGTCCTTCAGCTGGATAGGCAGTGTGGCCACCGAGGGTGTGATGTCCCCCATGTGCCCAGTGCTGGCACACCACAGCTCCCTCCAAGCACATCTGCCGTTCTAAGGCACTGCAGTGGCAAATAATTCCGCTGCTAGAAACCTTGGCCTCTAAAAAGCAAGTCCATCAAAATGCACTACTTTGCATTAATGGGATGCATTTCAGGCATATTTGCTGTGCTGATCGATTCTTTAAAAAATGCATCCTTGGCTAGGTGTGCAGAAACACACATAATCAATGAAACAAGTGCACAACAGAACAGGTCTATCTGATGCAGAGGAAATTTTTGTAGTCTGACACAATCTCAGAATAGTTAAACAGGGCAAAACAACGTGTATTTGTGCTCAAGTCCTGATGATGTTTATTTACTAGGACAAATATAGCTGAGGGTAGCAACTTATCAACGCTTGCTTTATTTCTAGAGCAAATTGCTACCATGGAACCAGACACTTGATGTTTCCCTGCTATCACCCAACAAAGAAAGCTCCCTTTGCTAACTCGGCTAATGACCAGCAAAGTCGCCTCACGTGGATTATAAAAGTAAAAAGGACAAAAGCTTCAGGATGAAAAATAACAATTTCTCTTGCTTGCTTTTGTGATCAAACAGTAGGGAATTCACAGCAGAAAACTCTGCTTTTAAATAGAAAAATAATAGTAACAGTGAAAATAAATGACAAGGTCTTGGTTCTATTGAGCTTTAGTGAGCCTGAAAACTACAAGTTTTGCTGCTGGAGAGTGTATGAGGATTCATTCAGAAGTCAATAATCAGCAGAAAGGGATTAGTGGCTTCCAATAACTGCTCTAACTACAAAGACAGTAAAAGGCTCAAGCAACATCCATTATCTTATCCTTTTATACTGGCTCATGGCCCCGAGTTTCACATGTACTATGTTTACTATTATAGCAACAAGGCAAATTTGATCTGAGCATTGCCAACAAATAATCCAACAGAACTTTTGGATAAAATCTGCCTTGGTATTTCATGAATTTGTTCAGCTGCTGCATCCCAACCTGGCTTTCCCAGAGGGTGGAATATGTTCTGTTTTGCACAGCCTGATTACATCTCCGTGTCTGCAGCCGACTCCTGAGTGCAGGACTGTGCACTGCCTCACTTCTGGCCTTTGGGACAGAATCCCTTTCCTGGACTAACCAAAGGAGCCCCTCACACCTCTGCTAGGCTGGAACAAACTATAACACTTTTGGTTTGGTTTGTTCAGGCATTAAAAAACCAGATTATTCTCCTCACCCTGCTGTGAGAAGAGCTGTTTCTCCAAGTTTTGCAGCACCCTCAAACACATTTACTTAAAAGATTCGTAAGGTAAGAAATCAATGGGAATTGGAAAGTTCAACATCAGATGAAATTGGTTTGGCTATCTCAGAGAAAAAGTATTCATCTACTAGGTTCCCAGAGACACCAAGCTCTGAATTACTTATCTTAGAACAAGTCTACAGATAGTAAGTTCTCTCATTTTGGGTTTGAAGTCACACTTCTATCCTGGTCAGCAAACAGCATTTTACTGCTATTCCTTATGGCCATTGCCCCTTCTGCTTTAGTGTTAACATGTTTCTAGGATAAAAAAAATAACTAAGAGTGATCTGAATGCTATTGTATTCTCCTCTTCATGCAATAATGTATTCCTAGTGAAAGAACTCAGAACACTTGGTGGACTGGTTGGTGAGCACCTGGCCCTCTGAATCTACCTTAGGTACCATCTACCCTAACAAGATACCAAGCTGAATTTAGCTACTTGAGCATGAACAAGGCATGTGCCAGATCCTACTCTGAAGTGTGGCTTGCAGGGTACATTTGGTCCTGAGGGCTGATCCACAGGCCGGCTGCACCTGGAGTCTTGCAGCAAGGATATGAGCCAGCATGGAGAAGCGCAGGCAGCTGGGTGTGCAGGGTCACTGGATGACTCTTGGAGCCAGGTGTCCATTTATCTGGCACAAAAAAAGTAGTTGTTCCTCCCTTATGGGTTTGTGTCTTGGAGGAACTGCCCTGTAAGCCACTGGTCCAGAGCAAAGTCTCAGATTCATGGATTTATTCACTTCTGGGTTTGTATTTCCAAACTGAAGAATTTCCTGGGACAATCAAGCCCCTGAAAAACACTCCCCTTGGGCCAGGTTGGGATGATTGTATGATGAAGGTGTCACACAAGCCCAGGTTAATACTTCCATGACACCCAAGAGAAAAAATGCTTCTGGTTTCCACACCTACACTGCTGCTGGTTCAGTGTTTAATGCCAAAAACAAAGGCCCATTTTTTCTCAGTTTTTAAGTGAATTCTGTGTAGATTGGTCACTGCTCCAAATGGTTCCTGTAGTTCGTCCTTTGTTCATATGGTGTGTCTCAGAGGTGGGAACACACCACATGTGTAGAGTCTAGGCTCTAGGAGGACAAGAGGCTACTACACCAACTGGCTTCTGCTTGAACACAAACACATCACAGGGGTTCTTAGGAGGGGTTGTGTGATGAAGAGGTCACAGTGCTTTGCTGCAGCTTTGCATGCAGCTGCCTTTTTTGTGTGGGTGTAGTGCAATCTTGAAACTAGCAAATAGTGCCCACTAAAGCAGTGTGGGCCATTCATGGTCTGCATACAGACTGAACGAACCTTTGGAACTAAGGCAACCCACAGCAGGACAGATGATATCTCCAGTGAGAAGATATTTATGTATCTCAGAGAAGTGGCCCTATGGAAATCCTTAAGTTTGAAAAATAGGAGTCCCTCTGTCCCTATCTTTGAGCTTTTATGTTAGAAAAGGCAGAGAGGTTGGGAAAGACAGGAAGAGATCCACCTTAAACACCATCAAAGAGATGCAGACTAAAAGAAAAGATAAGACCAACAAAGGCGCTTGCTCAAAAGCCAACTATATCAACAAACCTCAGCTTCTGCAGCTTGGTGACTACAGTGCCCAGTGACTCCTGTTCATAAAGGGCTGATTCTCTTCCCTTTCAGAAAACAATGTGTTCCACACACTGAAATAAATAACAGCCCCTCACCAAGGCCCCGGCAGTGTCATGGGGTGTCAGGCTCTGCTGGCAGATAACAAAGGCATCAGCATGCAGCCAATCTCCTCCTGCCATCTCCGGCTGCCCTTGCTATGCTGAATGAAATTTTTCTCCTAATGGAAATGAAGAAAACCTCCAGTGCAGATAATCCTCTGTTATAATGGCTGTACATTCGGGACAGGGGCCAAACAGTGTAAAGAACAAGCCAAATCTGCTTTACTTAAAGCCTGGCCTGAATGTGATAATGTAATGACTTCAGTTGAGATGTTTCAAATGCCATTCATTGGGACTGACTTAGCATATAGATGGTATCAGCCAAAATAATTAAGAATGAGGAATTGAACAGATAGGATTGGCCAACTACTCCTTCCCAAGAAAGCTGGTATCCTTTTTCAAATGGTCTGGAAGACTACTTGCTTTAAACAAGGCTTAGTCCAACCTAACCAGCCCTCTTTCACTTCCATTGCCCTTCGCTTTCTGTAGAAGGATCAACAGCATCTGTCTTAAACACAGGCTGAAATTCCAAATACCCTCTTTACATAGGCAGAGTTCCTGACTATTTTGTGCCCAACCTCTGGCCACTGCTGATCACAATTTGCACTTAGAACCTGATCAGAATCCCACTGAAGTAATTTGGAAGATTCACATTCATTTCACTGGATTCTGAATCCATAACTTTCTTCTAGCAATATAGGTTTCCAAAAGCGTGGTACCTTGGCTGTTGTTTAGCTTCCTAGTATCTGTCATAGCTAACTATTATTTCTGCTTTACAGAAATAAAACACAGCTCAAACTCGGATACTACATGCAAGCTTAAAATGGTTTTCAATTACTATTAGCAGGATTTTAAATGGGATTGTGGTGACAACTCAAAAGAAGCAAAATACTTAGGGGAGAAATTAAGCTATTGGAATGACTGGTTATATTGAACATGCTCCTCACACAGCTGGCAAAGAGCAAAATAAAACTGAAATAAATTGATGACGACCACATTCTGGAGGAATGACAGTTTATCTTAGAAAAGACCATTCAGCTTCTCTGCTACAACAGCTTCTAACACTGAGCATTTGCACACCTCTCACACCAACCAGAACAACCACAGCAGATCACTTTCTATATTCCACAACCACATAACTGAGGGCAGAAGGTAAAATGAGTACCAAATGCCACCATTTTGATTTTAATAGATCCAATTAGAATTGTTCTCATGGCTACATAGGGTGGAAGGCAACACAGGGTTACATTCATTGTCCATTTCAAGTGTTCCAGTTGGCAAATAAACAGAGTCCTTTATAAAAGAAAACAATCTCACACATTGGACAAGCTTTGGAATGGTTACAAGCCCAAGATCTATTGTTCTGGTTGAATTTGTTACAAGCCCTAGGCATATCTGTATAGGAGATCTGTATTTGAATCTTTTCATCTTCCTGATCATCTAATTCAGCTCCTTCCAGGAAGGTAATTTATTTTTTTCATTGTTGCCTTCTCCATTCACTAGGTTTACAAATGAAATCAAGACTCGTCAGCAGCCTTGAGCAGGGTGTCAATGCTAGTTTGAATTTCCTGTCTCTTCTGTTTAATTGAATTTTCATTTGTATCTCAACTGTTCCCCCTCTGAGGTCTTTCCTCCCTCCCACCTCCCTTTCCTCCACTCATCTATATAGATCATACAAGCATTTCTGGTGAGCACCAGCTGCAGATACAAATTCTTGGGCATCTTCTACTTTTAGAAAACCACCAAGAGGCCAAATAACACCCATTCTTGTTCTGTGAAGCTTGAAGGCAGTTTTCAGAAAGACCAGTCTCTTTATTAACTCCACTGCTCTCTCTGAGACACATATAAGACATGGAGGGCTGCAGAACCATGTATTGGTCACTGCAGAGGACAAAAAGCCATGTATGCATTTACAATCTCTGTTTTGCTGGGTCAGCATAGCCAAACAGGACTTTGCAATAGCAATAAAAAGAATAATTTCTAGATTTCTCCTCCATGTTCCCCAAAAGCTGTCCTGAGCTCCTCACTCAAAACACAGTCCAGCCATGACCTCTCTCCATAAGATTTGTTTGCCATGATTGTACTCCTTTCAGCTTTGATTCTGCTTTATTTGACACAAATTTACTGAGAGAAATCCGAGATATAACCCCTGAAATCTTACACCTTGAACTGGTATAGTTTCCTCCAACCACTTCCTTCCATTGTGGGGACTGAACAATTACTGTCTGTGGTTGAGGACAGTCTCCATTGCAATGGAAATCTTCAGTATGTGAAAAAGAAAGCTACACTGACTTCTCCATCCAAACTTCAGTACAAAGGCCAGGAAAGATACACTTTACCCCAGAAACTCACTGGTCATACTTACTCCAAAGGCTGATATTGGTAAGAGCTCGTCTGTGCCAAGAAATGATTAGGAGAAGCAAGAGAAAATTTCAGATGGAATTTTGAGGGCATTGGAGAAAGTTCTTTAATCTGACTGCAGTTAGTGATTGTGAAAATACTGATGTCTTTAGGTCATTTATGAGTAAACCATGCAGAGCATTGAGGCATATGTGATGAAAAAGAGTTCTGCATTAAGACAGAACTGGACAAAATGACCTTTCCATGATCTACTCCATCACTCACTAGTATAATTTCTGCTTGTAATTCATTATTCTGATGCTGTTTACCATTTTGTCTATGACAAGGGCAACTTCCATCAGTCTGATCTTGAATGTGGATTTCCTGGCTCGTTATCAAAGGAAACCAAGATTCGCATTTGAATATTCACCTTTCTTGCTCTTGTACACAGCACTTGAAAAGTTGACATTGTCTTTGGCACGGATGCTTTGTCAATCTGACATAATCTGAGAGATATTCAGGGTATGTTTTGCTACTAGGTGAAAGACTACAGCACTTCAGTCATTAATAATTAAGAGTGACTTTGCAATTGGATATAAGATCTGCTTCTGTTCCTATGTACGTTTGCATTTATTTTTACACTCAGCACATAGCTGTTGGATATATACTGCAGGAACTTTGGGCAATTGGTTCAGTGTCTCTTCACTTACAGTAAGGACCACTACTCATGATAATATGTATTAAGGAGATCTTCTAGGAAAGAATAAATGAGATTAGAGAAGGATTCCTTGTAACTGAAGTTGAATTGAAACCGTTTCTCTCCCTTTCATCTGTTTTGGTGTTGGTTATGGAAGGATGTATTTTAAGAAAGGAAAAGCACATGGTATCATTATGTCTTTAAGCTTGTAGACTTTTGGGTCCTGCTTCTGCAGCCTCATTTAGAATATTAGTCTTCAAGTCTTACCATGGAAAGGGGCTTGCTAGGATCTCTCTTGTTGGCATTCTCTTCTGGTCACATCCTACTACCCACATCCTACGCTGCGAAGGGGGTGTTGCCATTTCTCCTGTCAGGTTTTGCCCTACTTAACAGCTCTGACAGCTCTGATCCACTTATTCTTGGCACTTGCTTTGAGCAAGGTTCACATAAAGGTAACAGTGTCCAGTCCATGCACTGTTCTATCAAGCTGTTGTCAGTCTTCTGGATGACTGCTTAGCAAACAACCTTGTTTTCTGATCCAGAGCCTGAACTCGATTATGATTCCTGATTTGACTCCTGTTTTAAAGATCAAGCTCTGTCTCTTTCTGCCTCTTTTTCACAATCTTGTCTTGCCTGGTGGTATCAAACCTCTGCCAGGCTGGCCATTTCTCTCCTGTATGTTTGTAAGTGATGTTACAAGTCAACAGAATAAATATTTAGGGCCATATTTTCTGTTCCCTCAGGGGATAATGCAGGAAGACAATTGAAGGGAGAAGGTCACTGGTGTAAAAGCTAATGGAAGAGGTGGGCTGTTCAAACCCAGAAGCACATGGGGCTCCAGAAAACACTAAATTGTTTGGTGTGCTTTTGTGTTTTTTCCTAAGTTCCTTAACACATAGCATCTTCTTCTTGGGATAAAGGTTTATGGAAACCTCCTTTTAAGAAAAGAGGGAACACAAGTCTTATGGAGGAAAGGAGGATAGAGCAGGCTCCTTCTAGAGATTTTGTGAATGTGACAAATATCTTTCACAAGGAGGACTTTCTACCCTGATTTACTTACAGTAAGAGCACAAAAGTGTCTTACTGAAGCTGTGAACTGGTGAGCCCTTGTGAGGCAAGGAAAGCACTGGGATAACTCACTGTCTGAATGGAAAATGGGTGAAGAGGCTCATTCTGAATACAGTTCCCCTCCCTTTAAAGGGCACCAGGGACCTGTGCAAGCCATCCCAGGCACCACAGCTAACCATACCAAGGATAGGCTTTTCATGAAGGCCTCAAAATTTGCTCGCAATAAAATGGAATTTGAAAATGTTGTTCAGCACTTGTATAATCAGGATTCTGTAGCATTTTGGAAACCCAAGGAGGAAAGTTACCTTATAAATGACAACGACTGTGTCTAAGGCTGAGAGGAAATAAACAGAGAAGTCTCCAAAGCCCAGGACAACTACAGCTTGTTACAAAACCAGAGAGATCATTCTAGTGTGAAGCAAACCTGAGCTTTGCATTAAAAATGTAAATGTGATTGAAATAGCATAACCAGATTAAATGGACTTGACCTCTACAAGCATGAAAGATAGTCTAAATACAATGAAACAGCAACAAATCACTACACTTTCCTTTTCACTGTGTTGTGGAGCACAGGAATTTGAAACAACACAGAAATTGCAAGCCAGTGCAAGATTTGCATTTCTTTTACAGGAACTAATAGGGAAAATAGAGATGGTTTGGAAAAAAACATTCATCATTTAAATGCCTAAAGGTACAGAAAGACTTGCGAAGTTTTCAGTCTTTGAATGTGACTGATTTACCCTCAAAATTTTGATTTACCTAACACACAGAACTAGCAAGGAGTGACTGAATCTTTCATTACAATCTCACATCTCTACCTCCGGTGCATTGCTGCCTTTAGGGAGCATTTGANTGTGTGTGTGGTTGGTTTTTTGTTTTGTTTTGTTTTGGGGGTTTTTTTTGGGGGGGGGGTGGTTTGAGTTACGTTAACCCATATCAGTGCCAGAGTCTGGTTCACTGCACTGCCATACTTCACCATACAAGTGCCACCACACCACCATAGCTGAGCAGGGACAGATCGAGGTGATGTAAAACCACAGCATCAGCAAAAAGAGATGCTAAACTGCATCTTAGGATTACAGAAGGCAGTCTGTAAAATGCTTCAAAGAATAAATCCAAGAAAAAAACACTCAGAAGGAAAGAAACAAAGTGGTGTGAAGGGGAGTTAGAAACAATAAACAAACAGTCCCAGCTCAGCCTGGATTTTTATGCAGTCTAAGGGAAGACTCTGGTAATGCCGTGCAATGCTATTCCTTTGGTTTCCAGATAGAGAGGTAGTTCTTTAGTCAACATTGACATTAGGAACATTAAATAAGGAAACTAATATAGATTTTCTTGTCATAGAATCATTGAATAACCTAGGGTGAAGGTCCTTGTCCAGAGCAGAGCTACTGCCTCAAGTCGGTCAGGTTATCCCAGTTCTTGTCCTGTTTGAGTTTTGAAAATCCTCAGGGATGATGATTCTCCCCTTCCCAGGACAAGTTCCACTTTTGTGTAAACATCCCTGTGAAACATTTTTTCCCTATATTCTATCTTAATTTCCATGAAATGTTTGTCTGCTGCATCTCATCCTTTCACTATGTATCTCTGAGTAGTCTGGTTTGACTTTAGCCCTCTCTGGGTATTGGAAGGGAGTAGCAAGGTCTCCCCAAGCTTTCTCTTCTCCAGCTCACTCAGCCCTGCTTCACTAGACCTGTGCAACAGCCCCAAACACCTTGGTGGGTCCAGTTTATCAGTGGTTCACCCCTTGATTTAGGAGACCCAAAACTTAAAACCACATTTCTGATGCTGCTTTGTGAGTACCAAGTAACGGGGGAACAGGAAGATTTAGTTCCAGATGATTTCACATGACCTCATTTCTTGAACTTATTAAATACATATCAAATGCTACAATTAAACCTTCTCTTCCTAAAACCAGACTGGGTTTTTCTTTTTTTTTTTTCCTTCTCCTGACACACGTAACATGGCATGTAACTGTAACTGAAATAAATTTCAGAGCTGGTACCTGAGAACTCCTGAGGCAAAATGAAAAAGCGTGTGGCATGAAAAAGGTCACAACACAGTCTTTTATCTTCCAAAAGGTGTAAGAAACAGAATAATATTTGGACAAAGGTTAGATAAACAGTGATGCTAAGACTGGATTGCAGTCATCAGAAGTAGGGATGATGTGGTTGTCAGCAAAGCTTAGGTGCATGCAAGCCTATTTGTGTGCAATAACCCAGTTTTGTTCAAGCCCACTGATGCTGATGTGCACATTATCAGAAAACTGAATTGTTCTGGAGTTTGGGGTCTGAGCGTGAATGAAGCATGAGCTATCCCCAGCACTGGGACTTAACTACAGATTAGTACCATCTCTAATTTAGTGGCCCTGCAAGTCCTGTGGCCTCGCTGTCAGAAGTGCTCAGTTGTTGTTTCAGTGTCTTGAAATCAGAGTTGGGGGGACTTGGAGCTGCTGAAAACCAACAGAGGAGAGTTAAGCACAGGTCAAGTCTTTGGGTGGATCAAGACATTCCTTCTGCTGAGTAAGAAGGATTCTCCTGGAAACAGACTGAGCAGGATGTGCCTGAGACCTTCAGACAGGCTCTGCACTGCACAAGTTTATGCGCTGCCCAAATTGGTGAGGGAACCACTAAAAATGTTATGATCTTAGTTATTTTAAAAACCTCACTGTATTTATCCAGTTCCTGTGGAATTTAAATACACCATTTTGTCTAAGTTTGTATTATTGCCATGAACCATTTTGTAAGAAGTTTTTTTCTGTTTTTTTTTTTTTTTACTGTAAACTCAAAAAACTGATGTCAAATTCCTATAAATAAGTACTGAAAAAAATCAGAACTTAAATTTAATGTTGAATATTTGTTTATGCCAGAAAGTTTCACCTATTTGTTTGATCACAAATGGGGAAAGTAGTACAATTTGATCTTGCTGATCAGAACTAAAAGTACCAGTGTAATAATTCAATTTTCATGCTCTGTCTTGTAGGAAAAACTTTATAATTTGTTTATCCAAATATGAATTTAAAATAAACAAATTCTTGAAAGGATCAGTAAACAGAAGTAGTATATAAATAAAAACATAATAAAGCCTAAATTTTGAACTATTTCTGAACCATGTGAAAATGACTAAGTACTAATTTTTTACCATTTATGGGCTCTCTTAGTGTTTCTATGCTCTTCTTGTCTTTGTTCTTGTTGTTGAATGCTTTTAATAATTAGCTATGGTGAAAGACACTGAATATATACCATTATCACCAAAGAACATACCAAGATTTTGCACTATCAGTACCTGGATCCACCCGTGCCAACACTGGTTTTCCTCTCTCTTGCACATCCCACCCCACTGCAGAGGGAAGATGTCCCCAATGCACTTCCGGGGAATTCCTATCAAGCACAAGGCAGCTGCCAGGATGCGGGTCTTGGAGACTCTTCCTCGTTTCTAACATGACCCCAATGCCATCAGTCAGTGCTGGAGAAATGCCAGGCCTCAAGCTGGGATTTGGCACACAGTCTCCTGTTGCCCCTTACCAGTGTTTCATAAGAGCTCAGTGCATGCAGAGAGATGCAGGTAACAAACCATTACTATCAACTCACGTATCTACCATTCAATTTCAACATCTTAAACACATACACTGAGCAGCACCAGGTTTCCTGCTGAACAAGTGGCTGGACAGAAAACAGCAGCACCAAGTTGATACAGCAATGTGGGTTTTTTGCTGAGCTGTAAATCAGTAGAATATAAATTTATTGTACGGCTAAATTGAGGAAAACAAGGGCATGCTTCTAGGAGCTTTCTGCTTTATTAAATAAATATCTTCTCATTCATGCGGAAAATTTTTTGTAATTTGGCTAAATAATTAATCACCAAAGGGCGACTGGCAATTAATGAAGAGTATGATGACGTTCTGAGGTGTATGTTCATCACAGCAATTTTCTTTCATCCCAGTGATTTGTGCTAGTGTTACTAATGAAATGAGATGATAAAGTCTCTGCAATGTCTGTGGTGGGGGTACACACATTATGGCGATAAATATCTGCCTATTTTAGAATTTTTAGGTGATGAGATGGGGTACCCAGCTAACCTTGGGAAGGAGTATCAGTGCACTTTACCAACCTGCCAGCAAGTGACTAATTTCTCATTCTCCCAAGGTCCATGTGGGAAGAGCTCTCTCTGGCCAGGGGAAGGAGCTGGTTTAGCTGCAGCAAGCCATAACCACCCCTGCTGTAATACTCCTTTGCACTGCTTATAGATGTAAAGAAGCTGTGAGTAAATAAGAACAGATTCCCAAAATACACTGAATCAAATACTCAGTTCTGCACTACAGAAGTAGCCAAGATGATTGTGATACATTTAAAACTCATTATGAAGATGGTATGTCCCTCCTGTGGATGAAGCTAAGCAGAAACCTTTGTGTTGTGGAGGAGCATGTGCCCTGCCATGCCAGTCACTTAGAAGCGTGAGAGAGGATGACAAATTCACATAGGCCTAGCTATTGCAGCCTCAAACCAGGGCATGCAGATCCACATCGTGGTGACCTGGAGGTAATTTGAAGATCTCACCATGAATTTTGGAGAGACCTAGAGCTGGTCTGCACCACTTGCACACAAAATTCCTCCACAAATACATATATGGGTCCAATTCATTGAGAGACATCGAAATGAGATACTCCCCCACCTTTGCTGTAAAGGCAGAAGTCAGATAATAGCAAGATCCAGGCTACCACAGCAGCAAAAAACCAAGCTGTGTAAGGAGCAATGTACTTCCAGTGAGGAAACATCACTATATCACTGTAAGCTAGCACATACCACAGTTCCAGAAACCTAGCAATAAAACCTTTCATTTGTTACCTAGATTATTCTGCCTAGCATCCATTTTGTGCACTCAACCTTTCCTACGCACTTTTGTTTAATGCTTTAAACTGGAGCTACTAACTCCAATCAGCTCTAACAGGCTGAGGATAAATCACCTAATTCTGCTAGGAGGTTGTACACATTTTTATCAATTTGGTGATATTTTCCTCAATATAATCCTATTCTCATCCCATTCTGTAATGATTCCCAGCTGATGCAGAAATGCTCCCAGACTTTTACCAGACTGTTATGGTGTGCACAAGTTGCTGTTGATTATGCTCTTGTAGACGAGAGCAATTAATGCAAGTCTGAAGTTGCTGGAGAACCTCAAAGCTTGTTGAGTCACTGTTCTACATTTCAGACTGTTTAAAGCACTTGGGGCATTATATTTCAGAAGAGGAATATGCATAGAGATGAAATGTCCATTCCGAGCCTCCCCGCCAAGGTGTAACGCTGGGGTGACAAATTCCCTAAAGAGGATACTTTCTCTTGGACAAGTGAGAGCCTGCTGAGCCACTCTCCACTCACTAAGTCAGCTTCTAGAGACATCTCTCACGGCCTCCCAATGGAAATAGATACCATTTCTATGAAGATTAGCCTGTCACATGCCAAAGAGAAGAAAACCCTTTTCTGTGTTATTAAACGTGGTATTTACTACCAGCATTGGATCATGCTATGGCTGAAACATGCTCCCAGTTTTCCTGGAATTCCACAATCCTAAACAGAGTCAGCCAACTGCTTTTGGAACAGTGAACACCTTGATGCAGTTACTAGGATTAGCATCTCCTAACCTTTTCCCAAAAGCAACTCCTGCAACATGAACCAGCACAATTTCTGTTGAAAGATTGTGCAAGTTATCCTGTAAGAAACAGATGATGAATTGTCTTTGGCTCCTAAGGACACAAGACCCCACAGAATGGTCTGATGGGGAGAGGAGGGTTATCAATAGCCAAGTCCCAAACTCATTACACTGTGGGAGGACTCTGTATTCCCCATCCCTCTTTTCTCTCCCTCAAGCTGGTGTACTCCAGCTCCTTGGTTTTAACCTTAGAGATTTTATACTTCGATGAAAGGTGTGCTGATGAACCAATATAATTTTTAGTGACCAAGTAAAGCAGGACATGCCCAAGAATAAAGAAAAACAAAGCAATTTCAGTCCTGCCAATCCTTCTCTTTCAATGTCAAAATTTTATTGATTAGCAACTTGAAAATAGATGTGATGTCAGCTTACTACAGTTTCCTGGGCTTCCTTCTGTGAGTACTCCTCAGTTCTTTCTCAATTAATGTGAAAGCTGGAGAGGGTAAGCATTTCTACTGCTAAGCTAAGAAATGCCTCTATTGAGAGTTTTATTCTATTATCACACTAAGCACACAATGATCAAATTTTGGATGAAAATAGTTTTTTCTCCTTTTTGCTCAGCACTAGACACCCATCAGTTCCTTTGCTTTGTGTTACCCAATAGCATTTTTCGGCCTTTTGCATTTTCTGATTTTAGGCAGATTCCTAAGAGCATCTTATAATCAAGACCGTAATCCTCCAACCTCTCCTACATCTGTCATTTGCCTGAATGGTCTTAAAAATAAAATGAAAATGATTCAATTAACAGTTTAGGGGGATTTTTATATTGGTCTTCAGCATTAGGGAAATTGTGGCACAAATCATTAGTATTTCCCTCTAAGAATGAAAGAAAAATAAATTTAAGTCCAGAAAAATGGCTGCAGGTTTAATGTGCCAATGTTTTCCACATCTGTTTGTTTCCTGGTTTTGGTTTTGTGAATGAAACTTAGCAATTTCCAGGATCGCACAAAGTGCCTCACCAACATCTGAAATTCATCACATTTCATAAAACCTGTATATTGGTTTATAATGGACCTGTATAATGGACATCATCTTCAGTATAGGAAGAACTTGTCTCAAAGTCCAGTCAGCTTGAAGAGAGAATTTGGGGCCAGTAGCATTCAAACTGATTTGAAATGAGTCAGGTTGCTGGTTTCAATACTGCCAATGCAAAAAAAGAATCATCCTTCAAAAATAATCAAGCAATTGAGATGTGTTGTTTTCTCTGCCTTCATTGGGGATGTTTTTTATTTTGTTCCCAATTCTTGACTCCTCAGGACATTTAATTTCTAACTTCTCCCTGAAGTGGGAGTGCTGGAAGTTTTCTTTCAAAAACAAAATGAAACTAAGCAAAGAACCCCTGAGAACAGAGCTCACCCAGTCATCATGTGAGTCCAGGCTCCACAGAAATAATTTCAGGCTCTAAATAAAACTGCAAATCTTGGGAGATTTGCAATTGCACCAGGAAGAGTGACCACACTCTTGAACACCCCAGCTGTCTGAATTTGAGGTATTGGCAATTCTCATCTGCCAGAGCTCCTCTTTACACTTATGTACTGAATAAAGGACCAAATCCTGTCTTTCACACCAAGTTGCACTCAGGGTATAACCATGTACTACAGAGGGTAGAGGACAGGTCCTACTGTGAACTGCTGCTGCCTCATAGGAAAAACTTTTTACTTTCCTCAAAGCTAGAGCAGGAATTTGCAAAATCAAGCTCTTAGACCCTGCACTTGCATCAGGCTTTCTGGCTGCAAATCCACACAGCTCAATGCTCATTTGTGATTTTGTACCCTGCAGATTTAGGGGAAACCAGGTGAGCTGGATGCTTGCAGAGGTAGGCTGTGACTCTGCAAAGGGCATGAAGAAAACTAGCTAGTTATGAGCCTGCAAGACATTCCTGACTGCCTGGCTCGTATTCTCCAGGTGATCAGCAACCTATTCCTGCCTTGGCCAGCAATGAAGCATTTCTTCATTTCGCTCTTTTTCTCTTGACCAGACCAAGCAGAAGAGCCAACAAAGTGGCTATGCCTCCATTATTTGCCTCTTTTTCATTCTTCCCCCATTTTGATTATCTTCCCCTTTTTCTCCAGGTAAACATCCTGGAGAACTCACATCAAATATGAAGTTATATCCCAGACACATGGGAAAGGACAGACTGAAGAAGAAAACTACAACCTTTTTTTATTTGTCATGACTCAGTGTAATGTCTCTTACACTTCTGGGTTAGCCAAGCCATAAAACAAAACAGATCCTTGGTTACATTTGTGCAGCAGATTTGTCTCTTTCTTCTGAGCTCATTAAAACAACCGCTTTCATCTCACTAGATTGCTAAAACATTTCCAACAGGACTAGATGTGTCATGTCAGAATATGACAGGCAAATTTCTTTTAAGGTTTTAAAACTGGGTTGAAAGAGGAGAAGCTATGCAGTTCACTGTTGTCACTGAAAGATATTTTTACTTTTATGAGTCTCTAAAACAAGAAACAAATTAAGAACCGTCAAGGAAAAAGCAAAAACCCAAACGCAAAACTTATTCCATCTTGCCTTCTAATATTGTTACTGCTTTTCTCTGAAATCCCTCAGTCTAATAAGAACCTTAAATATAAAGAAGGAACTATGGTTGTTAATGTTTTAGCTTCCAAGCACAATTAATAATCCAAAAGGAAGGAAATAAACGCTGATAATATGATTACCCCTTGCAAGTACAAGCCAAAATGAACAGCCTTGTTTTCCTCTGTTCCCAGGTCTTATTCCTGCCTGGTTCAGAGGCAATCTCCCTGTGCTGTGCCACTGCAGAGTGTGGAACGTGGCACCCACAAGCATGCAGGGATGGAAGAAAGCATCTTTGAAAGAGATGGGGAAAAAAGTTGCAGTGAGGGGAGAGTTCCCTCCTACAGCAGCCTCCACTGGGATGATCTTGGATGCGGTGGCAGGAGAGCCTACCTTCCTCAGGGCTGGCAGAGCACTGCCCATCTGCCACCCCAACATCCCAGCTACCCTGGCAGGCAGTTTGCTACCAGATACAGGTTTCACTGCCAAAACAGCCTCACCAGAACTGCCTCCCTGCTGCAGTTTGAGTGTGCCACACATACAGTGCCAAATCCGCACCCAGGGCAGAGTGCACATCTTGGGAAAATGACACAACTTCATCAGGAAGGCTGCAGCTCTTCCCCTGCTTATTGAAACCCAGTTCAAATATTGCCCAGGCACAGTTTGTCACTGCCCTACTTTGGGCCTTAAGTCATGGAAATCCTGGAAAACAGAGCAGGGGACAAGTCAGGATGGCTCTGCCTGACCTGGTGCTCTAGTGAGGTTCGTGCCTCTGGGCTTCCAGCTCACAGTGTGGTCAAACAGCTCCCACACAGAAGGAAGGCAGCAGGGTCAAATGTGAGTCTGCACCCAGAGCTGCAGGGCAGAAGAACTGCGCTGGGTAATGGTACAGGCCACGAAGACACAGTTTGCAGTCCTGTCCCTGGGAACATGTTGCAGAGGCAAAGCAGCCCCATGCTATGAGCACCCATGGGGTGAGGTATTCCCAAGGGAAGGGGCTGCAAGTGTGAAATCACTGCAATTTTGAGACAGAGACATGCAGCAAAGAGCACCACAGTGGGTGTTCACAACACATCATTTCATTTCAATGGCATTTGGCATCAAAATGCTGAGATGGGCTGTAAAACCAGTGGGCGGGGACTGCTTCTCACCAAAGAAGTTCATTAGATTATAAGTAATTCAGCCGCACAGAGAGCAAGTAGAATGCAGGTCTGTTTAGAGGGGCTTCTTGAAAAAGGTCAAAACAATATATCAGACAGCTGTTGGGCCTTATGGCTGTTGGGAAGAACATAGCAGATATTTCAAGATAAGCCCTGTATGCAAGAGTATTTTTCTCCTGATCATGCCTCTCCATCCTTCTCATACATAACATAAAAACATTTTGCAAAAACTGGCACAGCAAAGAAGCCTATCAGATGAGTTACTGCCAGCATTGCTGGTGAAGTGAGACACAGCTGTTCTGGAGGACAAGCAGGGCTGGAAGCTCCAGCATCTTTTGAAAGGGAGCCGGACCCAGCTCTCAGCTCCCAGCTCAGCAGGGGACAGAAGCTGCTGCTTCTGCCTAGGCAAAATCCAAAGCCAAACCCCAAGACCTGGGATTTTTTTCCTGTGGACAGGTGAAGCCATGTCTCCTTTGGAATGCCACACTATCACTAACCCCTCATTTGTGAGGGTGAATTATTGCCCTGGCTCACCATCCAGAACGGCTGCTGAGTAGGTGGCAGGCCCTTGTTTTTGAAGCCATGCCAGCTAACTCAGCCTCTTTGTGCAAGCATGATTAAACACCAAATTCCCTAGAAGCCTCATGCTGATGGCAGTAGATGGTGTTCCCCACCCGAGCAGTCCATCCCTGCACACCAGTGAACCGTTGCATGTATTTAGGTATCCTATTTAGTAAAAGCCGGAGATATGCTTGGTGTCCTTCTAGGCTGGGGCTTCTGATGAACAGGCATATTCACTGGAGTTGTAATTCTCCATAAAAGTGTCATAGAATAACATCAGTCTCAATTCCATGCTACAGTCCAGGTATTCCAGAAAAGAAGAACATGCATTGCAAATTCTGCATGTCCTAAACATTTATTTGAATATGTAAGATCTATAAAATGCTGACATCCATTGCAGTCTACATAATAGTGAATTTGCTGAAATGTGATGGCGTGAGTGGAAGATGAATTTTTCTCCTCTGGTAACAGTCACCCTGTGGCTTGAATCTTCAAAGAAAGCCCCAGATTTGCTTGGCTACAGCTGGTTTTTAGTTTAAGCTGAGTGAAAATAGAATCTGGTCACAGTCTGATTCCGAATGCTGTGGCACACTCTGGAGTCTCATTGGCTTGCATGGCACAACCATGTCTTTCAGGACTGTTCCTCTGACTAGCTCTGCCCTGACCTTTCATTTTGAGGCTTGGGTAAAAGTATCTGGACTGAAACACTGATTGTGAAAAAATATCAGCAAAACTGATCAGCCAAGCGGGGACAGTCAAGGCTAAGGGTGTCAGAACAACCATGGGTGGTAAGAAAACTGCCCTTCCTAGCCTGTGTTGCTGCTATTTAAGAAGTACACACTAGACTCCAGTTCCACCTCCCTGCCATTCACCAGTACCTCTATATAATTCGCTGCTCACTAGCTAAAAGGTATTTCCAAATATTTCACTAACACACTGAATGAATTTTGCAAATCCTTGTTCCCATCCTGGCTACAGTCTCAAATTATGGTAATTTCTACTTGCCACTTCTTCTCCCGCTACTTAGTATTTCAAGGATTACCTGGGCAGTTTGTAACCTCTTCTTAGTCCTCTGTAACAATGACTGCTCTCTGTTCCTTTGTTTTAGCATTCTCTAATCTGTCTACAGATTCCTGTGCTTCTTTTCTAGGCAATATTCAAGTGTGAAGCTGCTTTAGCCATTCACGAGGATGAGATTTATTATCTAGAAGTACACCAAGAACACAGTCTTAAAAAAATAAAATAGCAGTCTCTTTCATCAAGATCTAATGAACATACGATTTAATCTTTATTAAGAATTCATTAGGTTCTCAGCAAGCCTGTCTAATGAAGCTTGACCAGGTGAAATGCTAATGCCTACATTATATTTAAATTAATTTTCAGCAATGTTCATTTCCCCGCGTTGCTCCCTGCACATCGCTCTCCCCGGTGCCCGCGGCTGCGCGGCTCTCTCCAGATGCCTGCTGCGTGCTCATAGCAACACCGCTGTCCCCACCCCAGCCTCCACACAGTTCACTGGAGTTTCCACACTCAGGGACGCCTCCCAGTTTCCAACACTATGAGCCCTTCCACCATAGCTGCCTCCTTGGCATTTTCATGTCAGGTACAAATCTGCAGGCGTAGCATGCCTTACTTTGAGACTGTTTAATGAATTAGACATATATAAATAAAATGGTGTTTTTCAGATATTCACCAATCTAGTCCAGCAAATAGGTTATTACTTTGATGCAATCTGCTTCAAAAAACAAGAGCTATGCTCTTGGGAGAGCCAGGGTGACTGTCCACTAATTGTGTAAGCCAGTATGGTCACTGCCTGCCCTCCTACCTAAGGTCTCTGTGTGTGCTCTGCTGTTGTGGTACCTACAGCCTCTCCCTTCAACCAAAACCTATCACCCGCCATTCCAGCATGTTTCTGCAGAAGCAGTTCCTAGAGATTAAATAATTTATTGGTGTTCATCTGTAGTGACATCTCCCCTGATCCACCTTTTGCACACAAACAAGAGCAAACCAAACCCACCCCACCCAGCCCCAAATCAAATAGCCTGGGTGGAAAGCCCCCTTTCAAACCACGAAAGGGGATGCTCAGAGCCTTGACAGAAGTAGGGTACAAAAAATTTGCTGGGGAAAGCTGCAGACGCCGCCGAGCACTGGAGATAAGCCGCCGTCTCACAGCGAAACCTCCCAGCCCTGCCGTGCCTTGGGAAAAGCACTGCCTCAGGCAAGGGATGTTGGTTTCGCTGAACCCCCGAGGGGTGGACGGAGCAGTCACAGAGTTGATACAGAAATATCCGGGTCACCTGCTAAGCCACCCTGCCCGGAGGGGAGCTGGGCTGAAGGCCTGGATCTGCCCCCGTGGTGCACACACACACTCATACGCGCACACACACACGAGCGCTTGCACTCACGCACACTCACACGTGGACTCACACTCACACACTCTCTCACACTCACACCCACGCACACCCGGGGTGGCTGCCGGAGCGCCGGGGGACAGCTCGCCGAACCCCTGCGGCTGCCCTTCGGCTCCTCCTCCGGCCCGAGCCCACGCCGGGCGCTGTCCAGCGCTGAACGCCGCGCCGGGACCCGCCCGCACGGCCCGATCCCAGCGGAGCCGCCCGCACCCCCTCCCGCCTCCCATCCACGCCCAGCTCGCAGCCTGTCCCTCTCGCCAAGCAACGCCGGCCCCGGGGGGGACCCTCCCAGCCACAGCTGCCTCCACAACCACCGGCATCGCCAAGCGGCTGCCGCTCCCAGCTGTAATCCAGACCCTGAACCAGCGCCCGGGCTCCTTCCGTGATGGCGCCCGCCTCACCTCATGTCTGTATGGGTGGGAGGACGGCGTATTTCATCGTATTTTAATTTATAAAAAAAAAAAGCGGGGGGGAGAACGAGAGAATAGCCGTGCCACGGGTGTACCTCCACCCCATTAGCCTTCCCTGCACTTGCTTTCCTACGAGGTGCAATTACTCCAGCCACGGAGATGCTTGTAAGAGACTGTGTGGTGGGGCTTTTCACCGCTGTTCATTGCACGGTAACATCTAATTAAACACAGGGAGAACGTGTGGGAGCCTCGGCGAGAAGCAGCCCGGGTACCATCGGGAAATCCGAACCTCGGAGCAGGAGGGGTTTTGAACGCGATGGGCGGCCAAGCCCATCATTCATTAATTAAAATCAGAATACTCCAAAGCTCAATAAAAGGCGCTGGGAGCGCGAAGGAGCCTCAGCTGAGACCCGAAGAGCCTGTGGGTAACACCCCGGCACCAAGCTTAGCCGGCAGCGGTCCTGCACGGCGAAAGCAGCGGGGAGGGCTCAGGGGGGCCGGTCGGGGCTGGGGGGAGCCGCT
>VXAU01005767.1:3096042-3183878 GCA_013399695.1 Formicarius rufipectus | reverse complement strand
TCTCTCCCCGCGCCTGAGCGCTCAGTGCATCCAGCGGGGTTGCTGCGGGCACGACGAGCTGTTCCCGGCCGGGAGGCGGAGGCGGANCGCGCCCGTGACGCGCGCCGCTCGCGCATGCTCGGGGCGGCCCCCGCGGCGCGCCCGCCCCGCACGGACGGACGGACGGACACACGGACGGACGGACACACGGACGGGGGTCCCGGCCCCTCGGCCCGGGCACAGCGACACCGTGACACGGGCTCTGGCGCCTACACACCGCCGGGGGAGGCCGCTGCCTGCCCCTTCCCGCCGGCTCGGAGCTGGGGGGTGGAGGGGAAGCCGAGCGAGGAGCGGCTGAGGGCACTTGGTCAGCCTGGAGTGGAGGAGGGTGAGGGCAGAGCTCGGCGCGGGCTGCGGGTTCTCATGAGGGGCAGTACTGATCTCTGCCCTCTGTGGCCAGTGACAGGACACAAGGGCATGGCTGGAGCTGCACCAGGGTAGGTTTAGTTTGGATGTTAGGGAAAGATTCTTCACCCAAAGGGTGGTCAGGCACTAGAACAGGCTCCCCAGGGAAATGATCACAGTACCTAGCCTGCCAGCGTTCAGGAAACATTTAGACAAGGGTCTCTGGCACATGATGTGATTGTGCTGCCTAGAACCAGTATCTGGACTCGGTGATCCTTGTGGGTCCTCTACAACCCAGGGCATT
The DNA here is from genome assembly GCA_013399695.1 of Formicarius rufipectus. NCBI lineage: Eukaryota > Metazoa > Chordata > Aves > Passeriformes > Formicariidae > Formicarius > Formicarius rufipectus. Next base: position 3,183,190 of record VXAU01005767.1, on the reverse strand, counting down.
CCATGATGCTGTGACTTGGCCCAGCAGTGCAGGGCTGAGCACCTCAGTGCATGGGGATGGGACACACAGCGGGGACGGGGGACAGCAGGCTGTGTGTGTGTGTGTGTGCTGGGCGGGGGGGGACGGGGCGCTGGGCTGCCCACAGCCCGGAGCTGCCGTGCCCTGCCCCATGTGCTGCAGAGGCCCTGGCTCCCCACATGCCCTGAGGTTCCCCCACAGCTCCTACACCCCACCGGCACCCACCCCACAGTGCAGTGGATGTGACCTGACCTGCAGGGATCCCTTCGGGAGCTCCTCACAGCTCAACCACTGTGATCAGCACTTGAAATGTGAATCGTTGACATGCTCCATGCAAGGCATCACGTTTCACTACCATGTTGGATTATGTTTTCCATCAGTGTAATTAACAGATGGCTGGGGTTTTTTGTGTTGCAGTGCAGTCACAGATCTCACCAGATGACCTGCCTTCTTCTCATAACCATTCCACGACATCTAACAGTGATTTAGAGATCCTAGCAAGTTAAAATTCTGCAATTTTCCATTTTGCCATTTCACAAGGTTGGACGAAGAATAAAACAAATGTTACCGAGGAGAATAAAATAAATAGAACTTTCTTTAAAATGCTTTCCTACAGGCCCAGACAAGTCACAGTATATTCAGCTTTAATCCATAACATTGATTGATGTGTGACAGTCTGGCTATAAAAAGATCTAGAGAGGAAAGAACGCACTGTTAAGATCAGCGAGGTAAAATGCATCAAACTAAAATGAAAATCAAGGACCACTGCCTGATCTGTGGAAAGGACACCTGCCATTTCAGTAAACAAAAAGTCTGCAAAAGGGAGGTTTGCTTGTTAGGCAGTAGATGTGAATGCCAAGGCTGCTAATTTTGCCCTAAAGCCCACTCCACCTCCCTGCCAAAAAGCAAATGGCTACAGAGAGTTTGACAGGAACATCCCTGTGCTGTGGGAAGGAAATGCTTCTCTGGGCTGCAGAAGGGCTGCCCCACGGGGCTCAGGGAAGGCAGGGGCTGCCGTTTGTGCCGTTTGTGGGGTGTGGGTGGCCACATTCTCACACCATGCTGATTTTCCACTTGGGGCTTCTGTTCACTGCCTCCTCTGTGATTATCTGACCTCCTATATCTGGGACCCTTTCTTTAGGAGTAGAAATACTATTTCTAATAGCACTTAAGAGTATTTTAAGTGGATTCCCAGGCACTTCCTTTCAGGCAAACATCATCTCCTCCCGGTGCTGTTTCCCTCCCATGTTCCTCAGAGAACATGTTCTTCCCATTTTCCTTCCTCACTTCTGAAATGAAAGGGATAAACTGGACCTGTGATTAACAAGATAAAGAGAGGGTGAGTGAAAAGCAAACAAAGGAAAGCAAAAAGTAACTCACAAATAATGTTAGTATATTCAAGGACCTGTAATGTTTACCAAATATTTGTGAGCTAATAGGTGCTGTATATTTAAATTTTGTGTAATTTATTTCTGGAAGCTCAGGAGACTGAGATGGACAAGCAAGCCTACTGCATGTGTTCAGCAGGGAATAAATGGAGATGGGCATGGTTATAGAGCAGTTCCTGCTCTTTCATATTTGTGCAAATCTCATGTGTAAAATCAATAGGATCAGAATTTCAATCAATAAGTTTCATTTCAATGGGTCTAGCCAGAGGGCATTATGAAAAGTGCTGTATAGGAAAAGCACAATCAAGAAATCCAGAGGCAGTGTCCTCATGAGATGTCTGCATTTTCTTCTCATTTCCTCCATCAGCTTGCCAGCTTTGGAGTCATATTGGAAACTCTCCAAGGGTTTTACCAAGAGAATTAGTCTTTTGTATCAGCCCCTGGCTACTTGTTATCTGACAAATTTGTAGCCCCTGCTTCCTGCTATGGAGAAAATTATTTCTCTTCTCCTTGACCAGTGTGGAGTCCACACTCAGCCCTTTGTCCCAAGTACATCCCTATAGCTACACAATAATCTGCTAATTTCTTTCTAAAGGGAAAATCAGAAATTGGCAAATCTTCTCATTGCTCTCCCAGCTCTCAGAAAAAATTCAGGGGAGCAACTGTGAAATTGAGCCATTCTGAGCCTTTTTTTTTTTTTTTTTTTTTTTTTTTACTGCTGCTAACTGAGCAGAGCTGGTGAAAATATTTCTTTTGAAATTTTCTTAGAGGGAAATTTCATTTTTTAAAAAAATCTGCTTATTCATGGCAGTTGAATTTCAAGAACCTGAAAGAAAAAAGCCTGCCTCCCCCACCAAACAAAATGCATTCCAGCCTACTTGGCTTTTGAGATAAATATATTGGGGTTTGTTGCTGAAAAAGATGGTTCCCTTTTTCAGGAGCTGACAAAAGTCCTCTTATAATAAAAGTGGTTACTGGCAGTAAAAACCTCGGATGAAAATAGGCTTCTTTTTTTCCCCTTAAATATGAGAGAACCTCTCCATAAAAGGTGGGGAGAATAGCATTTTTTCCTGACTATTCCTGCAATTAAACTATTTTCACTCAAGGTGCATAAAAACACACTTATTTCTGCTTGGACTTCTATCTTCCAAACCTAAAAGTCAGCAGTGTATTTAAATTGAAGTATTTATTCTCCTGTCTCATCTGTGCTTTGGCACAACTCAGCTTCTTTCTGCAATCAGTTTTTAACCATTGTGCTAGAAAAATTAATCAGATAGTAATTTCTCTAAGAAGTGAAAGATGGTAAAACTGGCAGATGCCTTTGAAACAGACTGTGCCAAAGTGCTGTTGTGGGATAGATGATAACTTTGTGATCTCACATGTGCGGTCTTCTGGGCACATCCAGACTGGGGAGAGATGTGCCTTCCAGCATACATCACCTTTCTGGGCTCTGCTGCCCGGCGCAGGGGTTTGTAGAGTGCTCCAGCATTCTTCCTTGAATCACAGATTAGTTTGGATTGGAAGGTACCTTCAAAGACCATCAAGTCCAATCCTTCTGTGGTGAGCAGGGACATCTTCAGCTGGACCAGATTGCTCAGAAACCAGTCTAACCTGGCCTTGAATGTTTCCAGGAATGGGGCATCCACCACCTCTCTGGGAACGTGCAGTGTCTAATTCCCTCATCATCAAGTATTTCTTCCTTATATCTAGTCCAAATATACCCTCTTCTAGTGTAAAACGATTACCCCTTGTCCTATTGCAACAGACCCTACTGAAAAGTTTGTCCCAAAGCTCACCTGGAGGTAGTAAAGGGGGTGGAAAAGCTAATCAGTGGGCCTTGAGAAACTCTCATAGCTACCACAACACACCCACCACCACAACTGAGGTTGCAATAATATTGGAGGGAATATAATGTTGGATCCATCCCCATAATTAGTTGATATTGCGGGTTCAGCACATCCTCAGAGAACTGGTGGGTGGTATAAAGAGGGAGTGGGGCAAGCCCAGAATAATGTGACTGTGGGAGGAAAGCTGCAATGCTCTGCAACTTGTCTTTCCCCTCCTACTTCAGGACTGTTCTGTCCAATCTATAATCTTATATTCCTTCAGTACGGTTTTAATGTACATGCTAATGGAACAGCCACCAATCCCATGGAGAGACAGCAATGCATTCTAGCAGATCTCCCCATTAGGAAGTTTTCCCTGGATATTCAGCCTAATTTTTCATTCTTTAAATTGATGTCAATTACCCCCCAGCTAAACCTAGTTATGCAGTGGAAGACAGGTTTAAAATACTGCATGATCTCACTAAATTGGAGAAATGGACAGAAATCAATACAATGAGAGGCAATAAGAACACCCATAAAGGTTAAGTGGTTGATGGAGGAGGGATTAATGAAATGCACAGATACTAGGTTAAATTGCAAATATCCTTACTTCACTCTTACTCACTCCATACCCCACAAATATATTTTACTCTTGCAAATCAAATGAGGAAGCACCTCAGAATTTGACTAGCAACTTAGAGAAGTAGAGACAGCCTGACCAAGTCTAGGGAAATGCTGAGTAAACAACTTTTGTTGTTAGTTTTTCATACCTATCTGGGTGGATGATGATAACTACAGGACCTGGGAGTCATTGACATCTGTCTTGGAACTGGGGACTAGCTAGAGCTTATGGGGTTAACACACTTGCATGGCAAAGAGATAGCACAGCTTGTCTTCAAAGTGCTTGGAACTAACCTTATAAAGTTTTCTGTTTGAGTCTCTCATGCCACAGAGAGGAGAATGGGATGTATTCTGGGGAAAGTAACAAATGCCAGAGAGATCTGCTGGGGAAGCTGAGGAGAGCTGCATGTACCAGGACTGGAGGAGCTCCTGGAGCTGGTTTCAGCCAGTCCCAGAAGACAGCAGCCGAATGAAAGCAGTGCTCAGTAGTGTGGCTCAAACCAACGATTTCCTGAGGATGTCCATCAGTTTCTCCACAGCAAAGTTGTTTTTTTTGTTTGTTTGTTTGTTTTTTTAATATAAAATTAAATATTTCTACTACTCATTGTGAAAAGACATTTACTGTGTGGCCTAAAATAAGACATAAGTCAGTGGAGATCCCCAAGTTATGGTTTCTCAAAGTGAGAAAGAATTTGGATAACCCTTAATTGGATGTGAACTGCTTGCAGTGACTTTCAACTCCCAGCTCTAAGGAGTCTTTGCAGTGTCAATATTTTCCATTTTCTAGTGGTTAGGGGACCCGTGGTGGATAAAAGGCTTGTAGGCCTACAAAAAAAACCCCCAGAAAACAGAAGTGAAGTGATTAACTATTTTGCTGCCAATCATTGAGAAGAAATTAGTACAGATCCCCGTGCAGGTATTTTCATTGCTGGGGTTTACATAAAGATGTGCTATTTTCTGTCCCTTCATCCATCCAATTTCTGCTTGTATGGTAGTGCAGATATCCATACTTCAGTGCTGATGTGGGAGCCCAAATGGAACAGAACCAGAAATGGGGAAGAAGCTTTCACCTATCTGCTTTTCACAGTAAGAAACATACAATAGCATGGGTGATTCAGCTTGAAAAGCCGCAAAACTGAAGTTATGCAATGTTGTCCTTCAGTCAAAGGTGAAATGGTGCCAAAAATGAGACACAGTAGCTGACCTTGGCTTGGGACTAAAGGAAGACAAGGATCCATCATCCCTTTCCTATTCCTATTTCTGTAGTATCAAGGGTGATGATTTAGTCAGAATTAAATTATTCCAGCCACAATCCAGGAGCACTGGTTAGAGACAGTCTTGATTACTCTGTGTAGGAGAATCAGTCATTGCTTGGTCTTGCTGAAACTGAGCTTAACCTTCTGCATTAAGCGTTCAAGCTCAGACATGCAACTGATTGCACACAAGTATCATTTCATTCAGCTACTGTCATCAGATGCAAGATTTGGATAGGCAATTTAAGCAGCTCCATTTGCACCACTTTAAGAAGGTTACTGTTTTTATATAAATGGTATTCAGAAACCTTGCAGCTTTCATTCACACAAGTAGTCCTGATGAGTGATCTTACTGAAGAATGTTAATTCAGTCCCTGAAAATATCAGTGTAGACTTAACTCACAGCTTGGGAAGCTAACTCCAAGTACAAATATGCCATTAGTTACAACTCCTGTTCTTTTTCTCCACAAAAACCTTTCAGTGTTTTTTTAAAGGAATTATCACATTGTTTTTCTATTAGAAATATGTGTTAAAATATTTAAAAGAAGCATCAGTTCTACCAAGTGTTGTTTCCATGTTATGCAGTGCTTCCTGACTCTAAGTACTGATGTGATTCACAAAGGCTGGTTTTCGCTGACAGAGGGTATAATCAGTGAAGGAAAAGAGACACTCCTCCAGAGGATGAATAACGGGAATCATCTCTCACCTTTGATTCTGAAGAGGGCCTATAGACTGGCTGTCCTTGGCTGAAGCTAACCTTCATGAACATCCCTCACAATACCCTAAGCCAAGGGTTTGCTTTCACTGGGAGGGGATGGGCAAGAACAAATTCTGCACATGCAAAACAGGCAGTGATATTCTGAGAAGGTCATGTTGGGGGAAATGACATCTCGGTCAAGGATGAAACAGTATCTGAAGCAAACTCTGTATTTGGAGTATCAGTGCACTCAGTTAATATCAAAATATTGGCTGGATGCTAAACCTGATGCACATTCAAAAAGCAGGAAGAAAAAAATCCTGTAGAAAAGATCCATCAAATGTTAATAATACAGAAAATTACTGCCTCTGGCTAAAGCTGTCCCCAGGTGATGGGCTGTCAGGAGCAGTGAGTGCAAGACGAGCTGCCTTGCTTGTATCCCTCCTACCGCAGCCTCCACAGGCCTTGGTGAGAACTGAGGAGTCTGGGCTGGGCATGGCATAGTCATCCTTACCTACTGAGTTTGACTCTGGCCAGCAAACACCCTAAAATGCCCTGAGAGGGAACCATTTCTCATGATTTTATCAGGCAGCAGCAAAACTCCCCCTGATTGCAGTGGTGTCAGAAACTGAGCATCTGGGCAGCTCAGGAGAATTCTGCATTAATAATTAAGATTTTGAAAAATGCATCATCACAGCTAGAAGAATCCAGATTTCTGTAGTGTTCCAGTTTGTCTGAGATATATTTGACTGCTGTCTGGACCAGAAGATCCCAGGTTTGGCTGAAAAGATTTATCCTGTGGCTGAAGAAGTGTTTTCAAATGTATTGCATGAATTCCTATATCTTCCAATACAGTTGTGTCCAGGAGCTTTGGGTGTTAGAGTGAGATCTCTGGCAACCTGTATCAGTAGTTCACATGAGTATTAAGCTGGCTGCCTCTTGCTTTCTCTCTTCCTGAATTCATGGAATGTTATGTTCTTTTCTTCATCTCCTTTATTGTTGGAGACAATTACACTGAAATATTAAACACCTGCCCTATTCCACCTTTTAGCAGGAGGTAACATGGGACATAGGTAGTCCTATAGTTTGGTGTTCATATTTGGGATGGACAGCATTGTGTAAATGTAAGTTATTAATAGCTTCTTGATTTTTATTTTTTTTAACCTTTGGAAAAAGGTAGATTATTACCTTAGCATACACACAAGAATGATGTTTCTTTCTACCCACTCTCTTTTGCTTTACTTGATAAGAAGGACAATATAGGTCAATGAGAAGGGTTTTTGAAGTATTGAAGTATGGAAGATAAACATGGTAGGATTTAACCTGTGTGCAGAGGTGGATGTTTGGATGGAAAAAGAAAGTTCAAGCTGGATGTGAGTTCAGGCCTTCAACAGGCTGATGCTAAGGTAGAATTAAAATGTGTTTTCTTTAGGGCAGAAACTAAGTGCCTTAGCAGTCATTTATTCTTCTTGATGATTATCAGTGGTTGTAGGGGGTTTGGAGATTCATGTGACAACTGTGGATTTCTTCTGTCCCAAGGCAGCCCTGACCTGCATGAAATGAACACCAGAGGCACATATGCAGTGGCACATGTAGCCCTAGCAAGAGGAGGATGGTGCAGGAGGGATCTCTGGTGCTCAGCTCCACAAGTGTTGTCAAGCAAATAACATGTGGCTCCAACATGTCATCCATGTGTATACTTTAGCACATGATTACAAAATAATCAAACCAAAACTCACCAGGGAACTGAGCCTGGTGGGCGATTTTGACATTAAAATGTAGTGAAGTCATGTATTTCCTCTATCCATTGTAGCAAATGGCCAGGGTGGCTGGTTCAGGAATAAATACAGTTTTAATCTCTTAACTAAGTCTATGGTGAATCAGTGTCAGTGAATCCCAGCTAAATGAAGACATACAATGGATATATTTGAGAAAAGAAAAATCTGCTTGCCAACGTGGCTACACTGCTGCGTGAGTGGGTTGCTGGGCTCACCCTCCATTGCTGTGAGCCCAGACAAGCCAGCTGATTTTGGCAAGGACCATTCTGTACATCACAGTGTGTCTGGGTAGTGATGCACCTCTTGATTGCACCATGACAGGAGCAGCCCTGGGAGGCCACCCTGCCCTTGCATACTTGGTGACCTTCCTGAGCCTTCTCTGATGAGCAAGCGGCATCACTGGTTGCTGGGTGATGGCAGCACTGAACAGCAGCACAAACACATGCTCTTGTTGCTGGGCTATGTCCGGGCAGGGCTAGCAGAACACAAACCTCTGCCTGTTTTTCTCTTTCCTTGTCACAACTTCAGCCCCATGCCTTATTCTTGGATCCTGGTCTCTGCTTAGTCACAGTGAAACTGCAGTGTATTTTCCTGTAGAATATAAGACAAAAAGGAAATTAGGCTATGCACTGCTACTGGGAGAGTCACAAAGGAACCCCAAATCCTGGGTGCTGTGTTGAAGGGGGCCGCTTTGTTCTCTAAAAATATTCTTCACAATTTCTGTTGCAGTGCTGCAGAGAAATACATGTCAAGTCCTCAAGCACTTGCTCAAGATGCAGTAATAGGAATACATTTCAGGAACAGAAGAACAGGGCTCTAAATCCTTAAGTGTAGACTTATCAAAGGTATCTAAATCCCTTGGCTTATGACAAGAGCAGGATGTGTAGGTCCCTCCTAAAATCTCCATCTGATTCCACTAGACACATAGCAAGAAGGGTGGAGTGTCTGCAAGTAACTTTGGTGATTGTACTGGGCAGCTCAAAGTCTAACAAAATTAATTACTTAATAGAGAGAAGTGGAAAAGCCTTGTCTGAAGAAAATCTGAATCTGTGCAATTCTCAGGTGTCCGAGATCTAGATTGTGGTTTATATTTTCTCTTTTCTTCCTGCTATATTTTTTTTTCAGGTTTTTTTCTCCTTCTCTCTTAACAGCCTTTCTTCATTTCATTCCACATGGCTATTCTCATTTTGTTTTCTGGCTCTGATTCCCACTCCCTTTTAGAGAGCGTTGGGGATAGCTGGGAAGATGTCTGTGACCCAGAGATAGACAACCCCCACTGCAAGTAACTATCTGAGCTCTTGCCATGTACTGACACAGGGTGCTGTCACTGCCTGTTAAACAGAAACTCTCCTTTGGGAGCATGTCCTTGCTAACTATGAAGCTTTTATCTTCCAGATACCTTTAAACTCACACTTAAGTCAGTGTCTGCTTGCCTCAAGACAAAACTCAGTATCTGCTGCCAGCAATACCAAGGTGAGATGACGTGAGTATGTGGATACGGGTGCCCTGCTCTGGTTCTGCTTGCTCTCTGCACTTCCAGGAAGCTGTCTGAAGGTGGTTGGACAAGGTTTATTTGCACAAGGCTGGGTCCTGCAGAAATTGTGTTTACATGACTTCAGGTCTGCTTAGAGCAGGGCAAACCCTGGCAGAGAGACGTGTTCCCTCACCCCATGTTTGAGTGGGCAATTCTGTAGGAAATGTCATTTATTGAGGGCAACACCAACACACTTGGTCATCATCCCCCAGGCACCCTCCATGCCAGAGTGACAGCCTGAAAAGCACCTTTCTCCTTGCAGGGAGAGGCTGAGGTGGGACCTGGTCTAGGTGGCAGCAGGTTCTCAAATCCCACACTTTGGATTTCCCAAGAAGTGTTTTCTTGATGAGATGAAGAGCTGCAGGTTTGTGGCATGTTGCCCATGTCCCCGTGGCTGTGACATTTCAGGAAGGTGCAGCAGGATCTGCATCACAAATCCTAGTTTTGCTTTCCAGGAGGTTTGCCCTGTTGATGTCCCTATGGGGGTTGCCCTGGGTGGGCACAGTGTGAGAGCAGAGCAGCTGTTTCCCATTGGCAAAGAGCAACTTGAGGCAGCTCCTGTCTGTGCAGTGCTTTTGCTGGTACAAACAGTTTTGCTTTTCCCCTGTGACAGGACAATCTTACCTTGGTTTGCTTGGCTTTGTCGAGAGAAGCAAGCTGAAGGGGTAGGAGTTATCTGAAACTCCCACTCATCCGCCCGGTACATTGCTTCTCTTGCAGAATATTTAGCTTTCAGGCCATGGAGACTGCATCAAGCTTCATCAGCTGATGTTGAACGTTTTTGAAGTTTCAATTGCTTCCTTGCCCGAGATGGAGCTATCATTTTTATTGCTTTGGTTGCTTAGGCAGAGAAAGGGAAAGATGAAAAAATCAGTACAGCCCTCTTGAATTAGGATTGATTTTCATGAATTCTTCTTGTTGATTTTGAAACACAATTGTTTCTAAAACATTTAATTGTCTGAGGTTTTTTTTCTTTCTTCTTTCTTTTCAGCAACATTTGTCCTTAGCCATTTGCCACTGCTGGGAGAGGAAAAAAAAATAAAATAAGCTCTGTGTGAGATCAAGATTTCAATGCATTACACACCAAAACATTTGTTGCTGTTTACTTTTAAAAGTGCCCTTCTGAGGCTGCACGGCTAGAGCTGCCATCTGTTAGGAATTACGCTTCGGAACTCCTGGTTTCCCTGCAAACCTCCCACCTGGCACTGCTCTGTCGGCAGGGGGAAGTGCTGGTGGGGACAGAGCTGGCTGCAGAGGAAGAGCACCTTCACAGCTGGATCTGCAGTCCTGGCCAGGTTGTCAGGAGACCACCAAGATGGAAGAAGATTGCTGGTCGTGAAGGTGACTCCAGAGCATTTTTTCTAGATTCAGTGAGACGTTACATGTTTGTTAAAATAAGAGAGGGCCAGGACAGGAGTGTTGCTGTTCATTTTCTCTGTTTAGTCAGACATCAGGGGAACGTGGCCAGCATGTGCTGGGGCCCCCAGGAAAGCCTTTGCCCAGCCTGGCTCCCAAGATGCAAGGAGTGGTGACAAGACAGAGTTTTTCAAGGTGCAGGGGGAAAACACCAGCCCCTGAAGTGGCAGGAGCATATCCTGGAGTCAATCACTGAGGCAAGGGTGAGTATCCTCCAGTGCTGGAAATCCCTCAGGCACCAAGTGTGTACATCACTTGGTGAATCTACTGAGGGAGGTCTTCAGGAGCCAGTGCAGGCTGTGTTAACTTTGTGTTTTGGGAATAAAGTGCTTTTCAGTGCAAGAAACATGGGGGTTTGTTGCAGGGTAGTCTTTTTCCCTCTTTTTCTAAATAGGTGTATGCAAAAGATCTAAACATAATCTCTGGGATTTATTTGGCAAGGAAGAGGATGGGGCTCCTGCTACCATCCTGCTACAGATCCTGCTCTGAACACACAAATTTTCAATGTCTCCTAGAGCCTTTGCTAGTCCCTGCAAAGCTAGAGAGTCTCAGTCACCAGCCACAAATCCAATGGAGTTGCTGGCACAGCATTTTCCTCCCTGCTTGGATCTGCCTCGGGGGCTCTGATGGCAACAGGTGCTAATTATTAACATGGAAATCACCTTTGTGGCTGTGCTCCACACATCTCTCTTGTAGCCCCAGTCCGCTCCATCTCTGACAGCACTCATATGACAAATGGTTAAGTTAGGCAGAAGTCTGGAGATGGTTCTCTATTTACCAGCTTAAAAATCAACAAACTGAGGTGCCAAGGAAATAAAGGCTGGAGCCAGGGTATCAGTTGAGCCTATGTCAGGGAATTCTGCCTGCCTGAAAGGGTCCTGACCTTCTGGAGCCAACTTTATGAAATTGCTCAGAAACATGAAAGATGAGCAGTGTTTCTCACAAGTATTCAGCAAACAAGAGTTCTCATTGTGCTATGTGCTGTGCAGATGACGGAAACTTCTTTCTGTGGGTTGGATTCTGGATGCTTTTTTTTGCATTTTTTGACTTATGGGCTTGGTAACCTGGGGAGGATCTGAGTTATGGATAGTAGGGTAGTGTGATTCCTCTGGGTCTGCACTATGTGCTCTGAATCCCCAGTACTCTTCTGCTACAGAGTCCAAGTGGATCTGCTTTTCTAGGTAGTCTCTTGCCCAGATTTGTAAATACAACAAGAAATAATAAATTCTTTAGAAACTGACAGAGTTTAAACTCCTGGGTGCATGAGCAGTTTTTAAAAATTGGCCTGACGCTTCTCAGTGACTTGAGTAAATTAGAGAAATATATCCTCTCATGTGCTTCTCGTCTATTTACTTATGCTTCCGCTGCCCAGAAATTATTTGCACAGCTAGCAAAGAGACAAGCCAAGGCCCATTAATGGGACCATCCCTGTTTATAGCTGTGCTGCCATTTGGAGGATCTATTCTTGCTTTGGATCACCCTGGCCATGCAATCTCTGGCTCCCCAGAGCAGGGCAGCAGGATCAGGCATGCTCAGTGAGGCACCTGGCATTCCTCAGCCAACCCAGGGTAGAGGGTTTGGGAGATGTCAGTGGGATTCTCTGATTTGATTTTCAGTTTTCAGTGGTAAGGAGCTGGTGTGCACAGTACAGCTACTCTAGCGGAGCCCTGGGATGGACTCATCCAGCTATTTTGGTTTGCACACTGGATTTTTAGTTTTGTCACTAAGCACTTTACATAAGCATGGTGGAAATGTAGGCAAGGTTGGTCATGTAGAGGTTTTGCACTAGTTTGGCCATGTTGACTCATAAAAGAGTTTCTATGAACCTGGTGCCAGGTTTGTGAGAGGCTGGGGATGGGGAAGAAGTTCTTCACTTTTCTAGTGGCCAGACAGGCTGTGCTGCAATGTGGGATCATTTAGCATGTCTATTTTGGAACTAAAATACATGTTAGTCCTCCTTATCTCCTCTAGGAATATATTTTTCCCCTTGGTCTCTATGTCAATAAGATCTGGATTGGAATCATGCCAGTGCTTTTCCAGATAATATTACCAAATGCAGAGGAAAGGAATAATACACTTCCCAGATGGGTCCCCAGAGGTTTGCAGGGCTTCTGGTGACTGCAGGGATTCTGTCTGTGGGCAGAACAGGAGGCAAGAACCACCTGGACAGCACTGGGCTGGGAAGGGACTGGCTAATTTTTATTTGCCCTAATCACATCAGGCAATGGAGCAAGCAGCAAACTGTCATGGAGGATGTAAAATATTGGTGATGTCCCAGGCCTTTCCATTAGGGCTGGATTTCCCATCTCCTTCCTCAAAACCATGTTGATGTTGTTCCTTCTTGAAGAATTAAAGTATGTCTGATTCTGGCTTCTATCAGGTCTCAGTGTTGTCAACCCAGGCGTCCTGCCACAGCCCAGGAGAGTCTCAGGGAATCTGCTCTTTAAGGTTATGAAATCAAGGCTTGATTTGTAATAGAGAATTAATCTTTTCAAATTCACCTTTAGCCCATGCAATTCTGACTGTCTCTGTATTCATATTGTAAATGGGTTTTATAAGCTTGCTGGAAAAAGGAAGGAGGGGAGATAGTTTGCCTTCTCTTTGCTGGAAAACAGCATTGTTTTACCCTTTGGATCTGGTACAGAATGGCTGGAGGGACTGGGATTTGTTTTTTTGGTGAAGACTGAAGGTAAATTTGACAGGCACATGGGAGTTCAGACATGAGTCTGACCTTTCCCATACCAGGTTCCAGCACACCCAGGCTGGCCAACATCATGGTTTGCAGCCCTTCCAACACTGTCCAGTGAAGGCTTGACTCACAGACCCTGCCCAGAGGTCTTTGCAGAGCTGCATGCAGCGCTCAATCCCTGCTACACCAGCATCAGCAGCATGACCAGATTCAGTCCTGCTTTTCTGCTGTGGCTGCTAGCTTGAGCTCAGGATTCGGCAACTCTGGACAGAGATCAAAGGCTTCCTCAGAGAATGGGGGTGCTGTTACTTCTGCTTGGGCTCTAATAAAAAGGACACAACTCATCAGCAAGTCTCATTGACAGGACACGCAGAGCAGTGAATCCCTTCTTCCTGTCAATGCTTAAGAGGTGGTTTTGATTTTTGAATGTGTCACTGCTCCTCAGTTGTCAGGCTGTGTTTAATTATTTAATTAGTCATGCAAATTTCTCTGGCAGTTTTTACATCCAAGTCATTACTCTAGCAATTAAAAGGCTGCTTTGATGAGCTCCTCTCGTGGTGCGTGGTGCAACAAAGCCTGCTCAGCAAGGTTTGCATGGGGTGGGCAGCAAAATGCTGAAGGAGATTTGCTTTCTAGCTCACTGAAGGACCATCAGGCTTATGGAGAGGAGGGGTCTGCTCCTGGCAGTGGAAGATGCCACATGAATTTGTACAATGGTGATTTACTAGCCTGTGGGAAGCTGAAGATAACAAGTAATTGCTAGTCTCTGTCGGAGTAAAATATTGGTCTGGGGCACTGCATTGAGCCCACTGCTTGCAGTGCTGTTGATGGCAGTGGAAGTCCCAGGGAGTCCTTCACAGGATGGATCATCAGCCATCCAACTAGGCAGAAACCTCCCGGTTGTCCCACCCAGCCTCACAGGAAATCAACAGGGGAAAATTTTTGATGGGCAACAATGAGTTTTTCTGAAAGAATGAGATCCAGGGCCACGTTTAGTGGTGACTTCAGACCAAATTGTGCATAAATTGGGCAAAAACTGGTCAAGGTATCTGGAAGAGTGACTGGAAGTGGCTTATTATATGCAGTGTAAGTGATTTCTGTGAATGGATCAGAGTTTTATGGGCCTACAAAACCTTGAGGGTAAAAACTTCTTTTGTTGGCTCTGGAATGGCAGAAGAGACCCTTGGGATGAAGGGTGATTGAAGACCACAGCCTGATGTCATGCTGGACATTTTAATTCAAGCCAGGATTGGTGGGCTTGAATTGAGCTCAAAAGCTTTAATTATTGCTTCTTTGGAAATCCATTTATCCTGCCTATTTCCCCCCTAAAATTATGTTGTGTTTCTCAGACCTGAATCATTTTATTTTGTCAAACATTGTTTGATGGAAAATCAATCTCAGTGCTTTTGCTATTGCTCTCCCAAGGAGGCCTCCCCTTTCTCCGACTTATTCCATTAATATTTATTGCACTGACAGGTAGGATCCTGAATTAAAGTTTCTGTTATTTCCCCAACTCCCTGATGCTTCCTCTGTACTTTTGATCAATGTTCAAGTTGCTTTGACTCTATAAATGTATTGCCCTACATCTCCTCTTGCAGCCTCTAAGCTGCAGCTGTATTTTGCTTGCAGTTCTCCCGAATCCACATCTCCTTAGCACTGTCTTCTTCAAGTCTTTTCTGTCTCCAGCTCTTTTACATCACTGTAAGGAAGAAGTTGCTTAGGACCTTGTCACCTACCACTGTAATTAATGCTGCATTTGAGCCCTGTATCTGTCAGTGTCGGGGGTGAGCTGGGGACAGGCTTCATGTTGGAAGATGATGAGGAAGCTCTCCATGGGAGAGGCATTAGATTCACACTGTCCTGTCCCAGCAAGGCATGGTCATTGCTGGTTTGGCAGTAACACCCTGCAAAACCAAGGCTGTTGTGTCTCTGTGAGGGTCTGAGATGTTCTGCTGAAGCCCTTAAGATGAGCAATGGCTGTGTGACTGGAGGGAACTGGGGAGGCAGTTCTGCTGACCTGGAGCTTGTGTGATTCTCCAGCATGTGAACAGCCACTTTGTGCCTTTGCTGGTAAAATGCTTGATTACTCTCTATGGGAATGCGACTTCCTTCTGGAAATCCTGTCTGGGAAAGCAGAGGAATCAGTTAGATGAATCTGCTGGGAAAATTCACAGAATAGAAAAATGCATCTGCCTTTTGGAGCTAAACAATTTGAGGCCCAGTGGTGGGCATCAAAATGGGCTTAGCAGGGTGGGCTTTGCCCCATAAACCACAGCTCTGGATGAGCAGCGCTGCGCAGCACTGGGGCTGGGAGGGGAAGCTCCCTGAAGGCAGTGTTCATCTAGACCCAATCTCTGCCTTTTGGGGCAGAGGAGTGGAGAAGGGGGAAGACTGGGCTCTGATATTAGTGTAAGAGATGGCTTTTATAAGCTGCCTTAGAGAGGAAAGAGGGTGTTGGCTAGCAGCACATGAGCTTGGCTTTTCTCCCTTCCCAGCAAGCTGTTGGAGGGTGGGTGCTTGTGCACTGCAGCAGCCGGGCCCCACGCAGGCTGGCAGCTCAATGGCAGCAGATGAGTGATGTGAGCTGGCTTTCCCCCCACCTCATCTCATCCTCCCACACTCCAACTCCCCCTGCTCTCCCTGCAATGGGTCTCGCAGCAGCACTCGGGGAGGCCTCTGGCCACCCTGCAGACCCCAAGGAGGGGAAGCTGTAACCCAGCAGCCCGGGAACTCCACAGGGCTCCCAGTACGTGGGGCAATACACTGCAATGGAATAACATTTTCAGCAGTTAATAAAAAGCAGAATACTCATCTGTTTGTTACATGAGGCCACCTATGATTCAAGGATCTCCAGATTGTTTAGTAATTGAGAATGAAGCAAGCACAAGAAGAGAGGGAAAAGACATTATTTAGTGATAATTTAGTAATAATTTATTATTTATTTATGTTTATGGTTGTTTCCCACATCAGCACATGGGTCAGTGTGAGATGTGCACTGTTTGGTGGAGGGCCAGGTCCCAGTGGTGTGTCCCAGCATAGGGCCCTCCTGTGTGCTCTGGTACCCAAAAACCAAACTGTAAAGGCATGTGAAAAAAAAGGAACTTTCCCAAAGTCCTGGAGAGAAGTAGTGTTTGTACAGCCCAGTGAGCCACTGAAGGCTGCCTGGATGGAAAGTCAGGACAGGAGGAAAACGCTGGAATAAGAGCCAAGAAGACACATTTCTGAATCATCTTCCTCAGCCCTAGCTGTTTTAAAAAACCATCTTCTTCCCATCTGTCTCAGCTAAAACCTCAGCCCCAAGGGCATGACATGTGCTTGCCCAGTGGTTGAAGGTGGGATCTGGTCCCTTAGAGTGCTGTACAGGACCTTTCTCCCTGCATGCTGAATGCAGAGGGCACATTTCCCATGAGGAAGATGGACCAGGCTCATCATGGCTGAGCCCTCCCCAGCTCAGCCCTGGGCATCAATACGGGGGGAACCGCAGGTTTCAGCTTCTGGAGTTTGCTGGCTCAGGGCCTCCCTTCTGGCTGCTGCCACTTCCTGGATCTCATTGTTTGGCCATGCTTCCTTCCTCCCCGGTCCAGCGCTGGTGAGGGAGTGGGATCCACTGGCTGGGGGTGAAGGGTTCAGCACTCAAGTGCCACTTCACCCTGTTTTCAGCACATTACCCTCCTCATCCTGCCACAGCAGCCATTTCCAAGGAGAAGCAAGACAGCAGAGGAGGGGGAGATGCTCTCTCCCTACCCTCTCCTCTTCCTATCCATAGATCCACTGGGCACTCTCAAAATTCACCACTTCGTTCTGAAACTAATCCTCAGGTGACAAGCTAAATTTTGGCAACATCTGGGAAAAGCCTGCTTGGATGTCCTGACCAAAGTGTTTCACTTTGATAATTTCCTGATTTTAGTCTCGGAGTATTTTAGGCTCCCTGAGTTTAGGCTCTCTGTCTAGGAGAAAATGTGTCTTATGGAAAATGAGAGATAAATAGAAATTATTTGAAAAGTGCTTAATGAATGATGGATGAAACCTGGTTGTGTCCAGCTGGTAGAGGTTTTATGCGTAACTCAGTCTGGCTCATTGTTTGGCACCTAAGCTTTGCGAACCTCAGGTTTACAGAAAATAGTTCTAGTCCCATTCAAATATATCCCAACAGTCATTGCTATCTGCAGAAGGAATTGTACCTTTCTCAAGGCCAAACAGATCTCATTTTTGCTTTGTTTGTTCAGGCCATTCATGTTTCTTCTTTGTGTTGCTTCCTTTCAGCCCTCTTTGAATAAACCAGAGCTGAATTATACACTGGAAAGAGGATGCAACAGGTCAATAGTAATGAGGAGCAGAAGTGGATTATTGGGGGTAAATATTCATTTCTAGAGGGTTTTGGAGGTAGCAGATCTTCCAGGGAAACACAGGGTTTTGTGGGGGATGGAAAAAACGCTATATCCAAGCAAGCCTTGGGATAACCCCTCTGTGCAAGACAGATCCACATTCCTTCTTCTCCATCTGCACTTGGAGGTGTCCTATAAGATGACTGGTCTGACTTCATTACCTGTCTCATTTCAAGCCCTGTCTCAGCAAAGCCCTCCTAATTTGGCTGCTCCCAGGAAGTGTCTGGGCTCCCACAGGGCTGGCCAACTGCTTGGCAGTAGCTCAGCCTGCCTGTCCCTGCCACAGTGATGCCAGTGGATGTGGCGTGTGGTGCAGGGATGCTCAGGGAGGTTCAGCTCCTCCTGCTGTTGCTCACCTGGCAGAAAGTGCTCCACTAATCTAGTTTTACTCATGACCTTCTGGTTTATGGTGTTTTTTTCAGCATTTTATTATCATTCTTCTTGATAAAAAGGACAACCCCCCCAACTTTTTCTATCTTGCCTTATGTTTATTTTTCTGTGTTTTCTCACTTCCCCCTCCCTCTCCTCACACTGCATTGCAGTTTTGCTAAGGTAGCCCAGCTGGCCTTTCCAGACTGGGAGAAAGCCCTTTTCAGAAAATAAGGGGAGAGATTTTATTGTACATCCATTCTAAAAATAAAAGTGCTTTGTATTTCTAGAGCATCTTTCAGCTGCTGATTTCAAAGATCCTTGAAATTCTCAATTAATGAAGCATCACTGCTCCCTCGGGAAGGAAGCCCTGGGAATTGTTATTGGCACACCCTACAAGGGAAGGACTGTTGCTTGTCCTGGGCTTTGCTCATCCCCAAAACTGCAAGGTCCTGCATGACAAGAGGGGATATGAATGGATTTGAGCCTTGGTTTGCTGTCTGCCAGATCTCAGCTGGAGCAAAAACTCTATTTCTTGTCCTAAATTAGGAGACTTGCCCCCATGCAGCCCATTGCATCCGGCACCCATCTTGTAATCCAGTTGCAAGACACAAGATTACCTTCTTCCTTTAATTTTTATACAGCACTGTGCACAGCTAGGGCTTAATCCAGAATCCTCCCAAATTAGAATATGTTAAAATTAGGGGGGTTTCCTTGGAACAGAACATGCTACATGTCAGTGAAAGGGGGAATGATTCCCATGTCTGATTTGACAGAGAAGTGATACAACAGCCCCGTGTGCAGAGTGGTGCAGACACACAGACCCACCTCAGGCTCCCCAGCTGTCCTCACAGCAGTTCATCCCAGCAAAAACAGGAAAAAAGGTTTCAGCATCTGTGTAAAAGCCTCCAACACAATTCCATGTACAAAACAAGCTTTCAAGAGCTTATTTTTTTTGCATGAAGTATCCTTGAAATATACAATTTCTCATGTGAGATGCTTTTTAAAAGCACTGGAGGAGGAGCACAGGAGCAGCAGCCGAGGTCCCCGCCCTCGACCAACAGCACAGCACTCCAAGCCCGGCTTTGGCTGGCTCTTACAGCACCCAGGAGCACCACCTCCCCTGCCCTCAGATGGACTCAAAGAGAGGAAGAGCAGGAACGAGAGAGAGCAAACCAGAGCCCTCAGGACCTCTTCTCAGCCTCAGGGAGGGGCAGGATGGAGAAGGTTTATTTTAGGAGCTGTGGCTTCTCTTCCCAGTGCTGGCAGTTGCCATGGGATGGCTGCTCGCACAGGCTCTGCCCCAGCTGGTGTTGTGTGATGCACTGAGCTTGTGGCAGACTGAAAACTTTTGTGGCAAAGGATCTGCCTGCAAGGGCAGAAAATTTTCTTTTTCTCAACCAATTAAATGCATGGAGAATGAATTATTTTTTTCTCTAAACCCACCTACCCCAACCAGCCAAACAATGTTTGAGTTACATTAAACTGGTGGGTTGAAACTTCTTGTTCTTTCTTAGTATGAGACACCTTGCACTCTTTTGGGGGACAGGGCTCTGTGAGGGTCACTCTCTGTCCCTGGCTCCCAGCAAGGGACGTCTCCTGCTCCCTCTTGAGGCAGAGGGAGGAGGGATGGATATTCCTGGGGAAAACAGGAGAGGGGAGGAAAATGGATTCTGAGGCTTTTTGTGTGGTGCACTATAAGATCCCTGAAGCCCTCATGCACGTCAGGAGCTGGAGCCATGTTGAGGTTTTTGCCATAGCTACAAACCCATGCTGCCAACGTCATTGCCACTGTGCCTGCTGATTTCCAAAGGAGCCAGCACAGTCCCACAGCCCACAGGACCTGTGGCAGTGATGTTCTGCTGGCATGCTGAAGCCTGTGTGATCCCCACAGCCTTTGATATCCTCGCTCCTGTTTTTGGCTTTTTTATCTTTCCAAGAATTTCTCTTTTTCAATCCTATTTTACTACCCTGTAGCAAAGCTTTCATCTGCTGAGGCATCAAAAGCCTTTCTGAAGTCCAGGGTGAATCCTGCCCACTCCTTCCACCTTCCTGAGTCTTTGATTACCCCCAGAGCAGATGATGGCCCTGCATCACGCTCTCCCAGCTGGGAGCCCCAGCTCAGCTGGACCCAGTTCTGGCACAGGGAACCTCAAAACCATCCCATTTTCCCACTGCTTGGCTGTAAATCATGAACCTAAATACCCACATCAATCCCACAGACAACTCTAAAGTAAGGAGTTGTTTAGGTGTGGTAATGGGGGGGGGAAAAAAAGCACAATTTTTTTTCCCCCCCAAACACGATTTTTGGAATTATTTTTAGAGCCTAATGCATGAATGTGAATCATGGGCTTAGCTGTATGAAACCTTCTTTTCATCTTTTTACCTTATCATTATCCCTGCATACTCAGTTTTATCTGCAGTTTGACATCTTTTATCCTTGGCCTTGCAGACAGCAGAAATAAGGGCAGCTCTGCTCCCCAGCACTGGGAGCGCTGCATATGCAGGGCACACCAATTTGAAATTATAATCCTCTTTTGTTGTATCCTCACACTGTTTATTTTTACTGTATATACTGCTTGTTGTTGTAGTTTTCCATTTCATGCAAAATGCATCAAAAAAACCCCAATGCCAGGAATGCTTGAGGTCTGTTTGTTATTCTCTATGTTCGAAACTATTTCTTCAAAACTAACTTCCCCATTGTGCCTGTGTTTGCCCTTCACTTGCCATCTTTCTGACTCCACTCGCATTAACACAAACCCTACAAGCCTCCCAGCAAACTGCAGAAAGCTCTTTGTTTGCAAAGGGTTGGAGGAAAAACTGTATGTTCCCAGAAGTGGGAGCTTGTCCCTGTGTTTTGATTTGCTACTTGGCTGATGTAACATGGGACTATTTGGGTTTCTTTGATGTGGCTGGTGCTGGTGGGTCTGTGATGTTCCTAGGGCTTTTTGGGTAGTCATCATCCTGTCACTGTCATGTTGCTGACAGCTTTTACGTGGCCTTTCCCACCCCCTCAACATTTTAAAACGAAACAAAAATACATCAAATGGCATTTTGTCCTTGGTCTTTAATTTGGCCCCACTCTGTAGTTTTGGCAGTCAGGCAAAGGCTTCTGCCTGCACCAGGATGCAAAGCCTTCCTCTCAGTCCTATAACCCCATAATGTGGATTTCAGTTCTTGAGTTGTGTTTTGGGCTTCCCCTGACACTTCTTCCTCTGCATACAGCGGTGGGTGGGTGTGTTGGTCCTCTCGGTGGGGCTGGTCTGGTGGCAGTGCCGCTGGTGGGAGGCAGGAAGGGACCAGTGCTCCAGCCCTGGATGTGCAGCTGCCCTGGATTCAGCTCCTGGCTGGAAAAGGACCCCAGAAAAAGAAAGAGCTGTGGTCACTGCTGCTTGGTGAAGAAGATGGAGCCAGACTTATCAGAGATTTTCAGTGGAATGAGGGACCCGAGGACATAAGTTGCACACAGGGAGATTGAGGCTCTTTTCCCTGATCCAGGGCAGGAAGTCACCATGTCCCCAGATAAAGAGCAAAGCTGGATGCTTCTGTTCAACAGCGTTACACAACCTGGCACAAAGAGATCTCATTTATTTTCTCCTATCAGCCTAATGTGATGATTTGGGAGAGGGGGGAAGAGGCCGGGCAGCGATCTCCTGAACAGTTGGGCTGGGATTACACTTTTTCTATGGAGCTCATCACCATAATAACCAGGAGCTCTGTTTATCAGCCCACCAGCCATGCCCATTTAGGAGATTACCATTTTCCAATCTCATTTCTCATAAAAGAGGATTGCTGCCCATCCCCTCCCAGTCCCAAACCCCTCGCTTATGAGTGTTTATCTACTCAGGGTGTTTATGAAGTCCTGAACAGGAAACTTCTGTTTATCCTCTGCATCATCAAGAGCTGGAAACTTGATGGGATAATTACTTTTACAACAACACACAGAGCCCATCAGTAGACTTGCTGGTGTTAATAGTATATGTATTTTCCCTGTGGAGATGCATAAGGCTTATTTGTTTCTCTTTCCTGTATCTTTAACTTGGCATGAGATTGAGGTTTCTGGCTTTCAAGGTGTCTCATGGAAGGAGGGATTTTTACTTGAGATTAAGGAGAGGTGCTGCTGCCCTCAAAACTGATGGCATTGAGGATGTTCCCAGCAGCAGGGGACACTTTGCCTCGTCAGTGCTAGTCCTAAGGCATTGCTCACCCTGTCAGGGCATCACCAACAGCTTTCACCCTGCAACTGGGGAAGTCGTGTGTGGAGATGGCTTCTTCAGATGCTAACACAAGCACCTGGGCCGAGAGAAGGCTGGGTAATGAATCATTCATTTGGCAGAGCTCTTCCCTTTTCCCTTTCTGCAGGCTGGAAGCAAGAGGTTCTGATTCCCATCACCCTTCAGCTGACAATTTTTGAACTATGTAAAATGCAGAAGTAAGTTCATTAGTGATATCCACCCAATGAAATTCAAGATATGAAGTGTTTTGACTAGCTCTGTTCAAATAGAGGCATCACTCAGGAGTATATTGCAATCAGTGCATTAAGATAAGATCCCAGAGCATTGGGTTTCCAGAGCATTGATTATAGATTAGCATCCCACTGCCTCAGAAATGGAGTCAGCTATCCCTGTATAAACTAGGAGAGCTGACTAGATAGGGCTGGATTCACAAGAGAGAGGCAGACAATGCCAGAAAATACCAGTGTGCAATACAGTCCCCAATGCTACGACCAGCTGAGCATGGCCAGGCAGTTTGTACACACCAGCATATCACAGTATCCACTTTTTCTCCAGGGTCTGCATCTTCCCTGCAGCGCAGGGGATCCCCTGCTGCCCCTGGGGACTTGGCCTCCCTGACC
Organism: Formicarius rufipectus; assembly: GCA_013399695.1. NCBI lineage: Eukaryota > Metazoa > Chordata > Aves > Passeriformes > Formicariidae > Formicarius > Formicarius rufipectus. The sequence continues at coordinate 3,160,361 of VXAU01005767.1, read as the reverse complement.
ACACACAGAGCATTATTTTGGCAGGGCTAAAAATGTGGAAACCTTGTGTGGTTGGTCAAAGCAAATTCATTCAAAGCGAGTGCCTGCCAAGTTGGTTGGTTTTTTTTGTTGTTGTTGTTGTTTTGGTTTTTTTGGTTGGTTTTTTGTTTGTTTGTTTGGGGTTTGTTTGTTTGTTTGTTTTTGGTTTTTGTTGTTTTTGTTTGTTTGTTTGTTTGTTTGCTTTTTTAAATTCTTTTTGTCTGTAATCACAGACCACAAATCTGCAGGCAGGAATGGGAGCCATGTTTCTAATTTGGTATGAATCTTTTCTTCTGGCTTGGCATGGAGCAGTTGCGAATGATGGAGGCTGTTCCTAATCCTCTGCCCTGTGCATTGAAAATGTGGTCTGTCCATCCAGCACTCTTGGAAATGGAGCTATTTGCATTGCATAGCAATTTTCAGGACATAAATACAAGGTTCAGTGCTTGTGGGGACAAGGATGTGGCATCCTTACTGCATTGTATGCAAAGACAGCTGTGAGGCAACATAGAAGGGCTGGATTTCAGGAGCTTTTAAAGCTGAAGGCTGCCTTAAAAAAATTAAAGTCAACTTCTGCCTCTGTAAACTGAGTATTTTCAAGATCCTGTTGGAGGAAACCAGCACTTGACAATGTGCTTTAGAAGGAAACTTGTCCAGGTTTTATTCCAGTCGATAGTATTAGCCACACGCCTAGAGATAAGCATCTGCTTAAGCAGCGGGGTGCTGGGGCTTGTGGAGCTGCCGTACCCACACAGGGGGAGTCCTGCTGACCCCAGCGGGTTCCAGGCAGTGCTGCCCATCAGTCAGGATGTGATGTGTGAACATCCAGGGATATAAAATGTTGTGTGTTTGGAGTAGAGGTTGTCTCCAAATTCCTTCACCAGTCAAGAAATTGGCAAGCCAAATAAAAATAGCCTGCCTTGTATCAGGTGTGTGTTCAACATCTCTGAAAAGTGTGATGCTTTTTTGCATGCCTCACCATCACCTGGTGATTTCAATTCAAAATGAAACTAACTCCACACCTGGATGTAGCTAGAAACAATATCCCCTTTTTGGAACCATCCTGGCCTTCTTTTTCATGCTGTTTCTTGAATTTGAATGTTTTCCCTAAGGATAACTCTTAGCCACAGGATACCCACAAGATACCCACTGGAGAAGCTGTGGATGCCCCATCCTGGCACTGTTTAAGGCCAGGTTGGATGGGTCTTTGAGCGGCTTGATCTAGTGGAAGGTGTTCCTTCCCGTGGCAGGGGGTTGTAACGAGATGACCTTTAAGGTCCCTGCCAGCCCCTCTGTGACTTGAAAGGGGGCTGGAAAGTCCTTATCAACATTGATAAGCCACAGATCGCTGCTGGGGGTCACTGCAGCTGTTAGCTGAGAGCTCTCTTTCCTCCTTTTTCTGGGGCTTTATTTACTGGCAGAGCCCTTGTCTCGTTGGTCCCTTGGTGGGAACTGGATAAGCATCCCTGCCAGCCGTGAGCAGGGTGTGCATTGCTGCTAGTGAGGGCAGGAATCCGTCTTTCAGTGGTAGTTTTTGTCTGGCAGGCATCATAGCCAGGGAAAGGGGGCAACTGTGCATTTGTGAAGGTATTTGTGAATTAATAGTGGAGAAGATGTGGAGAGTGGTCAGAGTGATGTGTCTTGAAACGTGGGGGAGTGTTTAGTTTGATAAACTTTGTAATTGTCAGAATTTCTGTTTCATGAAGGCTTTAATAGCATTGGGGAACTACAGGACTTCCAGATCCTAGAGGAGGGAAGCTGGGCAGTGGTAAGAGCTCTTTACAACACCACTAGCCCAGTACTGTGGGAACGAGCCCTTGCTCCTCCACCAGCCTGGCTCCATGGAACAATCCAATCCCTCCTGCAGTGCTGGATGGAGGAGAGCCAGCACAGCACCTCCCTCTAAGTGCTCAGAGCGTGTGTCCCTTCTTACCCAGTCGAGACTCTGGAATGATGCCATTAAAAAAGAGCCTGGGAGAAGCAGCAGGGAGCCCTGCTGAAGATGTCTATAGGGAAGGGAAGGACTGGGTGAGGATAGCGGGGCTGTGATTAATTGCCAGGAATTTGAGACCCAGAGGCAGCAAGCTACAATAAGGAAAAGTCTCTGCTAGGAATGCATGTCTTGCATCACCCGGGCCAGGAGCCGGACATTTTCACGTGCCCCCTGAAACCACATCACGTAGAGAGGCAGGAATGCCAAAGGCACGTGCTGTGTGCCCCCAGGATCCTCTGCTGTACCAAGCAGATGGGTTTCTCGCGGCTCCGCTGCTCCTCACTGCTGCTACTGGCCAGGAAATGCCACAAGGAGTGATACCAGAGTCATGGTGGGAGGGAAAGGCACCCACAGAGGTTTAGGGACTGACAGAAATTTTGGGAGCTGCCCAGCCACACTGGCACGTGTGTGATGCTGGTTTCCATGGAAACGCAGAACAAGATGTACTTCCACAAAGAAGCCATCGGTGATGCAGGGTGGAATGCAGGGTGACCTCTGGTCCCCGCTTCAGTGGCACAGAGGGACTGCTGGGCAGAGGGACACGGGGACCTGCTTTGGGATGAGCCCCCATGGAGCACGTGGGTCGTGCTGCCCTTGGGGTTGCTGTGATGCCTTTGGGCTGCTGCTCTGGAGGGTTGTCACTGCAATCTGTTCTTCGCTTGGGGTGTGCTGGGGAATTGCAAGAATGTCCAATGGGGCTCCAGAGGAGTAGTGAGGGCATGCTTAGGGGTGTGGACAGAAGCCCTGACACACCTCTAGAGTTCTCAGACCCTGGCTGAGATCGGAGAGGGGCTGAGACAGCCTGCCCGGAGTATCAAGGAGAAACAAGGTGCTCCATGGGGTTTTTAGGGTGTCTCTGTTTTTCCTACCTCTCAGATCTGCTCATGTTTTAATATTTCATTAAATTGCATTGCCATTTCCCCTGCATGGCCAATGGAGAGAGAGCAGCATTTCCAGGTCAGATGTTTCCAGATGCCCCCTATCTGGAGGCAGGCAGCAAGACCCATGTCCTGGATGCCTCCATTGGCCCCAGTATAGGTGGAACATCCACCTCTTGGACATGCATTGTCCCAAACCCCATGACTTTGAGCTGCCCATGACAGTGTGGTCCAAGAGATGCAGCAGCTGATACACTGCTCCGTCCCAAGCAGGGCAGAGGGGATTTCTCCTGCATCATTTCTGCTACAAGATGTTGCAGCTGAGCTGCTGTCACAGGAGGAAGCTTGGTTTGGTGGAGAAGGGAAGGAAGCCGGATTTGACCCACAGGGCCATGTCCCTCCATGCCAACAGCTGGAAGCTGACAGCCACAGCTGGGATGAGTCACTCCAGGCTTATTTTATCATCCCGGGAGGAAAGCAGTGTGAATCACTGCATCGGAATGCAGAGGTGTGCTAGTGTGACTGATGTACCTTTTGTTGCCTGGGGCTCCCTTCTGGCTTGCAGGCTTTTCAAGGTAATATAGGGCTTGGGAGCAGAAATCCCACTTTAAGGCACTGTGAGTTTTCTGAGCTGAGCCTGTGACCATCTGCATGGCCAGAGCGCAGCACCCAGTCACACTACAAATGGTTGCATCACATCCTAAAACCAGGAAGCAAACCATGAGGAGGATGACCCAGGTGTCATGACACCCAAACCAGGAACCTTGCTGCTTCCCATCCTTTCTTCCAAACCTGGGGTCCTTCTGGCTCTCTAGGCTATACATCCCACTCACTCTCTTTCCTGGAACTTGACCGTCCTAGTGACCAGGACTGCTGATTCACAGTGGAAAACTTGCTTGCAGGGAGCAGTACCTGCTCCAACACCTGCCAGTGTCCTCAAGGAAGGAGAGTGCCTGCCAAAGATGCTCTTCAAGGTCATAATATGGAGTAGATGGACTGTGCTAGTGTTCAATTACCTGTCAGTGCAGAGGCAGCACTTCATCGGGTGAGCAGTGGGAGTGCTGGTGTCACACACCACTGGGCTGGCCAGGGTGTGCCAGGATGGAGAAGCCATGCCTGAGTCTGTGTGCTTTGCTCAGCAGTGCTGCCTTTCCCAGGATCTCCCCCAGTCCTGTAGTCAGACCAGGAACTGGACCCAGCTTGGCAAGGCATTTGGCTGCAGAATGGAGCTCATCTTCATGCTCTGCTCCCTGTTTCAGAATCACCTTCACACCATTTCCCCCTGTCCCAACTGAGTGCCCTAGATGTCAGCTGTTGGCTTGGCTGGACAGGGCTTTGCTTGTTCTGTGAAAAATGACCACAGTGTAGCTGTCATATTCAACGGAGATGAACAGCAGAACCCCTTTGTTCCTCCTGCCCTCCACCTGAGGATGCTGGTAGGATTTTGACCACCCTTCAGTCTTCACTGGCCTAACTCCCAGCACTCTGTTGCTCCTGGGCAGTAGTTTCCACATCCAGGTTTCCACCAGCTGTAAATAAAAAATTGGGTGTCTGACAGTTGGATAGGAGAGGGGATTGAGGAATGTAATGTTGATAGAGGTGACTGCAGGTGGTGCTGGATCTTCATTTTCTACCTCCTGATGAGCTTCTTTGAGTTCAGGATGGAAAATCGCTTGAGGCCATGTACAGTACATGGCACTGGTGATGTCTGATGAGCCCTCTGCCCAAATAAATCACCCTGATCAGAGCAGACAAGGAGTAATGAAATGAGTGGTGGGAGATGCACTTACTTTGAAGGAGTGTGAGTAGCATGTGGTGCCCAGGAGTCTCCCTGGCGTCACTTGTGTATTTTGTCTCTGGAGGTAAAGCAGAGCCATGTGGCTAATTAAATGGAAACACAATCCCCTGACTATTTTGTGGTTTCTCAGCTAATCCCAGTTCAGTCCTTGCAATGCTTTTCAGATTTAAGGCAAGGACAAAGGTTCCCAGGGAAAACCAAGCCACAAGGAGGTGAAAGGCAGCTCTCCCTAGGAAGACGACCATGGCCTTCAGCTGATTTTGGGGTCAGTCCTTCCCCAACAGGACAGACCCAGGAGAGCCTGTGGGGGCTGAGCCACAGGGCTGGGCCAGGGAGAGGGAAGGCACACCTGCATCCCCCTACAGCTCAGTTCTCTCCAGAGGGCATTGCAGAGGTGGGAAAAAGTGAGCACAGAGATTCAGATTACAAATGTACAAGCATAGGAAGCAGAGATATATCTTCCCAGGATATTAATTANTTTTTTTTTTTTTTTTTCCGGTGAGCGGGTGCTTTAGGCAATTGGATATATGGTGGAAAGGAGACTGTGTCAGGCCAGTGGGAGGACAGACACAGCAAGAGGCAGCTGGACACCACTAAAGGGGTGGGTACTGCACATGGCTAATGGCCAACCCATCACCCGGGCATCCCAAGAGCCCTTAGACCTGCACAGGGACACTGCCCTTGGACACTGCCCTCTGCTATGAACAGGAAGACTGGTCTGGCTTGGGATTCATCACTTACTGAGTGCAGTCAGTTTGAGAGCTTAGTTCAGAACAAAAACCCTGCTGAGTGGGAAACCCAGAGTGGCTCCAAAAAGATGCCATAAAGCATTGTGCTCTGTTTTGAACTGGGAAGAGGCACCATTGATGCCAGAACGCTAGACAAGAGCCATGGGCTGGGAACAACCACCACAATGTGAGCAGAGATGTTCACATGATCAGCCTGTGAAATACAGAAGTCATTGAGAAAGATATTTTGGGGACTACATTGAAAATAAGGGTTACTTTTTTTTTTTCCTTGTGATTTGGAGTTATCTCTCCCCAGGGATGTTACTGAGGGGCTCAGGTGCCATCAACTGGGCTCTGGGGATGAAATCTGAATTTTATGGGGGCTTAATATGGTGTGAAAGCATTTCTGGATGAGGGCTAAAGTACCAGTCAGATCCAGACCTGGCTGGCATCTCCAACGGGAGCTGCCTCAGCCTCTCCTGCCCTTCAGAAGAGCAGGAGGAGGCAGACCTGCCATGGGGGACACTCACACTGATGCTTTAGCACAGAGTGGCAGGAAGACCAGTAATGCACCTTCCCGAAGTGTCAGAGCATTTTGTTTTACTGTTTTCTATGTGAAATGCTTTAAATGTTGGCCTTGAGCTGACCTTTGGTCATGAAATTACTTCGCCTCAATTAAATATTAAAAACAAACAAAATGTCCTGAGTGTGGAATGAATTGTTTTGCTCCACCTGCGGGGATTTTTTTTATGTCACTTGAGTAGGAAAAGTGAGAACCCAGTGTCACATTGGCTCACCCCGAAATGAATTTTTGTTCTGGCTTCCCATCATTAAATGTCAGCACATGAAGAAAACCAATTGTTTGAAGAGTATTCTTGCGCCATGAAAATGCACCTCCCCATCACTACCTCTGCTGGGATTTGGGTGGTTATTGCTTTTTCCTGGCTCTAGGGAAGACTCATGCATGATGCTGAATTGTATTTGGACCCATGAAACTAGCTGAGCTGACAATCTGGGATCTCTGGGGCTGTAGAGCCTGCAGCAGGATCCCCACGGATGCCTGTCTTTTGGTGATGGCAATTGTGATCCTCATTGGGGTTGGTGGTTTTTCTCCCTGAAGCCTTTGCTCCTGGAGTCCAGTGATGTGTAAGATGAGTTTATCTTATTCATTTTCGTTTCTGAATGTTTTTGTGGTTTTCCAGTCAAGCTTAAAAGGACAAAGCAAAAAAAAAGGAAAAAATAGTCCCCACAAAAACCCCAAAGATGCCATAAGATCAGCAAGCAAATAGAAAAATTGACTAGTATTAAAGCCAAGACACCAATGCACAGCCACAGAAATGAAAGAAGAGATTCACAGAATTTTTGACTGGTGATATGTTGCTTCTTCCTGACCCAAACCACTTTGTGGAGCTGAGTGCTGGGTAATGGCACTTCTGGCTTCATCATGCCCCGACCTCTACCCAAGCTGCTGCCCAGAGATGCCAGTGCTTGGATTGTGTCCCTCTCCTCCAGCCCCTGCAGCAAAATTGGTTTACCCAGCACTAATTCCACCCCCTTTGGACCTTGAACAGTGCTGCGTCTTCCCCTCATACTCCTCACCCATCCTTTGTGCCCACAAGCCTGTGGGTGCCTGTCACAGCTTCCCCTGCCTGAGGCTTAAACATTTCCACTGGGAAATGCAAGTCTGAAGATTAAATGTCCCAGCATTTTGCATGGTCATTATTTGTGTGCTCAGTTGGTTTCTGGGCTGGGTAATCCAGGACAGATTATGGCTGTAGCAAATAAAATGGTGCCATGTTTGTAGCAAGATCCAGAGCAAAACACTTGCTCTTCCTTGGTCTTTGCCTACGTCAGCACATTTATTATTATTATTGTTTAGTGTATTATTTATTCTACTTTGCTGCTTTGTTGGTTTTCCCTTTGGGATGCTGAAAAAATCAGCACATTTAACTATCATGTGAATAAAACAGCACTTGAAATGGCTACTGACCTTCTAGTCAGCCTGAAAGGAAACATTTTATGGAAATGTAGAACTGGTTTGGGTTGGAAAGGACCAACACTCTGCCATGAGCAGGGATACCTTCCACTAAACCAGGTTGCTCAAAGTCTCATCCAACCTGGCTTTGAACACTTTCAGGGATGGGGGATCCACAGTTGCTCACAGAGCCTCACTACCCTCACAGCAAAGAAATTCTTTCTAATAGCCAATCTAACCATGCCTCTGTCAGTTTGAAGCCATATTCCCTTGTCCTGTCACTCCATGCCCTTGTCCAAAGTTCCTGTCCAGCTCTCTTGTAGCCCCTTTAGGTACTGGAAGCTGCTCTAAGGTCTCCCTTGGCACTTTCTCTTCCGAGTTTCCATGAATTATCCTCTGCAAAAGCCCAAACCATTCCTGGGGTGGCTGCTTGACACAGTGTGGTGTTGATGCTCAGCATCTGGGTTGCACAGCAGATTTTCCCTTTCAGTCTCTTTGCTTTTTGGAATGGACAGGATGGATGGGATGGGTGGGACAGGATGGGGTGGAAGGGATAGATGTGTTGATATGACTCATGTGCACCTGAGACATAGATGTTGTGCTCCAGCCTGGGTCATCCCAGGTTAAACCTCATGAAGCAAACTGGCCTGAAGAGAGATTTATAGAACCAAATCCCATCCTGACCCTGAAGATGGATATTCATATTTCATTCAACAGGGATATTTACCTACTTAGGAAAAAAAACAACAAAAACAAAAACAAAACCAACACTAAGCGCTTTCTTCCCAGGCATGTTTTTGTCTGACAGTGTGTGTAATCCTAATCCCTTGGCAGGGCTAAACCAGAGCTGGAGCAGGCAGGTGCCTGGCACAGGGAGGGAGGCAGTGCCTGATGGGCACTAGGGCTGAAGAAGGGCTGGAAACATCAAACAAAGTGGCTGAGGCAGGAGAAGGAGAGGAAGAGTTGATGTAGCTAAGAAGGACCTGGGTCCCTCACCCTGCTGGTTACAAAGGTTACACATTTTGGATCAGAGATTGAGATGTGGGAAAGCTCAGGCCTCATTCTGAGGAAGGCCATGGTGAGCTGGAGATGGTTGTGGAAAGGGATGGAGAATGCCATTGTATCAGGTCTCCATCTGGGACCTGGGCATGGGATCCTCCCCAGCATGGTCCTCCCCAGATGCTGAGCTTGTCCTATTTCTAAATTAGAAAAGGAATGCCAAAGGAAGAAGGAATCAGTTTATATTTTCCTGAGAAAAGCCAGTCTTGTGCACTCTTCCCCCAGTCAGGCAGGATTAAATTGCAGCTCTGGGTATATACAAACATCCCCTTGTTTTCTCAGCACTGAGCTGGTTGAAGGGGCTTAAAGGTCATTACTGAAGTTTGGGTTGATTTGGTAGCAAAAGGGTGACTCAGAGAACAAGTTCAGGTTATGTTATCACAGGATTATGCAGAGTTTTAGACTAAAATCTTCTTTAGAGTCCTTGGGCCTTAGCCAGATGTCAGATTCCCCTCTGAGCATCCACCCGATGGGGCTCAGCTGTGATAAGGCACCTCTCCAACAAAATGGCTTTTACTGTGTACAAATAATCTGAACCCTGAATACCACAGAATTGTAAAAGACAGTGGCTGGATGTAGAGCATGACTCTGTTTGAGAAGTCTCAACGTGGAGGGATTTTTTGTTTGAAAACTCATCAAAGTCCTCCAGCTTGAAGGAGTTTAATTTGGCCCCTAAATTGTTAAAACTTGCTGAAAGATGAGCAGCAACTGCTGAGCATTGTCTGCTCATGTTTAATGCAGTGTATGGGAACCTGGGAGCTGGGCTTAGTTCACTGTCACTCTGGAAGAGGATTCTTCACATCCAGGACAGCGCAAGGGTGGAGTGGAGGAGCAGTGGTGAGGTCTGCTCTGCTTGATCAGGGCTCTCCTCCCAAAATCAACCCACTCATCGTCCCGCATTCATGTCCATCCTCTTTCTCTGCCCTTCACCTTTGTCTTGGCACTGAAGCCTTCCATGCCTTCTATGGGATCAATAACCCCATGGGGATCATGAATAAATGTCTTTGCTCTGCATTAAACCAGAGCACCCAAAATTTAAGCCTTCTCTGGCATCCCTGTGTGACAGTGATCTGAATCTTAGCACTGGTTGTTGACAGCATCCCCTATGCTGTAGAATACTTTAAAATGGCTTAATCTGGGAAATACTGTAATCCCTCATCTGACTTTGCACGCAGAGGACTCCAGGTGGCATTTTGCAGTGCCAGCAATGATCTTGTTATCCCATATGCATGTTTTAAACTCCCTTCAGTTTGATGTCCCTTGAAAAGATGAGCCCATCAGCTCAGCAACTGGTGGTGCTAAAAAAATAGGAAGTTTTAGAGAATCAAACACTTTGCAGGAAAGAGGGGGAAAAGCAGTGCACCAGCCACTCTGTAAGGTCTGAAATGTGTTAGCCCAGGCATAGGGCAACACCATGGAGCCTCCTTTCCCTGACTGCTTGGGGAACCTGGTGGGAAGCAACTTGTAAAGAAATGATGTATCCATGTAATACCATGGCTATTTTGATGGGCAGAAAACAAGCTAGCTCCTCACCCCCATGGGGAGATGAAAATAGCATCTCTGTGCACTGGTCTTTGCACTGAAAATATTTGAAATACTTTCAGAAAAAAATAATAGGAAAAGTCTGAGTTATGTTTAGTAACAGCAGCCGGTTGGGCCCTGAGCTGGAAGTCAACGTGGGTGAGCGTCATTTCAGAGCTCTGAAATGCCACGTGCCATGCACCAGGATTCAGGTTTGAACTCCATGAGGAAGGACATGAGGAAGAGCATCCCATGGAGGATGAGGGATCCATGCTTGGCAGACTGGCTGGGTTTGGGGGCCAGGGTGGCTGCAGTGGGGACACACGGTGCTCTTCACCCTGGCAGCAACCCCAGGACACATGGGTGAAAAGTGTGCAGTTGCTGGTGAGGCAATGGTAGTACACACCTCCCTGGTGGTCAGGAGAGCCCTCAGTCCTCTGAGTCTCATTAGCATAATTTGTATTTTATACCTTTTTCAGGCCTAATGATATAAGAATGCTGGAGGGTCATAAATAATGTCTGCTGGTGCAAGCCTGCAGTAAAGAGTAACCAATTTTTTTCTGGGTCAAGTGAGTGGCCACATCCACAGCCCTTGGTTGTTTCTGACTCGACTGCGCTTTCTCTAATTAGTTCCTCTCCGTACTCTATCATTGTCTTCCATTCCTCCACCGTTGCCTTCTCAGTCCCCCATCATCATCCTTCCCACCCTCCATCATCTCCTTCTCCACTCTCCATCATGATCCTTCCTATTCTTTATTGCTGCCCTCTCCATCCCCCATCATAATCCCTTCCATCCTCCATCACCTTCTCATCCTTCATCAGTATTAGCCACTACCCTCTCCTTATGCTGGGTGGCTCTGCCAAATCCCAACATCCCCAAGGAGCTGCCAGCTAAGTGCCTCCCTGCACATGACTTGAAATTCAGGAACTCCTTTAGGGAAAAAAGGACTTGAGAGCTCATGTTTGGTTCCTTAGCAACAGCCCTGCTTCTAATTCTTGATTTTCTTTTGGGGGGATCCTTCACATGTTGTGCCTTGCTCTTCAGAAACACTCCATCCCTGGAGCAAGGGAAAACCCAGGCAGGCAGACAGTGCCAGCACAGCCAGGGACAGACAGGGCTTGGAGATGAGCCCCCCTGGAATGAATTCCAAGACCCACAGCTTTCCTTTTGCAAACAAAATCCTCCATTTTTTAAAACAAATGGCACTTGTGAGAGTGTGTAACCACAGGGAAACACCTGTCAGTGCCCTCCCTGTAGGTGCTGGGTGCTCAAGTCAAAATATCAGCAAAATGATGATGGTGAGTGGGGCATCATGCTCTCCATGACAAATGGGGCATATTCCATGTGCACAGGGGGTTACTAAATAAATCAGCCATGAACATCCAGAGCAGATTACTGCAAGTAAAAACAATTAGGTACTTAAACCAGGAGGGGAGGAATTTTAAAGGCATATTTGAAGTTAAAGTGATCCACTGCTTGGAGCAGAGTTTTACTCGCAGTGGTGGGTTAGGAATATGTGTCATTAATGGTTAAGGCAGCTTTTTGCTGCAAATAGTGGGTTTAGGCTTTGTGGGTTTGGATCATAGAGGGAACACTTTCCATGGAGAAAATAAATAGACCTCTGATGAAGACAAATGTTCTTAGAGTCCTTTAGGTCAAACATTAGGAAAATTCTCTCAATATTATTTAGAAGGGAATATTGCAAAACCCAAAATATTTCAAGGCTTTTCAGTGTGGTACCCACCCAAAAACCTATGGCTTGCTGGGCAGGGAGAGGAGATGGACACGTCTCCCCATGGTCCCCAACTTCACTGCATTCACCAGCACCACTCTATGCCCTAAACTGCCTCAAATCTACGGGCAAACATAGAATGCAGAGTCTGTAAAACCCAATCTACAAATGTCAACTTGGGACCATTTTTCTGGCAGGGAACAAACTCCCAGGTCCCACCAGTGCAGCTGCAGGATAGGACGTTCCTTGGGGAAAAGCCCACCTGCATTTCACAGAAGTCCTTTGCTTTTCCATAGCTTTTAGATTTTTTTTCTAAGCAACATAATGGAATTTAATACAAAGCTATATCCATACTGGAAATTTCTTTTGCAAGTAAAAGCCTGCCAAAAACATATGATTTAGCTCTTTCAAATTTCTAAATATACATTTGCATGCAAATTTATAACTTGAAATTATAAATTGAAATGTGCATTTCCCCTTTGCTGATGTTAGGAGTGTTTTCCTGAAGAGAGAAATGTTATCCTCATTATTTGACTGAAATATGCAAGAATTTCATTGCCTATAGAATAAATGTTCTTGTTATTTAAGGCATATTGGAAAAAAAAATCTCTTGATACTACTTTCTTGGCTTCATTTCACAACAAATGCATCATTTCCAATGACTGGCATGGAGCAGGAGTTGAATTTAAAGTGTGTCTAAATCTAGTTGGTTTATTCCCAGCATGGGTGTAGACATGGCCAGTCAAGCCAAGCGGAGGCAGCTGCTCCCCATGGCAGGGGCTGAGCCCAGTGTGGGGCAGGCCATGCTCCTGTCAAGGGCTCCTGGACCTCCCAGAGTAGGCTTTGCCCCTTTGCTTTACATTTGAGACAAGAAGGGGTGAGGATGCCTAGCCTTGCACCCATCCCTGCATAGAGCAGTGTAGTTTGGCACCCACCCCTTCCTGAGCACACATGATGATGGTTCAGCCCTTTAGGCCCACGTGCAATTCCATGTGGTTTTAAAGGCACCCCCCAAAAAGCTTCTCCTTTTGGATTTAACATACCAGAAACTCCCATCGTCCCTTTTTGTGAGCAGGGGTGTTCCAAATCCCTATGCTGTTTGATGTGTCCAAGAGTGATGCTCCAGCTCTCCCGGTCCTTGAACATCTTGCTGTCATGGTGTGCAGTTCATCTCTGTCCTCAAATGTCTCCTCACTCTGCATAAAATCATGCATCCCCTGGGGCGTATTGCCTGATCTCACCTACTCTCTTCCCACCTACTCCTCCTGGAGCCAGGATCAACACCTTGGGAAAGGAAAATCCATCCTGTCAGGCATCACATCCTGTCCTAAGCATGGTTGCTGGGCTTGCAGCAGCAGCAGCATGAACTCCCACCTGGAGCTGTGCCAGGCAGCAAGTACAGAAGGATGCTCCAGGTGTTAAGCACAGCACTATTTTGATCCCTTCGTTGTGGGAAAATTGCTTCAACAATCTTTTTTCGGTGTAAGCAAAGCTAGAGTAATTACTGTGGAAAAAAAATTTAAAAATCAAATGTTAACATTTCTCTGAAAAAGGTCTCATGATGATTAAATATTTCAATGGGTTCCTCTTTAGTAATGCAAAACTAATCAACTTCCAGATGATATTTGAAAAGCAGAGAACGGTGTATGGTTTAATATCCTAATTTCAATAGGCCAGGGTTTAGAAGACAGCTAATTATAAAATAATCCTTTTATGTTGTGTAAAACATCATTTTAAAGCTGATACTCACTACAAACACAGGGTTTCCTTATTGCTGAAAGTAATTAGCTGGGTGCTGACTTAACACATGAATGTGCATGTGAAGCAGCTCTCAGGTTGGGCTAAGGTGATGGAGCTGGTTTTGGGGTGAAATGTCTCCTTTATGATCTTATAGCAGGGTCCATTTGGCCGCAAAGGGTGTTTTGGCAGCACAGAATCTCACTATGCTCGAGTACATCTCCATCCCTCTCATCTGGAAAGAGACATGGAGGCGTTCCTGAGCCTGGAGCCAGAGAACTGCCTGGGGAGAAGCTGGGTGATAAATGCCACCAGAACAGGCAGCACCATCACCGGCAGGACACACAGCCAGGGAGTACCTCTAAAACTGCACAGCACCCCGTGCAGGAGCTGGCTGGGTGACAGGGTACCCCATTTCTGTTGCTTCACAGCCAAGGTCTCACTTCCATGGACCCCCCTCTTCCTCTGACAGCAACTAATAATTAATTGGAGCCATAACAAAGCCTTGCTCTGGGTCATACCCACCCTTCCCAAGGGCTTTCCACCACCAAGGAATTTTCGCCATTTTTTTCAGCTTTGTGGCTCCAGTTTTGCCTCATGAGAGCAGCAGAAAGCAATGGGAACTGGCGTCAGGAGCAGTACCAAGCCAAAATAAATTAACCTGGAATTTCCCTCTGGGAGCTGGTGGGAAAATATCCCCAAATGACCCCAAACATCAAGTCAATTCAGGGATTTAAGGGGCTAGATGGGATCAGCACAAGGGAAGAATTGCACAGGGCAAGCACAGGGGCAGCACAGCTTCAGCCTGTGCCTTGAATTATAAACACTATAAAGTATGTTTAGGCACACTTGGCTCCTGTCAGACTGGCAAGCACCACAGCACAGCGTGTGGGCAGGGGGCTGCTCCCCAGGAGCATGAGAAGGGATTTGTTCTCATCCTGCCATGTAAAATGGGGATCTGCTGAGCTGCCAGTGCTGCCCCCATCCCTGCCCACCCCAGAGATGAGCATGCCCATCCAGGGCTAGTGCCAGAGGCTGTAGGGATGCCACTCCTGCCTTTCCCATGCAATTACAGCATATGCATATTTCATGGCAAATAATGGGATTTTGCTGTCGATACCACTCCCAGATTTCTTTCCACCCTGCTACGTTTTCAGGTTAAATAAATGTAAGTCTTTGGGATCACTCCAGCTCCAGGGGAAGGAGCTTTCCCAGGGAGTTGGCAATGTCCCATGATAGTGGCCAGCACTGACCAGTTGCAGGTGTGTATGGGGGGCTCAGGCTTGCCCGGTGCAAATCCCAATCCCGGTAACTCACCCCTGTGAGCCCACACAGGGCTCCGAGTGCCAGCTGCAGTGTTTGCCCTGCAGTTGTCCTCATGTCTGCTGGTGGCCTTTGGCTGAGAGGCATGGGGACGGGCATGGGGAGCCTTGGCATCACCCATGACTCTGTGAGCATCCCTTTCTGAGGGGTGGGAGAGCAAATTTCTCCAAACATCCTCCCCACTGTCCCAATCCACTAATAGCATGGTAATCCTCTTATGGGGGTCAGCCTGGGGCACCCACAGAGCCTTTGTGTAATGCTGGGGAGGAGAAATGTGTTTTCACTGCCGTGACAAAAGGTCAATGCTTGTTGGCTGCCACTGCTCCAGGACAAGGACGGGGCCCACTGCTGCCCTGTGCCTGTGGCTGCTCCCAACACATCCCAGCTCCAGATGTGCTGGTCCCTGCCATTGCCACCCTTTCAGGGATCTTCCCTCACAAGGGCATCCCCATTCGGGCAACCCCTCGTCTCAGCAGCCTATTTTGGGACCTGTAAGCGGCGCGTTCCGTCTTGGCTCTATTAATATCCTGCCCAGCCTCTCCGGATGGTTAAGCTCCCGTTTATGCTGGGCTGGTGCCAAGCGAGCCTCCAGGAAGATGTGGATGGTTTGGCAGCTGCTTGGGGTCTCCAGCCCCAGTGAAACTTCAGGACATGTCCAAGCCCCTTTGGTCCCTGGGGCTGGGTGCACGCAGTCCTGCCCCCTGCTCCCCGCTCTCACTGCGTGCAGTACAGCACCTGGCAGGATCAGGATTGGTGAACTGGTCCTGTTGCCTAAAACAGTCCCTCTAAACCAGAGAGGTTCTACCTTCATTGCAGGTAGAGGAAAATGAAGGACAAACTCCAGAGCAACATGGATTTTATGGCAACATCAGGCAGCAGTTTGGAGCTGAGTGTCAGCAGATGTAAAATTGGTTTTCCACCATATTCCAAATGCTGCCAATTGGTGACATTGCTGATGAGTCACAAGGAAACATTTCCTCCAGTGGTGCTTCCACAGCCATGGACATGCTCTGAGGCACAATCCCAGCACATGGCCTCCTAGCCCCAAAACCTATGCCCAGTCAGATCCCTTCCCAGGGCGGCAGGAATTTGTTGGGTTTTTTATCTACAAGATGTTGCAAGTGGCAGCTTGAAGACTTATTTGCATTTTTTGTGGGAGCTGTGCTCGTTGCACATCCCTCCTCAGGCTCCTGGGCCAGCACAGACAATGCTGCAGCCCAGGAGAGGCTTTGGGGGGTGTCAGTCCCCCAGGCGCACACTGGGGTTGTCACCAGCTTTCACATCCCCAGCAAATGAGCTACTTCATGTCAACATATTTGTTTCTCTTCAGTAATGAGGCAACTTCATTTCCACGGGCTGCTCAAACAGCGCACAGCATCTGATTATTAAAAATGCTGCTGGAAGCCAGCCCACAACCTACTTAGGCATTAATCATCCTTGACAGATGCTGACGAGGAATCGCTCCGGCAGCCGGGACCAGCTCCCCTGCCCAGCGTGCTTCATCCCTTAAAAGCTGGGTATTATCCCCGTTGCCACTGGCAGGAGCTGGTGGCGGATGCCACGTCGCCAGGAGAGGTTGAGCCAGGCAAGCGGCAGGACAGACATCCCAGGCAGGACAGACATCCCAGGCAGGACCGACGGCCCCTCAGGGCCATGTGGAGCTGGGTGTGCTGGCAGCGAGCAGCGTCACTGAGTCATGGCACCGTGGGGTTCCTTTTTTTGTTTTTCTCACACAGAAATGGGCAGAATCATGTCAAGTCAAACACTTCATGAATTCCCATTTTGTTCATAACATCTTTTTAGGAGGGAAAAAAAAAACACCAAAAAAACACAACATTTTTTTTCCCCCAAGTCAGATGCTTCCATACTGGTTGTCACACGGGGATTTTACACTTTTTCTGTACTGACATTTCCTCACCAAATGTACTCCAGTGCAATTTAAAGAAGCAACTCAGGCTCCAAAATGAAATCTTTTCCCCGATTCAGTTGCCCTTTTCTCATACCAAGCCCAACTGAACTTTTTCTATCTCCATTTCTGCCAAAAAAACTCATTTCCTGATGGTTTTTCTTGACTTGTGGTCTGGAGAAACCCATCCTGGGTAAGCTCCTGTAAGCTCCCCAGTGCATATATTTGAGGTGCAAATATAATACATGAGCAGCCAAGTAATCACCCGGATAGGATAAAAACACATATTTCTGGTGCTCACTGGGGTGTTTTGAAATTCGAGATGTCTCAGCAGTTTCAATCAACCACTGTTAGATACAGAGAAAAACCCAAGGAATATTATCCCAGTGTTTCAGTGGAGCTGTGACACCTCCCAGAGCAGGAGCTGGTGGGGAGTGTGCTGGTGTGTGGGTAGGCGTGAGCTGTGCTCCCAGATTGTGGGTGCTGGCACAAAGGCACAAGTGTGGAGTTGCTGTGCTCCCCCTCCTACCTGCTGCCTGAACCCTGATAAAAACCTCCAAACCACAAAAAAGCCCCAAAGGAAACCAAGCATGTGGCAGGGACAGCACTTGCAGGGACATCCACCTGCCAGCATGAGCCAAAGGGTCCTCTGGCTTGCTTAGGCAGTGGAGATGCAGAGATGTGAACTGGGAGAGCTGGTGGCAGGATCAGGTTCATCTCTGTGTACAGACTCCCATTTCTGGGAAAGCAGATGGGAGGAAATCAGACTGGGTCTGGCAATTCTGTGGAGCTTTTCTTGCTCTAATTGCAGGGTGGATGGGGAAAGGCAAATCCCTCACTGGCTTCCAGGGCCCCTTGGGACAAGAGTGTGGCCACGTCAGCCCATTCAGACCCATCTGCCAAAGTGGCCAAGCACCGTGAAGCAAAGCTGTGAAGGCTCGGGCACTCGTTGCACTCTCTTTGCTGCCTCCGAATTATTTTAAGCAGCTCCATCCCGGGAGAATGGCAAGAAGCCAAGGTGACACGTGGTGAGCTTGGGTTCATCTCCAGCCCAAGGGCTGCTGGTGCTGCCGTGCCTTCATGGAGGCTGCAGAAAATGTCCCAGGACATTTTGGGGCTGATGGCACTGGCAGGGGTGGGCAGCCTTGCCAAGGTACAGCAGGCGCCAGCCAGACCCAGTCGGGCAGACAGAGCAGGACTAAGTGTCCCCAGGGCTTATCAGACCTTGGGAAACTTCCCCTCCCTCCAGCCGGCTGCTTGCTGGCTGCGGTTTTGCCACCCTACTCCTTCACCCAACACCCACATACTGTCATACGTCACTATAACCCCTCAGGTTCAACTTTGCAACAGATGAGAGCAAATTAAGCCAGTTTTCCTGCTTCACTCCAAATTGCAATGATTTCTTCACAGTCTTGGCATCATTTATAAGTGACTTTTCTCAGAAAAATGGAATAAACCCAAGTGTCCTATCTGTAGAGGGTCCAATCCAGTCGTGTGCCGCCCCACTACCACTTGCAGGTGCTGGGTCCAGCAGCTACTCCAGGATATCCTGCGCCCCAGCCGGATCTGGGAACAATGAGCTGGGCATCTCCTGGCCACCCTCATCCGGTGTGGTGAGAGGTGCCAGCCGGCTCCTTCCTGTCTCTCAACCCTTGCCTCTGGCTCTAGCCCCTTCCCTGGGGTACAGTGGCACCTGAGCCACAGCTGCAGCTCCTTCAGCACCCAAATTTCCATCCAGAGGCTCTTGCTTCCCACTTCAGTGAACAGAGGCAGCTCTCCCTCCCTCCTTCCTGCTTTGTCCAAAAACAATTGCAATTAATTAGGGGGATGGCTTCATCCTCAGCCAATGTCAGGGAAATTACCAGCTGCATTGCACTTTTTTCCCTCTTTTCTCTGTCTGCTATGAGCCCGTGGGTGCTGAACAGCCTGGGACTGTGGGAATGCTCTGGTCTCCCTGTGTTGCTCCCTTGGCCATGCCTCGGCTTCCTGCTGCAGTCCTGTCCCTTTTCAGGAAATCACTGCTTTGCTTCCAGTTTCTTTAGCCCAGCTTCCTCCCTTTCTCCATTATCCTGTGCCACACAATCACTGGGCGACTATGGCACCAAATAAATGCTCTATACCTGCCTCAAAAGTGGAGCATTAACAAAATCCTGGAGTGGTTTGGGCTGGAAGGGTCCTTAAGGCTCATCTCATTCCAATCCTCTGCAATTGGCAGAGACACCTTCCACTAGAGCAGGTGGGAAAAGCATTTCTTGATGGAAGGTCAGGCTGGGAAGTGGCAGGTCCTTTTCCAGATGAAACAGGTGAATGTGGGGTGAGTGTGCAGCTACCCTGAGATGTGGTTTTGATTCACCTTGGCAAAGTACCAGGGATGTCTGCAGGAGCAGTGCCCTGGGAAGTAATTTTGGGGCTACACACAGCCTATGGAGGAGCAGTGCCTCCCCAGGAAACCTCTGCTTTACCCAAGTTACAAACAGACAGATTAGAGGAAAAAAAAAAAAAAAAGGAAAAAAAAAAAAAAAAAAAAAAAAAAAAAAAAAAAAAAAAAAAAAAAAAAAAAAAGGAAAAAAAAAAAAAAAAAAGGAAAAAAAAAGTAAGTAAAACCATCCTTATTTTTGCTAAGGTGAGTGTGGAGGCACAGGTGGGAGCCACCTAGCCCAGTCTCAGCCATGGCCATCCCCTGTGTTCACCAGTCCCCTGAGGGGCAGAAAGTGATAATCCAGGTGTACAGTGACAATCAGCTCTAATGGAACTTTTGGCAATTATGAACCATTTTGTCCATCAGCCCCCTGCAGGTGATGGCTCTCCCTATTGCAGAGACCTGGTCTTACAGAATCCAGATTTTGCATCCTCATGGTCCATCACAGTTTTGCTTCCTCAGGCTTGAGGAAGCATCCTTGCCTGTGACAGCTTACAGTAAATGAGCAATGTGAATTGCCAGACAGGCTTTACTTAGGGAAAATCGTGATCCGCTGCCACAGCCCTGTGTGCTACTGCTCCTGAACCACTGCCAAGCACCAAGCCCTGCACACTGGCTTGCAGCACTTGCTGTGCCTGCCATGGCAAGGGATGGCTTTGCTGCCCATCTCCTCCCCTGCTCCTGGTGAAGGAAGCCAGGTGAAACATCTTTCATGAGCTCCTGGCATTTGGAGACACCTTCCAACTGCAGTTTGGGTGGTTAGGGATGGCTTTTGGGCAGGTTTCATTCCTTCCCCTGAATCCTTGCACTCTGAGTTGGATTTTAGGGTAAGGTTCTGTTGGCTGGTATTTAATCTCTTGGAGTTCAAACTCTGCAAGTATCATCACTGTTTATGTGGTGTTCAGGAGGTCTCGTGTTTCAGAAGCCCCAGGGCTGTCACAGTTGGGATACTTGGGGATTTTGCAGCACTTGGAAGAACTGGGATTTGGGCATGTCCCTGGCCATGTGCCACCAGAGATGCTGGCTACCTTACCTTTTGCATGATGCTCATTTGATACTTTTCCCATACTATTCTATATAGCTTTGCTTTTGCTTCCACTTCCATTGGGGTGCTCAGTTGTTCCTATTCATGAGTCCTGGAAGATTTTATTGAAGGGGAAAGCACTTTGTTTGGGGAACAACAGAATGAAAAGTGAATGTGTCAGCTATGGAGCTTTGAGAAATAAGCTTCTGAATGTTTGTTTTCTTCATTTCTACTCTCCAAGGTGCCTTCACTTCTACTTTTCTTCCCCTTTGAAACTGCAAACATGTCTTTAAACATCTCAGAACTGAAAACAGTTCTTTCTGAAATGAACTACTCCCCTTTGGACAGAGCAAATCTCTTAACACCATGAGAAAAAAAAAATAAAATTAATTCCAAGCCCAGACCATATTTGCCATAAATTTTTCAGCATGGAAAATTTCCATCTGCCTGGCAGGTGCAACACAAACACTGCTCCACCATGTGCCTGATTGCCTTCTTGATTGATTTACAGGCCAGAGGCAACGCTTCTTGTCACCTGCAGTCACCCTGTCACCCCCTGAGTGCAGCCGGCAGCAGCTCCCTGGTGGCATTGGCTCTGTGGCTGCCAGCTGGGATGTAGGGTGTTCTCCCTGGGTCTCCCTTTTGGGGAGACCCTTGTGACCCAAAATCTCTGCCCACAAGGCTTGTGTGCAAGGGAGGAAGCAGCTGGGTTGACCAGGAGCCACCACGGGCTGGTGCAGAGCATAGCCTTTGAAAGCTGGCTGAATGAAACACTCCAAGCAAGAAGTATATCAGAAGACTGCCCAAAGTACATCCTAGGAAGGCAGATATCAACAGAAACTTCACGTGTCTTGTGTGTGCACAACTGAGCTGTGTCAAACCCTGCTCGGCATCATGAATGTACAATCCTGCACACACGTGGCTGTTCTCGGGGTTTATAAGACCAGAGTTGGCAAGCTTTGCGTTTTATTCGTTTTTGTTCGGGGCCTATAGAAAGATAAACCTGTAAACTCATGATGTTTTTGCGGGGAGGTTCGCTGCCGGCTGTCTCGCTTTTGCCGGTACATGCTGCCCTCTTCAGCATCTCGCAGGAGGAGCCAGCTCTGCCTGCAGCCCAGCCGGCCCCATCCATCGCCTGCCTCCTCCAGCTGCAGCAACAGCCCCTCTGGCTCTTTCTGTCACTCAGCAGCACTTACTGCTGGCATGTTAATTCAGCTATTAAAGAAGAAGTCCCACCAGGATGCTCACTCAGCTACATGAGCTGGAGAAGGGGAGAGGGAGCAGCTGATGGTGGCAGGAATAGCAGGAACTGTGTGGCAGCAGCCAAGAGCCAGTGTGTGACAACCACAGCACAGACAGGGAATGAATTAAAAAAAGAATCCCAAGCAGATTACTGTGACATTACTAGAGTGTCTCATATGCTAACCAAGCATTGCAATGTCTATCTATAGGGCAAATCAAGGAGTCTTTATAATACTGGGAGAGCACAGGTGATGGTGCAGGACAGATATGCAATGTCCACAATCTCCAAAACCCCAGACTCAAAGCTGCCACATCCCCAGCACTATTCCATTGACTTTACAACCCTGGAACCAAATTATGGAGCTCTGTGGCTGGGAATCAATTTCAATTCCCTTTCCAGCCACTGAGAGCAGCTCCTGGAGGTAGAAAATCACCAGAGGGCTAGGATCCCGCATCCGTCCTCCCTGGTGATGCTCCACACTGCTGCTGCTGCTATTAATCACAGCTGCAGTAATGAAGTTAATGATCTGGGATCTCTTCTAATTATGTCTTCTCCAAACACACATCGGCCTCTGCCTTCACTGAGGGGACTCAGTGTGGGTGGTTCAAACTCCACAGGCTACTGAAGGCTCAGATTTCTAAATCAGCTTCAGTTTACAGAGTGGCCTTAGCTGAACTCCTGTATTTCCCTCAAGCAGGCTGACCAGCAGCAGGACACTCTTGATCACAGAGCATTTCAAACAAGACTTGTATTTGTGTAAAATTTTAATAGAGTGGTTTGCAAATTTGGGTGTCTGATTAGAATCCAGGGTCTTTGAGCAGATCCTTGAAGCTGTGGCCTCAGGGATGGCAGAGTCACCCTGACAGTGGGAAGGTTTGGGATTACATTGCTCAGGAAACCTACTTCAGTGTAACAGCCTGGAGCCTGGCTGTGGGGTGTGCTTGCTTTGCTAACAGCTGGCTCTCAGGTTTCTAAAAGAAACCAAAATAGGCTTAATTTTTGTCATCTTTAGACACCAGCCCTGAGGCTTGTTACAAGGGATGTTTAGTTTTTGTAGCCATAGGAGATGAAAGGTGATCACAGTCTGTTGCATCCCCCAGCATGTCCAGCTCTCACAGTATCCCAAACACACACCTTTTAGAACACAGTGTAAAGATTTCAAGTTTTCAAGGGCAATGCTGGCTCATACTTCTGGAAGCTGATCAGGTGCCTCAAATGACAAAAGCATCATTATAGCTCTTGAGAAGAAAAGCTGAATGCTGTCATGCTGAATGACGCTTTCATTTCGTCTTCCCCAGCCTTTTACAAAGCAGCGTTGAGTTGCTCAGACATTTATGACACCACAAGAGGTGGCTCTTAATAGAGTTGGGGCCTTTGATTCTGGTTTGCCAACACCAGATTAACTGCAGCCCCGAATGGGTGTGGGGAGGAGCACTGCTTGCTCCTCAGGGTAAAAGCAGCGTGTCTGCACAGAACGCCTTTATAAACTCCTGGGGGGTTGAGGTTGGTTTGGCATTATTTTCCTCCCTTTCCCCTATTCTTCATGTTTGAGCACTGAATCAACACCATATGAAGTCTGGTTCATTTTCTCATTAGAGCTACTCCGTTGACTGTATAATTTCCCAGCATCACGCTGTAGCACTGCTACTTCTCAGATGACACCCCAGCAGCCAGAGTTTGTGTGTCTGAGCATCCAGGCTCTGCTTTCCACAGGGAAGAGAAACAATTTGTCCCCTGGGGGTTTCTCTGCATCCCAAGAGTCTGAGGGAGCATGACATGGAATCACAGAATTTTAGAATGGTTTGGGTTGGAAGGGACCTTAAAGATTATCTCATTGCAATGCCTTGCCATGGGCAGGGACAACTTCCACTAGACCAGGGTGCTCAAAGCCCCATCCAACCTGGCTTTGAACACTGTCAGGGATGAGGAATCCACAACTGCTCACAGGGCAACCTGTGCCAGTGCCTCACCAATCCCACAGGGAAGCTCTTCCTAATACCTAATCTAATCCTGCCCTCTGTCAAACCGAACCCATACCCTTTTGTCCTATAGCTCCATGCCCTTGTCCAAAGTCCCTCTCCAGCTCTCTTGTAGTCCATTTAGGCACTGGAAGGGGTTCTAAAGTCTCTCTATACTCTTCTCCAGACTGAACAACCTCATCTGTCTCAGTGTGTCTCCACAGCAAAGGTGCTTCATCCCTTGGAGCATCTTCATGCTCTCCTCAAGACTCACTTCAACAGGTTCATGCCCTTTGTATGTTGGGGTCCCAGAGCTGGACACGGGATGGCAGGGGAAGTCTCAGCAGAGATGCAGTCTCCTGAGGTGGCTGGAGCCATCCCACCAGACACACTGGTGCATAACACCCTAAGTATTGAGACATCTGCAGTGCATGCAATAAACTCAGATCCAAAACCCTGCTCAGATTAGGAGCTGTACATGAAATTGGGATAGAACATAGGAAAACAGTGAATAAAATATTGAGAGGGAAGGGACACAATGTTTTGTTTCTAAACTGCAAAGTTTCTAAGTTTTGTAAATGAATTTCAAAGAGTGTCTGATCAGCCATTGAACGCATTCCAGAGCCCCGGCTGAGCTGTCGCCATCCGTGTCCAAGCCACATCCTTCTCTGGAAAAGAAGCCCTCAGTAACATGTTAGTAAACAATATTCAACGCTGGAAAAAATTATTTACAACTCAGCGGGGAGCAGCCCAGACATTAAAGCCCAGACACTTTTAAATGCTGTGGGATGCAGCAGAAAACGTTTTCTAAGAGCCCAGTAGGACCACTGGAAGCGCTCGGGGCCGGGTTGAGCCGGGAACGCCCCGGTCCGGTGGGAGGTGCGGGCGGGCGCAGCCGCCCGGGGTGCCGGCAGGCGGCGCGGCGGTGCAGCGGAGTTTTAATTTGATTTTCAAGCCTCGTAATTAATCCCCTTCTCGCCCACGAAGGATGTGCCCGGTGCGTGCGGCTTCAGGCCCGCGCGTGGCCATGGGTGCGTGAGGCTGAGCCGGACAAGGGGTGATTCTTTAGGGGGTTTGCTCTCCCACCCTAGATCTATTCCAGTGCTGGAGCGAACAGCACGCCTCTCCCAGCCCCTGCGGCAGAAGCGCTGCCGGATCTACGTTCCCGCCTGGAATCTCTTCCATGGCTTTATTCTTCCTCGATGGCACTTCTGAAGTGCAGACCTTGGAAACTTTTGGACAGAAATATCTTTGCTAGGATGAGCTCCGTGGGGCTCTGCTGTGGTCCGCAGGAGTCTGGCTGGGCTGAAGGAGCATGTTCCTTTTCGGAACTGTGTTTTCCTATCAACGTGCCATTGGCTCGAGGTCCTGACTGTAGCTGCCCCCATCGTACCGCGATGTCTGTCCCCACCCGATGGGGTCACCTCTCGTCCCAGACACAGATTTTGCTCCTGATGTGGTCTCCAGGTAGAAACATGAGCTGTGCCCAGGAAAGCCAGGTGTGTGGTATGCACATCTGCCTCGTGTGATAGGTAAGGGCACAGTTTTGCAAACCCCTCCCTAAATGAGAAAGATACATGACTTATAAATTCCCCATCAGGGCAAAGTCCCAAAGTGAAGTCAACAGCAGAACATTAATTTTTTTCATTATTTTTAATTCCTGGATAAATGTTTATCAGTCACCGTGCCCCCCACTCCCACCCCCCCCCCCTTTGAATGTGTTTTTGGGTTCTCTTCCCATGGCCATAGATTGGCCACACCTGCGGTACAACAACTGTTGTGTGATCAAATGCCAAGTTAATCCTCCTAAGAGATCTTTCCTTTCCCTTCTTCAGCCCATTGATAACATTCTCTGGTTTCTTGGCCAATGTTCAGAAGTACAGATGCTCATTTTCTCCTACCTACAATGAAACCCCAGTGTGCTCACAGCCTGCATCCCAGCACCATCCCAGTGCTGTCCCAGTGCCACCCATTATGGCCTGGCACATTCAACTCTCACATTACCCTCTATCACAGGCTGGCTGGACACCACTGGTATCACTTGGCAGAGAACTTGCAACAGCCGCAGATTTGTTCACCGGGATTAGTGCTAGCAGAGCTGAAATCATCTTTTCTGTCCTTAAACAGGGTATGGGAACAGTCAAAGGCTTTGGTCCTGGTGGAGCTTTATGGCAAGTGAGCCCATGGGACGCAGCCAAGGGGACTAAACTGTGGGAGACACCGACCATGGGCAGCAAAGCCTTGATGGTGGTGAAGGGAGAGGACTTGCAGAGGTCACCACTCCAAACCTCAACTCCCTCTTATTCCTGAAGCCACTGGTGGGAGTCAAGATCGTTGTTACCCTTTACGGTTATCCCTGGTGCTGCCAGGGACAGGTACCAGCTCCTTTCAGAGTTCAGGATATTTTAACAGCAGTGAACACCGGCTGCCAAACCTGAATGAGAGAGGACAGGCAAGGGGAGGAGCCTCCCCTTGGGAGACATAGGGGCCAGCTCTCCTGCACACCTCTTATATTTATGGCGTGTTTCTGCTGCCTTTAAGCCATAAATTCTGCCAGTGACTGTCCCTTGGTGCGTCTCTGAGTTCCTCTGTCCAGGATTTACTGCTGAACTTCGCAACAGAGAAATACAGCACTGGCCACAACTCACGGTGACGTACCTGCCAGCCCTGAGCGCTGGGATGCTTTCCCAGCTTGCCCTCCACCACAGCCTGGCCTCGGGCACTGTTACATTTTATTTAGAACCCTGTTTTACTGCTTTGCCACAGGTCTTCAGGTCGGGATCTCCTGTAGTGACATGTCTGCAGGCTAAGCAAAGGGGCGGTGCTCCGCGGGCGAGCGGGACTGTCCTCAGGGGCAGCCGGCAGACGCCGCGGGCGCAGGAGCGTGTGATGGTATCGCGTGTTGCTGTTGGGTTTCATGTGCCACGTACAGGTTTAGGCTTCCTGTCCTCTTTGATATCACAGAGCCCATTAAAGTTTCACATCTCATGTTATGAAATATGGCACACGTCAGGGGTTTTTTCCTCCTTCCTGGGCTCCTCTCAGCTTTCAGCTCACAGCCTATGAGAGCCAGAAGCCCTTCCGCCCAGAATCATCCTGGAAAGTCTTGTACCCATCACATCACTCCGTGGTGATGATCTCCTGGGAGCTGGCTGTCCTTTCCAACCCCTCTGCCCTTTTCAAAGTTAAGGAACACTGCTGAGCCTGGCTGCCCTCCCCAGCAACTGAGGCCAAACCCTCTCACTGTGAGTGCCCACCACATATGCATAACTGCTCTGCTTTTCCTCCCACGCTTAATCTGAGTTGATTTTGCCCACGGAGTGATCCACCCTCAGGGTTTTACAGGATCAGCCTGGCCCTCTGCCACCCCCAAGCAGGGCAGGCGGGATTTTCCCAGCTTCTCCCCAGGAGCAGGATGGCCTCAACGTCGGGGCAGCGGGCACGGTGGGAGACAGGGCACTCCCACAGCACACACAGCCTGGCGCTATCGGCCTTGGCATCTCCAGCTGCGTCTTCCATGGGGGATTTATCTCCACCAAATCTGCAAATCGTAGCATGTAATTTTCCCTCCTTCTAGTCCAGGGGAGGGTTTGTGGCCAGAGCGGAACAGACAGGTATTTGAGGCTGGGAGCAGGGAGCCTGCTGTGCCATGTTCACAGCCAACCCCACAGGGCAGCCTTGCCAGTGCCGGCCACAGCAAGATCAAAGATGCTGTTTGCCACCAGGGTCTGTCCTTAGCAGCCACTGACTTCCCACTGTAGCTGAGTATCTCATCTCAGTGAGAGGAGCCATTCAGTGCCTGGACAGAGAGGAAAGATGGATGCTGTGTTTCACCAGGTTTTCCCAGCTTTAGTGCCATAATTTTGGGGCTGGACCCCTGCTGCCCACCTGCAGGCCCATGTTTCTACACCAATATCCCTATTTTTCAGCAAAACCTCAGCTCTCCACCTGCAGTAGATTAGGCTGGTTCATGCTGCTCAATCTGGTGTGCACAGATGGGTCCACACTTGTGCCTTTTGCTGATTTTCTCCTTTTTCAGGTCTCACAAAACTGCACGTTCAGAGGGTGATTTGAATGATTCTGCTTAGCTGTAAGTTACAGAAAGTAACATTAAGCCAGATAGGGATAAAATAGTCTTCAGTGTAATCAAAACTGTGAGTCTGTTGCCTCAAATGCTCAGCAATGGGAATTTTTTTCCCCTCTAGCTGCTGAATCCTTCCTCTCCCTGGAGCTGAAGGTGCAGCATCACCGTGGCAGTTTATATGCTGCAAAATCTACTTTGGGGAAGGGAATAAAAGCCAATCAGAAGCCCCTGGGGACAGGCACCCTCTGCTCCAAGGAGAAGGGTGATGACCCCGTATCCGCTCACCTCCCTGCTCTCCACTCGACACATCTCAGCAGCACAGAGGCCAATTAGTGCAGCTACAAATTGTCACCCTGCTCCCGCTCCAGCGATGGTGGGCAAAGCGGTGCATACATGGCCGGCAGCGTTGTCACCGCACCTCGGCCTCCCACAGCCCAACTCCCCGCGGGATAAAGCCAGAGGTGGTTAATGAGAGCCCCAGTTGGGGGGAGGGCTGGGGCTCTAATTGCCGCCTCCAGCCGGGGGTCACCAATTAGGAGGAGAGGTGCCAGCGATGCCGCACATCCGAGCGCCCCGCTGCCGTACCGTGATGAGTCGCAGAGGTGCCTGGAGCTGCTCCTACTCGGCTGCCTCTTTCAACAAGTGCTTTTGTCTCTTCATCGCCCGCTGTCATGCTGCCTGTGCTCCCGGGGGCTTCGTTAGCACCGTGCACACGGGAAGCCCCGTTCTCCCTCCGAAGGCAGGGCAGACGTTGCTCACCCAAGCGCCGTGCGATGGGAATAGCAATTATCAGCCGTGTCGACGGCAGGAAGCGTCAGCCCCTCCACAGTGGCCATTTGGCGATGCTCGATTTCATAATACTCTCACAACCTTCCCAGAATAAATAAATGCCTCCAGCCTCTAGACAGCAGTATGGTGCTCGATGCCTGCCCACGGAGTGGGCAGCACGAGCGGACACAGAGCAGCTAACCTGGGGGCGTCCATCACCCCTCTGCTGGTGTCAACTCAGGAGGAGTTGCATCCCCAGCAGCCCTCCGGCAGAGACCTGGCAAGGCCAGGCATTCTCAGCTCCCTGGCATTGCTCCTGCGTGCTGGGGACGCTGCGAGCTCCCACTCGCTCTCTCTGATGTGGATTCTTTGGTGTGTGCTAAGGGTTGGGTCCCCACCGTAGTCCTAGTGCCCTGCTCCTCACGAGGAAGAGGAGGCTGCACACGGGGTGCAGAGGCGGACAAGCAGATACAGCCATAACAAACCGCGGCCACTCAGCCGGGAAGGCTCCGCGGTCGCGGCCGAGCTGCCGTTCATTAAACCACCCTGCTAATTAAAGCGGTGTCTGGCGGGCAGGCAGCAGCCCCGGGTGCGGCTGGGTGGGCCGGGGCCCCCCAAAGCCACGGCGGCGGTGCCAAAGCTGCCAGCGCCCCGGGCAGCAGCCGCGCCGCCGCCTCGCTGCCTGCCGCCCGCCGGGAATCGCCTCCTGGCGAGGGCGGGGGGCTCGGGGGGCCCCACAGCGCTACCCCGGCGGACTCGGGACTGTGTGACTGCTGAGGACACCCTGGGCTCGGATGCCCCACAGGGACCTGCCTGGGGGAGCTGGGAACGGCTCAGGGTGCTGATGGAGGTTGCGGGGTGCTGGACCAGCTCTGGTTCCGCTCCGTCTTGGCCAAGCTTTTAATTCCTCACTGCCCCGGCGCCGTGCCATTTGGTGAGGATGGTAACCCAGCCCTGCGTGCCCGTTGCCTTTGGCACGGGAAGCATCTCTGCTCGTAGGAGAAGGCTTTAATTCACCCTTCAACCCTCTCTTCCGGCAAAACGCTACGGATTGCACAGGACTGCAGGGGACTCCCAGGTGCCTCTCTGCTTGCTGTGCTGAGCCAGGGGGCACCACCTCCAGCCCTGCATATAAGATAAGCCCCTGGATGCTTCCCAGGGCTGGCAGCTTCTTGCTGCCGTGGGCCAGAGCGCGGCTGAGCTTTGGAGGGTGATGATATCGGAGGTGGTGTGAGGGCCAGCTGTGCCAGTCAGTGATTTGGCCCTTGCCTAAAATAAAATCCATGGGGGAAAAAAAAAGAAAAAGAGAAAGAAGAAGCCTTACTGGATTAATAATTCAGGCTGGCAAGAGAACAAACCCCTCCAGAATCCACCTTCCATTATGTGCCCACAAACCACATAAAATGGAAAAAGAAAGAACAACATAAAAGCCCAACGACCTTGAGCTTCAGTGGCAGCCCCAGATGTGCAGGGGTGCAGGGCAGAGGGGATGGGGTGTGGGATTGGTCCCTTCGTTTGGGGGTCCCATGCCCTCATGCTGCTGAGAGCTGGGCAGGATGGATGCTGGGGTGCCCCTGGTGAGGTGAGATGTGGGATGCTATGCTTGGGGGTGGCCAGACCACACAAAATGCAGTCCGGATGGCCCCAAGGCCTCCCTGCAAAAAACAGTCTGGCAAAAATGTGCTAAATCCTCAAACTCAAACAAGGTTTGCCTGCCACAAATTGCAGGGGAGATTTGGGAAGGGATTTGCTACCAGAAAAGCAGTCACAGTCTGGATGTTAAATATTTGGGGTAGAGATCTCCACATCTGGAGCAGGGGGATGCTGTCTTTAGCACTGAGCCGGGGCAGGACCGCTAGGGACCATGGGAAACAATTATAGCCAGGTAATTATAGCCCCCTTTCCTAAAGAATCCCTTTGGAGACTTTTTCCCTCCACAGGAGCACAGCCACTCACTGTGGTACACCTGGTACTCAGCTCCAACCCTCCCTGCTGCCTCTCCAGCCTCCAACCTGCCTTGACTACATAACCCTCATGCTGGGAAAGGAAAGCTAGTGGTTCAGCCTCTCTCTCTTCCCCTCTCTTCTTTTTTGTTTCTGTTGTAATGACAAATTGGTCAAAAAGAAGTCCTCTGCTATCAGAAGTCTGTCTGGACAGTCTAGAAAATAGGGAGGGAGATGAATCCTGCTTGTGTGAGCTGTTGGGGACTCCCTGGTACCTTCCTCTGGGGAGGAAATATTTCAAGTCATTGCCCTGGAGAGCCATGGCAGAGCATTGCAGAAGTCAGGTTTGGGATGTCTTCTTGAGTGTTCTTTGGGCCATCAGCTCAGGGAGCAATGCTGCCTCTAAAGCTTTGCCTTGTCCCCAAAACCAAACCTCCTCTGCTACTCAAACAGAAAAGAAATACAATTTAAGCATTAAAAGTCCTGTTACTCTGATCCCTGAAGTAGTGTTTCCTTAGTCTCCCCAAGCAGATAGGAAGCATCACTGGAACAGTCCCCTCCTCCCTCACTCTATTTTGCGTGTTCAATATTATTATTACTCTTTTATTTTTTTGTCATATAAACTGTCAGCATAGTGTGGCTCCAAGCACTGCCTTAGCCACTGCTGTGCCAATTTAAACTCCTGATCTTCTATTACAAACTCACAGCATCTCCCCAGGAAGGTGTTTTATCTTTATCCCACCTTGGAAAAACTTTCCTCCTCGCCCAGTTTCCACCTCTTGTGTTTCAGAGCTGGTTCATGCCCCAGAGGAAGCACTGGAAGGATCATGTTCTGCAGAACAGGGTGGTGGTTGTGGGATGTCAGACCCCACATCCTTCACTCAATCAGAATATATGTTTAAATCCACTCTATAGGTCAGGAGATAAAACCAGATGAAAGTTATGTATCTTTATTTCCCTGTCCATCCTTCTGCAGCAGTGTTGCTCCAGTAACCCACAATAAATCCCTACTCCCCAAGGCTGAAAGGGAAAAATCTTCATAAAAACCCTTTTAACCCCAAAGAGGGGTAACAGTCATGGTTGTCAGTAGGACTGTGCACACAGCACAGTGGAGCAAGAAGGAACTGGGAATCCAATACCT
This sequence comes from Formicarius rufipectus, assembly GCA_013399695.1. Taxonomy (NCBI): domain Eukaryota; kingdom Metazoa; phylum Chordata; class Aves; order Passeriformes; family Formicariidae; genus Formicarius; species Formicarius rufipectus. The sequence continues at coordinate 3,129,112 of VXAU01005767.1, read as the reverse complement.
CTGGATACCAGGGGAGTAAGTGTTGAGCTGTATTGATGAGCCAGCAGCTGTAAGGCAAAAGCTTTTAGCATGGGAGTGGGGCAGCCCCAGAATGCTGAGCTACATCAGGATGGGAACTCAATGAAACCCACAGACTGGGAAAGTAGCAGAACCACTGCCCTCCCAGAATCAAAATATATATATATTTAAAAGAAAGCACAGGCGTTGCAATGAAATAGCTATATGTGGTTTGAAATCCCCTGCTCAGCTCATGCCAAAGGAATTTCCAGGCCTGGTTTAGATCTGATTCAGCAAAGCCTTTATAATGGCCTCAATCCTGCAGAAAACATAGGTGGTGTCTTCATGAGGAGGGATGTGTACAGTGCTTGTAGGTCTTGCCCTGACTTAAGCCCAGGTTACAGGTCCATGGAATACAGAATCAGCCCCCAGGGTGATCACACTCCTGCAGGTTTCATGATATCACTAGATGGGGTGAAGGGAGGAACTTTTGCTGCCTGCACAACCCTTTCCAGTCACTGAAGAATCTGCACTCTGAGGACCAGGAACATCCACAACCCTGCTCTGCTGCCAGGGGGCTCTGGCAGCGGAAGAACAGCCCCCCCCTCCTCCCTCAGAGTGATTAAACCAGACAAAACAAAGGGAAATGGTGAAAGTTGTGGTGTCCCAGTGCCAGGCACTGGACATCATGGTTTCTTGAGGCAGAAGTAGGAAGAAAAACAAGCGGTGTACGCAATTATCTCCCCCGTGAGTCACTCGGAGGGCTGAGAATTTTTTTTTCCATGGCTAAGAGTTCCCAGAAGCTGGTGAGCTGTCTGTCTGGGGGGTGTCTGTCTGGAGGGGGATGGTGTCTGTCCAGGGATAGGTGAAGCAAAGCCAGCCATGATCCATGGGTTGCCCCAGCCAGCGAAAGTGCTAACGCTTTAGAGGCAGAGAGGGGTCTTAGGGAAGTTCCCTGCGTCCATTGCCAGGGATCTGGACCCCCACAAACCCCACGGACAATTCAGTCCCCAACACTAGCTGCATCTAATCCTCAGATAAATAAACCTTTAGTCTACAGGGGTGCAAGAGAGGAGCCAGCAGGGGCTTCAGAGTTAGTCCTAGCAAGGAAACTCCCTGTCATATATTGGGCTACTTCCACCCACAGATAGATTCGCTACACTTCTAGTAGAAAGTATCCTGGTCCATGGCAGGGAGGTTGGAACTAGATCTTTAAGGCTCATTCCATCCCAAACCATTCTGTGATTTTATGATCCCTGCATCCCAGCCTCAGATCCCTCTGGCCGGGAAGGGTTATCCAGGGACAGCAGCACAGCCCCATAACCCGGGGGAGTTCCGCAGATGAAGATGCCGCTGCTTTGATCAGGCTCTTCAGAAGCTTGATTTACAGTTTGCAAGCCTCTTCCGAAACACTTTTCAGTCTAATTAGTTTTCAAGATGAAAGGGGAAAAAAGAACCCCAAACCCTCCTCTTTGCTCCTCATCTTTAAGGTAAAGGCTTCAGCTGGCTCCACGTGGAGAGGATGCCCTGCAGCCCTGGCCAGGGGCTGCATCCAGCATCCCCACAGTGCCAGCACAGCCCATGCATTACACATCCTGACTACCACTGCACACTCTCTCCCCTCCCTTCCTTTCCATTTCAGGATTATTGAGGAATAATTGCATTATGAAAGACAGCTCCAATCTGGCATTAAGGAGCACTTCTCGCCGACTTCACAGCACCGAAGGTCCCGAGCCCCAGTGCACGGCAGTAATGGAACTTACCGCAAGCACTCAGGGAAAGAGCTCACATCACTTCAGCTAAGACACTTATTTGCTTTAAGCACATCCTGAATCTCTTCCCTCCTTTCAAAGGCTCGTGCTTGCCAGGAGCACACCTGGGGCAATGGCAAAGGGAAGACTGAGCTGCAGAGGTGTTGGACATGCTGTGGGGCAGCACCATATGCCTGTAGGATGCATGGCTTGCCTTTCTCCATGCCTCAACTGGGTTTAAATCATGGGCAAGACAAACAGTTGCAATGCTGGAGACAAACTAGATCTGCACAGGAGGCAGAGCGAAGGGAATGTGTGCAGCAAAGTGAATGCAAAGAAGGTGCACAGCAATACAGCAGCCTCACTCCTCTCCCTTTCCACTCCCCTGCTCCAAAGAGGAAGGGGCATCCCCATCCCACCCCGAGCAGGAGCTGAATCTTCAGCACAGCCACTGAGATCCTTTTGATTTGGAGCCAGGCCTTTCTTCGCTACCTTGATCCCCGCTCCCTTTCAGCTGCTGCCGCCGTCTGCCTTGTGGTTCTTTATCAAAGGCTGTCTTGAAACCCAGATAAACAGTGGCGTATGCAGCGAGGCTCCCAACCTTGCACGTAACCACTTAGACATGCTGGAGAGATTAGCTGGAGCCCAGTTCTCCTCTGCTTGCCCATCTCTGCCAAGAGCCCGACCTACCTAAGCCGGTGACAACAGCAAGTGTATCTCCCTGAGACTGAACACTTGCTCTTGCATTAGCAAATGACGTGCACAACTGAGCCACTCAGGCACTGCCCCTGGAAATGTGCTGCATGCAGGAGCAACCTGTCTGAAATGTGTGGTCCTCAGAGGTGGCTCAAACATGTGGCATTTGGAGCCAAATCTGGAATATATTTTGGCTAATGGCTGGACTTGTCAACATTGCAGATGGATGAGCTGTTGTCACAAGCCCCATGACAAATGTTCTCATGAGTCTTTATGTGAAAATCTGAGAAGGATCCAAGAACAAGCTCACCTTCAAGCTTGGACTAGAGGTCTGAATTTGGCACCATCTCTCCTGTTCCCATGCAAAGGGCTGAGCAAGGTCTGGGCTGTTCTTGGGGGCTCTGCACAAAGTTGGGTGCTGCTGCAGGGAAAGACTTTTCCAGGAAAGCAGAAGCAAATCCAAACTGGCTTTGCAGCTGGGGAAACAGGAGCAGACAGGGACTTGTCCCAGATCACCCTGCAACCCTGTCTTCTCCTGGTGACGTTCACGTCTACCACTCACCGTTCTAACTCTACCAGAGCCATTTCACACCCTTGGGTCCCACTACAGCCAGCAATGCCAAGTGATAATGATTTATTATTATTATTATTACTCCTGCTATTATTATTGCTGCCTAGATAATCCCCTGTCAGAATATAAATGTGCCTCTCCTTCCAGAGTGAAAGTGTCCTGCTTAATGATGTTGTTTTCCTCTCACTGGTACCTTCAGCTCTGACATATCGAACGTTAATGGCACTGGGAGAGCTTTGGCTGTGCTGCTTCTTTAGAAGACAGGTCATTATAGCATCAGCCATCCTGGTATGAGGACTGCTCTTCCCTCCTCCTTTATTAAGATTTGCCTTTCCTTGATTAAATTAGCTTGAACGGCTTGCTTCCGCGGGAGGGATGGATGCCTCCATTATCGCCTATTCCCTCTGAAAAGGATTGGGGGGAAAAAAAATACAATGTGGCCCGGGATAATTGAATGAAAATTTAATGAGCACTTGCGAGAATACGTTAAGAGAAATGCCAATCGATAGAAAACTGATTTCCCGTTTTTAGCACCAAATGGACTCGCGCTGGAGAAGTCATTCCCCTCCACCCTTGGCAGAAGAGAGGAAAGGCTGGAGCAGCCAGCCTGCCCCTCTGGCAAACACGGTTGCGAACCAGGGACACAGAGGCAGAATTAAGTTATTAACACACTCTTAATAATTTTGCAAATGAGGCCTGTGCCTCACTGCCCTCTTACTCTGGGCAGAGCAGGCAGCTCTTGTAAGAGGAGTAACAGCCACTGACTACAGAGGATCATGGTGGAGGCTCAGCAGCTGGTACCACCCACCTGTATTTCTCTCCTTGGTTTAACTTTGGGCACTGACCAGCTGGGGAAGTGGTGGGTATGGAAAGCTCTCTGGTGCAGCCAACCTACAGTGAGGATGCGGACAGTCCTGTCACCTCCAAAGCTCTCACACAAGCAGCTCATTGCAGAGGCCCAGCCCTCTATGGCATGCACACCTCTCACTCCAGAGACACCATGAGGGAATGGCCTTTCCAAGGTTGCAGTTGCTTCCAGCATGCCAAGGTTGCAAAGATACTGCATGTGCCAGCCAGGTTTTCTCAAGGCACCTGAGCTCCACCAGCCCAGGACCTTCCCCAACTCAAAGCCTTGTCAAGAGCTGAATCTTCTATGAACCTGCAAGGCTTTTGCTCCTGAGGCCAAAGGCATCCTTGGTAGTGACCCATGGAGGCCACTAAAGCAGCTGCAGATTCAGTCCTGTTGGCAATTCCTCAGAAAACCAGTCAATAAAGTACATCTACCTGAGAAGAAAGAGAGGGGGTTGCAGGTCTCTGCCCACTGCTGCTGGAAAATACTTTTCATCCTTTTGATGAAAAACCAGGAGATTGCACAAAAGCTGCAATTTATTATCAAATAAATAAATCTGGGGCTCTTGGCATCTCCCCATCAACCCCCCAGCAACAGAGCACACACCATGGTTCTTCACTCCTGAAAATCAAAATCCTGCAAATTCAGGCCACTTTTCCACTTTTTATTGCCATCTTTCTGAAAAGAAAGGATCTGAGCAGCCATTCTGGCAGGAGCAGTAACCAGGCTATCCCACACCACGAGGACTGTCCCAGTGTCCCCAGATGGCTCTGAAGCCCTGCAGAGGGGCCTTTGGACACACTGACACTCTCCTGTGCACGTCCTGCACTCCATGCCCAGCTCACGTCTGAGCTCCACTGTGCCCTGGGAAGCTCTGGTTTCACCCCAGATGCCCCGAGCAGGCAGGGCGGTGGGGGGACCCCCGGGAACCTCCACCCTCTCTCAGCCGCCCTGCACAAAGCAGCCCATTCTCGGCAGCTTCCAGTGCTGCTCCACAGCAGTAAATATTGCATTAGCTGCGGTGGGCCAGGGCCCCGGGCCCTTTTCCAGCTTGGCAGGCTCCTCTCGGCCAGCCAGCAGAAGAAGCGAGGATTCTGCAAGTTGGGTACAGAGCAAGAAGGGCAGAAAGCAGCCCCAGGGGAGTGCAGAGGCAGTGGTGGGACATCTCCATCCTGCTTTCTGAGCTGTGATGGCTGACAAAACCCTTGTGCAACATGTGGCTTTGGTGGAGTTAAAATTTTCCTCTTGAGGGGAAAAAAAAAAAAAGTGAATTTTTGGACCAAAGCATTTGGGAATCGGAGCCGAAAAGCTTCCAGCGTTGATCTGAAAAGGGCTTTTCCGCTCCCAGGCGATGCTCTGGGGTTTTGCCGTCGTGATTTTGAAACTTTCTGGAATTTGTCGGGTTTTGTTTCTACTTGCTGGGAAAGGTCACGGCTTCCCAGGCTGGGAGGGAGAGCTCTACTTTCTGGCACAGTCCTTCATGCCCAGCCTGCTCTGGTTAGGAGCCTGGCTGCCCCAGCACACCCACTGTGGAGTTCTGGGGCAGGGGGGACCTGAGAAGACAAGACAGAGACATTAATACATCACTCCATGAACAAAACCTGCCTGCAAAATCCAGTAATAGTGGCATAAAAGAAATTTGAGGTGGTCCTTCCAAAACTGCCTGGCTAAGTGAGTTCCCGGTCCCGACTCCGGCGTTTCCCCTCCGTCCTGCACACAACAGGCCTTTTGTTAAATTTCACATCCTGAAAGAATTTAATAGCATTTTTATTTTTAATCCATCACATGTGTTTTGTTTGGACTAATTCAACAGGGCTCCGTTCACAAGCAGCTCTTTTCCAACATCACTAAATTTTTCAAGGCTTAACCTGTTGACAAGGACAGGACGTGTTCGTCCCGTGTTACACAAGCATCATTAGGTGCACAAGGACTCAAGCCCAGTGAGCAGATGGGGTGGTCAGAGCATTTTGCTGAGGGTGGGAGGAGAAGTAGAGCACTGCATGGAGGGGAAGCTGTCGCCCCTTTCTTTTGGAGGGGACTCCAGAGCTGCTCAGCAGTGGTTTTGCATAGGCCTGTACTTCTGCAAACCAGACAACTTTGCCCATAAAATGGGTTTTTGCTGGGGAGGGTCTGGTGTTCCCATTGCCCAGCTGAAGGACTGAGCTTGGGACTATGGGGAACAGGATCACTGATGTCCCTTAATCGCTGTAATTCAATTAAGTCTTGCAGTGGGGTGCAGCTGGGCAGGGAACCAGCCCATCTGCCACGAACCCAGGGCTGGTCTATGGCTGCAAGTCCTTCAAACAGAGGCTTAACTTTAAGCCTGGGCTGAAGATTGTCTCCACTTGAAGAAGTGTTTGCTCCTGAGGTTACACGTCCTCAGGTGCTGTTGCTTTTCTGCAGGGCTCACGCAGGAGGAAGGCTGGGGTGCTGGGCAGCACAGCAGGCAGGAATGGCATCAGTGGGGTTAGGAAAGGGCTGGGGAGCCTCTGTGGGCATCCAGCCTGCCTTGGGGCTTTCGCCCGCTGCAGATGCGCCTTTGAGCACATCTGGATCCTGTAATAATTTGGGCTGTGAAGAAAACACGCCGACGCGAGCTCACACCCCCATGAAGTGCCTTTGTGTGATCCCTCAGAAGTGCCTGATTCCCAATCTGCGGATTGCTGCTCTAATGAACTCCAGACGTTGTTTTGAACATCAGATGCGTTTCAGTTTGCTGCTGCAGACGATGTCCCTCTCCCGTGGCTCATCCGTGAGCGAGGAGCGGGAAGCAGGCAGGGCCAGGGTGGCGAAGCTCAGAGATCCCTGTGGGCTGGGGCCCAGGACTGCCTGCCCTGGCAAGGCAGTGTCTCTGGACTGAGGCTGGATGGTGGCTTTCAAGGGACAATAGCACAGCAAGAAACCCCACTTCAGACACTCCTTGCTCAAGAGAAGCCCAGCCAAGAAAATGCCAGCAAGGCGGGTTTTCTCGCTGCAGGGCTCAGCCTTCAGCCTCTGGCACAGCTGCAGTCAGCACGCCCGGCTGCCCTGTGGGTCACGTCTGTGTGCCTGCCTCTCCTGGGGCTGGATTTGAGCTGGGAGTTTTGAAGGAACACCACATTATCCTGCAGTCATTATTTCTGTGTGCAGGTGACCGTTTGGTTTAAATCCAAAGTAGTAAATGAGGTAATTACAACACATCCCCTCCCAGACAGACAGCCGGCTGCTGACTGAGGCTGCGAATGGAGTGGGTGCATTTTATAAAATCCTGGGGTTTTTTGAGCTGCTCAATGACAAGCAACAAGATTTTCCTCCTCCCTGTTGCTGAGGGCAGCCGGAGGTGCCGGACACAGGAGGGTCCTGGCTGTGGAAAGACACAGCTCTGCAGGAGCTTGCTGGACTTGATGGCCAGTTGAGCTTCAGAGCATCATGGTGAGTTGCCATCTCCAGCTTCCAGGGTCTGGAGGCTTCTGAAGCTTTGCTTTGATTAAAATATGAAACCAAAGGCAGAAAAAGCTCCATAAGGCAGTCTCTGGGACACCTTTCTCAAAGCCATGAGACCGATTGAGTGCAAACTGAGGCCATCAGCATTCCCAAAAACATACCTGCCAAAAGGCACAGCAGGACATATCCCTGCCAGCATCAAGGGACAGAGAATAGGGGCTTTCCCATTTACCAGCCTTTAACAGAGCAGCTCCATGAGCCATTTGGGAGGTCTGGAAGGATCCTTTGGCCCGGAGGTCCTACATCAGTCACCTGGGGACAGCCAGCGGGTGCCCTGCATTTATTTACCCGCTTCCACAAAATGCCTGAGCAACTCATGCCAAACCACTGTGGCCCCCTCATTAAATCAACATCTGCCCTGGCATGGCAGGGTTGGAGACCGCCTGGTAGATCAGCTCAGGGGTGGTTTCTGTGTTTGGGTTACGTTTGATACCAAAGTCAAAATTAATCATCTGACAAATCCAGGCTTTGTCACAGATTTGCAATAAAGCCCCAAAGTGAAGGGAAATTCTGCTCTGGGTGGAGTCCAAGGGTGCCGTGTTGCACAGGGATCATGTTCAATTAGTGGATTTATTTTGTCCTTGGGAACTGGATCCCTTCAAGCTGGCTCCCGGGCTGGGGCGGCACAAACCCCAACCACACCCTGAGAATAAACCTGGCTGGATAAACTATAAAGAACCAGGAGACAAACATCCCATTCACCGGCTCTCCTGGAAAAGTCATCGGGATAACTGTCGTTGCCAAAGCCACTGCAGCCAAAGGCATCTCTCTCTGGCACTCTGGAGCAGGCAAGGATGATCCTGGGGCTCAGGGCTGAGCCAGGGAGGAGATAGAAGTGGTACAGCTCAGTGGGGTGGTCAGTTTGCTGCATGGCCATGGGAAACCTCCTGGTGTGGTGCTCATCGCAGTGGGGGAAATCTCTCAAAGTGGTGCTTTGACCCCTTTCCTGTAGGAAAGGAGGCAACACTTCTGCACCATGAACTTTGAGGACGAACTGAGGCTTTGTGTATGAAAGTGGACTTTGATGTGGGGAGAAAAGGGACTGAAGAACGGCTAGTGGGAAGCAGAGAGGGGACTGAGGTTGCTTTGTGCCCAGACAGGCAGACATGAGGCTGAGATCATGTTGGGAACACACTGCAGAGTTGAGCTGTGCTGGCTGGCTGCTGTGGGACAGACCCTGCTTGACCTTTTTTTTCATGCCTTAGGAGGGAGATCTCCCATCCATGCAATCACATCCCTGTGTCCATGTGCACCCCCATGCCCACACGTACGCTTATGCACCCATGCACTGCCCTCATGTCCCACCCTGGCACGCCAGGACACACCTCTTACCAACACAGTGCCCACATCCCTGCTTTTTGTGGGGTAATTTTTCACGTAAACCACTTCTTCAGCCCAGATCTGAAAGTGCTGCAGATTCACAGCTCATCCTGCCTAATTTAACAGCACCCATTTTTAGAAGGAAAGGGTCACTTGTAGTTGTGCATATAAAGTCCAGGGCTGTCCCAGTCCATCCTCTCTGGGCAGAGGGGTGCACGTGGGGCAGAAAGGGATGTGGTCTGGGGTGGAACACTGTCAGGGATGCTGCATTCTAATGCTCACTGACTCTGTCCTCTGTTGTATCTGAAATAATAATTTCCTCACCCAGGGAGAAGCATCCCCAAAAGCATCTGACCTGCTGCTGCCTTTCCTACTGGGTAAAGCACTGTCCCATGAGTGAAGCCCACTCAGGTGTGGCCTCTGCCTCGTGCATCCCATGAAGGAAGTATGGGATCCAGATGCCAGGAGTAGGATTTGGTTTGCTTTCAATATAAGACATACAAAAAGGTCCAAGTAGAGACTTATTTATTGATTTTAATGAAAATAATATGTTGCCTTGAATGAGGATGTTAATTAAAAGGCACCCGCTGCTGTTTATCGCTGGCTGGGTCTCTGGCAGCAGTAAAGAGAGAAACGAGTGGGGGAGCTCATGCCAAAACCTCCCCGCAGGGAAGGTGGATGATGCCGAGAGGGGGATGCAAGGCTGGAGCTTTCCCGCTCCTCTCTGCTCTGAGGAAGCAGCTCTGAAAATAAACTCTTATGAAAGCTGGGCCTGGCAAGCAGTGTTGCTGGAAAAGGGGGACTGAAACCCACGCTCAGCTCTGGCCAGCCCTGCCACTCACAGCGCGTGGGTCTGGGTGAATCCCGCCCCAGCTCCCCTATTTACTTAATAATTTCACACAATAGCATCCTTTATAGAGATAGATTTTTTTGTTTTTCTTCTCCTTGTTATGCATGAGACCACTACGCAGACAAAGAGGCACCATGCGCATAAAAACTTGCTACATCTTGCCTAGAGGCAGCAAATTTAAAAGCAAAATTGAATTCTTAAGGCCCCATGGAAAGTCACTGAACCTGCCATGCAAGGTCTGCTGGCACAAAGGCAGGGACGCTAAATAAAAACCCCTGGGTGAATGCTAGACTCTTCTGATATAGATCCAGCACCGGGCTTGGAGGCGGGGAATTGCTTCTGAGTCGGTTTTATTTGTCTGGAAAAGAAGAATGATTTCAGCTCGCGAAGCGTTCAGCTTGTGAAGTGTCCTCCTCCCTTGCCGGTAGTTCCTCCTGTGTGCTGGCTTGATGGTGTTTCTGCTCCTCCCTAATTTCTGGCCCTCCATAGCACCTTCTCCCTCCAGGTAGTTTGGGGGGTCTGTAGGTTGATTTCCCCCAACCCTCAGCCACTCCTGAGCATTACCCTTGCCTTCCTCCTCCAAAGTCACTTCCTGGTGGTGGATCTAACACCATTCTTGCTGAGAGATGCAGAGTCCATTTCCACCCCTCAAAGAGACTGGATTTCCTTTCCATCCTCCTTTTCTCTACAACCCTCTTAGGCACCAAAAACTCCAAATCCCACTGTGGGAAAGAGGGCCTGTGAGCACAGGACTGGTCTCCTCAGCTGCCCACAGAAGGGCTCATCCCCCAGTGCACCCCACCTCTCTTCAGGAACATGGGTTGAAACTGAGGATGCCAAAATCTATAGAGAAAGTATATTGGGTTGCTTTAGTAAGAAATAATCTATTAAGGGAATTTCTGTTGGCTTTGGCCTACTTCATACAGAGCTTGGGGCTAAAAGCAATGTCAAAGCCAAGACCAACCTATTACTGGAGGTAATTCCTACAATTTTCTATTCGACCGGCGGTATGACGTTCAGAAGCCATCCAGAGGCTTTTCAAGTATCTGGGCTTTTTTCTCCTCTCTCTTTCAGAGTTGGCTCTCACACAGCCCATCCATGGCCGCTCAGTTCTGGGGGTACCCTCTGTGTCCCCCCCATACGTGGGGAAGACAGGAGCAGGCTGGGACATGCCTAACATGCCCGTGCAGAGGCGGAGCCCGAGGTCCGTACTGGCTGAGTGTAAACGATGCTTGGGGGCCTTTGCAACCAACAATTAGACATGTTTACTCCTGTATTCGCCAAAGGTGCCTCCCTGAACTCTGAGTAAACAGCATCAAGATCCACCTCTCCTCTGCAGAGACCTCCCAGGGCAGATCCTGACCTACCTGAGGCTCATGGTGGGGATGGCCGTGTTGCTCTGGTTTGTGGCAGCAGGATGCCCAGGTCTTGCTCATCAGATGGTGGCAAGTTTGTATCGATGGGGAAGAAAGTGAGAGCACAGTCATTCACCTGTATCGACCCCGGTTCTTGCCGGGTTCAACCACATCAAACAGCCCGTGGGGATTACTCAAAATTTGAGTCAAGCTGTGTGAGGTGGCGGGCAGGCAGGAGGGCTTTTCAGGGCTGGTCTCGTAGCCTGTCATAGGCACGCTGAAAACAAATGCACTGAAACATTTGGCTAGAAAATGGTTTGGGGGTTTTTTAGAGTTTTTTGTGCGTGGTTTTTTGGGTGGGTTTTTTTGGTTTTTTTTTCGTTTTTTTGTTGTTTTGTTTTGTTTTGTTTTCCCTTTTTTTCCCCTAGGTCTGCAAGCCATGGGTGAATCATCTCCCAGCTTTCCTCAATGAGAGATCTAAAGCACTCTAAAGAAAAAAATAAAAAGACAAACCAAAACACGTCTGTTGTTTTAATCACGGCTCGGTTTCACAAGACATAGCTGGTCTGGGCTGTGATGCAACCAAGTCTCCTCTTCCAAGTCACACACAATGATTTTTATGTTTCTTCTGAGATCCTTTACCAGGCTGGCAAAGCTGCTCCATGTGCACCCTCAGACCCACCGTGGGGACCTCCCTTGCTGTATGTCTGTGAGCACGTAATGTCCTGACAGGATAAGCAGGATTTCTTACCTGATTGTGTTCCTCTCTAGCATGGGACAAGGTAGTTGCTGTTCTAATTTAAACAAGCAGCCGCTGCAATCAGCTGCCCACCGAGGTCAGAGTGTTGCTGTGCATTGGCAGCCAAAGTGCTGAGGGGTTTAGGAGCTGCTGCACCGTGGCCGCGTGCGCTGGTGGCCAAATGCAGCTCATCTCCTCCCCTACCTTAGTCCCTGTTGTGTGGAGTATCTGTACATGTGTGGGGAGGGTTAGAGAATGATTTATTTTGCCTGTGGGAAGGTGGTGAGCTGCAGCCATAGGGGTTTCTGATATAAAACAGAAATTGATTTTTATCTGAGGGTAAAACCCAGCCAGAAACCAGGGCACGCTGCGGTGTATGGGCACAGCCAGCATGGTTTGCCTGCTCTGGGAGAGCTCAGGTGAAAACTGCACCAGTGAGGGGCTGTGAGGCTGGCTGAGAGCCTGAAAAGGCAGGTAGCTCTGGAAGCCTGGCAGGAAGATGCTAGAGGAAAGGGCAGCGCTGCTTCCTCCTCCAGCAGTGAAGCCCAGGCAGCTCCAGATGCAGAGCTGCTGGGGTTTTTTTAATTCCTTGCATTTAACACAAGAAGAGATCTCACAATCCTGCTTTGCTCCACTTCCCCTCTCCCATCCCAGAAAAAATTCCCCCCAGTTGTGGAGTGAGTGGGCTTATTTATGAATTGTGAGAACATCAACCACAATGTTATTTATAAGTTTGTTTTTGATGAGCGTCTCTGGTTTTTCCATGACATAAATCAGCCATTGGGTTGCATTCTGCTGCAAGGTTGCTTTTTTGATGTGAAGGTGATATTTCCAGTGCTGGGAAACACCTGGAGAAGGCTTGCATCCCACAGAAAATCATGCTGGGCTCTTCCCATCTGTTGTCAGGATTGTTTGCCACATGTTATCATTTAGAAACAAGCTTTTTCCATTTGGCCAGGCAGGAAAAGCAGTTGGAAAACATTGCAGGCAGGAGTGACCCACAGAGCCTCTTGTACCCTGCATCTCTTGGGAGAAAAGAGGCACCAGTTAACACAGGGTCCTCTGTTAGATCTGACAGCCCAAATCCGGCCCAAGATGCATTGGACAGCCACTGCTGACTGTCCAAAAGGAGCATGGGCTGCCCTGTTAGCTCCAGCAGGCACCAGTTCCGAACTTCCTGGGAAGTGTGAGGAAGACTTTGTTCCCTCTCCCTGCAATGGGCTCGAGTGCTTATTGCACAGTATCTGACCTTCACTTGAGAATCATTAAGTTTTCAATATCTCCAAATATCAGCTCTCAAAATCTACCTCTGCAATGCATGAAAAATGTATTCCCAGCTGTATTATGGAAAAGCATGTAGAGTATAAAAAAATATTAAACCTCCTTATTGTACTATAGGTGTTCTCCAGACAGTGGCTTTCCTTGGAACGTGAGGCTAACCCTGCTCACGTGGGGACTCACTTCCCTTGTACCAAACCAGGAGCTTCTCTTACTGAAAGGGAAAATGAACTCTTCAATCCATTGCTGAGGGATGTGCAGCCCTCCCTCCCAGCAGCACGGATCCTGTGGGCAGGGGGAGGTTGGCAGTGGTGGGGGCAGGTCATGGGTCTGGTGTCAGAGGGGCAGGTGTGAGGAAGGGCTCATCCTGTGGAGCCCCACACCTGAGAACCATCAGGCAGTGGCCAGCAGGGCTATGAAAGGCTGCAGCCAAGTGGTGGCTCTGCAAAGAGAAAGGGCTTGTGCACTTGATTTCAGGTCAAGGAACTGCTTAAGCCTTTGCTCCCTACAGAAGGGAAGCAATGCTGCAGAAAGAGGTAAATGTGGGATGTTGGGGTGGTGCTTCTCCTTGTGGAGTCTTTTGCTCTATGGGGCTGTGCTGTGGGTCTGGCTGTTGAAGTAAGGAGCAGGGAGATGCTAAAACAGGATTGTCTCCCGGAAAATAAGAGGTTGGGGTTCTCAGGAACTGCAGCAGTCACTTGTGGACCTTGAAGGGGGATTGTCTTTCTAGTCCAGGAGCTGGAAGTATATTCAGAGCAGTCTAAGGAGTCTCTGGGGTGTGTGGGTGGTGATTTCATTAGGAATCATGTGGAGTTTTAGAAATGTGATGTTTGATTGCAGGGCCTGGAAGCACAAATGAAAGCACATGTGCTTGTGTGCATAGGAAGGTATTGGATCCAGAGGGCAGCTCTTTCCAGGCTCAGGTTCACCTAGTGCTGAACTGCATGCTTTGAGAGAGCAGCTTTGGTGAAAGGGATGTAAGATTCTGTATGAAGGAATGGTGTAAGAGCTTATTGTCCTGAACCCAACACCAAAGCAAATACACTGGCAGATTCTCAGCTGAGATTTGTAGGGGCTTTGAGAGTCACAAACCTCCATGGGTTATCAAACACCTCTTTAAACTTCCCTCCTGGGGGAGGACCAGGCATGCTTCATCCTTTTCATGTGGCAAGTCATGTGTGCCACCATGCTGTGAGCTCACCAGAGGTGCTGAGATGAGAGAGCATGGCCTTGCAGGAAGGCTGGTTGTTTCATAGTGAAGCAGGAGAGTAAAGAGCTCACACACCTATAAGCTCTCTTGCACCAAACATCTTAAATTTTGCAAGTGGCCTCCATGGGTGTGCTGCTGCTCACTGCAGCCTGTGCTTAGGGGATAGCAACATCTACAGGAGGCCTTGTTTGGGATGGCTGGGGGCAAGAAAATGGAGTATTTCCTTGCTAGGGTGCTTGAGAGTTAATCCACCTTGCCCTATGCATACTGGAAAGGGAAAAGGCAGGGGCTACATTTGGTTGAGGTGACCCAGGAGGAGGATACAGCAGCACAGGATAAGGTCTTCACTTAAGCTCCTGCCCATGGGGCACCTGGGATGAATGTAGTCACTGCTGGATGAAACACTTGCAGAAATGATGGAGAACCAAGAAGCATTAAATAATGCCTGCTTTTGTCATCAGGCCTTGATTTGTATACAACCACTACAGTAGCAGGAGGCTGAGGATCTAGAGAGTGATTGTGACTCCCCACATTGCTTGTCATGCCTGCTGCCCACCAGGAGCTTGGGTCTTCTCTGCCTGATCCTCACAGTCTGCTGCACCCCCAAAAAAGGTCCTAGTCCCATCCATATGTGGCCACTGCAATGAGATCTGCAAGGTTGGGTGCTGATGCCTAGGCTTCATTGGTCCTTCCTCTGCTGAGAGCTGTGCTGGCACTCTCCTAGAAAGCATGATAATTTCTAGCCTGGAATAAGCTGTTACCAGTGTAAATCCTGCCCTGACCTGCCACAGTAACTAAGTATGCACTTAGAGGGACTATGGCAGCCCTGATTGCCTGGGAAAAGTGAGCTGAGAGCTGGACAGCTCATGACTTGAGCGAGTCTGCTCCTCTTCATCCCTGCATGCCCTAAAAACAGGCAGGGAGACTTGGGAAGTGCCAGGAGGAATGTCCTCCGTGCTCCATGATGTGCCCCAGTCAGGACCTCCTCCTAACTTAAAGCATTCCTTGAATGGTGAAATTCTGCCGGTGCCCTCCTGGAGGGGCAAGAGTTGTTGGGAAGCCCCCACTGCAGTTGTCATGGGGGAGGAGGAAGCAATGCAAGACCTGGTACCCGGGCTCCATGCCACTGGAGGATCATCCTTGGCCAGCTTTGCCTCGGTCGGTCGGGTCAGCCACGAGGAGTTGCAGTGGCCAAGGCACTGAGCGTGCAGCTCGTCGCTGCCGGTCTCTGCAGCAGCGCCGGGTGCGAAAGGCAGAAGAGGAAGCAAGAGCAGATTTGCATACCACGGCTACACCCTGCCTCAACCAAATTAGCAGCAGATGAGCACCGGCGCACCTCCTGCCCGTTCCTTAATTTATGGCAGCAGCAACAGGGAGGGGACGGTGAGGAGGAGTAGGGGAGGGAGCAGCTAACATGGCCATTATACATGCAAATGCAGCTCTTTCTGCTTCTCCAGGGCTTTCGCTTTGAGCGCCCCCGTGAATTTTCCCACCACTAACAAACTGGTCACTACTTTGCACATTTCGGCTCGCAAAGGACTCGGCGGGGAGACGGGCCGCCGGTGGCAGCCCAGCCCTGCTGCGGGCTCAGCGGTGCGGGGTGTCTCCATCGCCGCGCCAGCCCCCGGCCGGACCTGCCTGGGCACCCGGGGCTGTGCGCAGGCAGAGCCGCTGCCCGCACCTGCCCGCACGGCCGTGTGGGAGCCGCGGGGCTCGCCCCAGGACGCGCACTGAGTCTGGGACGGAGAACAAAGCCGGCACTTCATTCACCTCCCCGCCGACCCGCGCAGATTTCCTCCTGGGAGTTTTTACCGCTTTTCCAAGGCAGCTTCCCATGGGGACAAGCCAAGCAGAAACTCCTGTGGGACTGCGCTGGGTCGGACATGTCCTCCCCGTTTATCTGCTGAGCTGCTGCCTCCAAGGAGTGCAGCCCTTTTGGGAGGTGCCTCTCAGCCTTGGTACCTCTGGCTTTAGGTCGAGCCTGTTGGGGAGGCTGAGGTTTGCCTGTCCCAGCAAATCGGGAGCAAACCTGCTGAGCAACTTTGGCATTAAAGAGAGAGTTCAGAATGAAGCAGTGGGAGAGCAGGATCAGTCCGTTTGCAGCTCCTCCAGCGAGGCTCTGTAATGAAGCAGTCCTTTGTACATGGCAGGAATGGAAACAACAGCCCTCAAGTCTGACCCCAGACAATTGTTTTCAGCGAAGAGGGCTGGGGAGGCAATTAATAATGTTTAAACAAAAGAAATAAAAAAAGCAGTACTGTATCTAGAAATTCTTCTGAGGGCCAGAGCTGTGACAGAAAGATATATGCTTTAGCATTACTGTCAGAATAAATGACCCTCCTGAGAGAAGGAGTTTTTTGAGGCTCTTTCTGCCCCACTGGACATAATTTAAGAAATGCATTGCAGATAAAAATCACTAATTTTAGCCAATAGATGAATTGCAAAGGGTCATGTTTTAACTTCTACGCTGGAAGGACAGGGGATATATTATTAGAGAGCCAGAATGCAAATGGTAGTTTCTGATTAGAAGCGAACATCGTCAGCATTTCTCCAATTAGGCGTGGGCATCAAGTTCCCCGGCACGCAAAGGGGCTGTTAGCAAACCTTTGGCTCCTCCGCTGGGAGCAGAGGAGCCAGCTGAGGAAACGCAGCCCATCTCTTCAGAGCCGCTGTGGAGTTTCTCAGCAAGAGCTAACTCCTCAACTCCAGCTGTCAGTGTGCGCTGCAGCCCTGCCGCAAGGGACCCCCCCCAAGAACAAGAAAAGAGGGTGTTTTCCAGCCCTTGGAATCTTCTTCTAGCCCTTGCAGAGGGGCTGTACAGTGCTGATTTTAGTATGACATGGATGCTCATCCCCTGAGACGTGAACCCAGATCACTAAATTCATTTTGCAGAGACCACCAAATGGCCATCTGAGATCAATTAGCTTGTCATTACTCATCCCCATCAGATCTGAACTGCTGACCTACAAGTGAAAGTCCGTATATTTGTCTCCCAGCAATGTGCAGACCCATCCAGCTATCTAATGAGAAGAGCTTCCTCTGTAAACAAAGCCGAGGAGGTCGTGCTCTGGCCGTCCATCGCCTGCTCCAATTAGCTTGAACCTAAGGGCCAACTTGAGCTCAGCGTGATGGAGAGGTAGGAGTCTCTGGGGTGTCCAGCTCTGTGACAACAGGCTGCTGACTGGAGCAGAATGGCTCCCATTAGTGACAATTTCGAACAATTTTAGCACTTGAAATGCCATTTTAACTTTGTGTTTGAATGGGTCCTTTGTTATTTTAAGCAGCTATTCATAACTAGTTAGTAGTTGAAAGTATAGCCTTATTTATTGATGATACTAAATATGCAATCCAGAGGCAGTATTTATTGGGTCATGTGCTTTGGAAGGTTATTATTTAGATGAGGGTATGTAATGTGGAAGAAGATACAGCCCTTTTAATTAAAGGAGCGTGAACTTGACTGAAGAATTTGCTGCCTACAACGGCTGTAATTATCACACATGATACAATTCTTCATTTAAATCTAAAAGATACACAGCCCCTTTACTCATTTAAATTTATGTGTTCTTGCATATCTCTTTTCTGGTAGTGTATGGGGAGCCTTGAGAAACAGCATTAGTCTGAGCTTTGAATTACTTCAGAATGGCTGGAAGGTACCAGTGGGTTTTAGACCATTTGGGAGAGCTGCTCCAAGTTTCCAGACATCTGGTGTGTGTGGATGCTGCTGTGCAGGTGTGGTGGGTGGTGGTTGGGTGTCTCATTGTATGGGCTTGAGAATGCAGATTCACAGAATCATTTAGACTGGAAATGGTGCTCCGGGTTGGACTTGATGATCGTTAAAGACAGTATTGCTCTNGGTCACAGCTCCCTTCTCTCAACTGCCTGCCCTACAGGAGGTGGTCTCCAGCAGCCAGCCCCTAAAACATTTCAGGCTGTAAACCATCCCATCCATGTGACTGCAGCTGGATCAGTGCCCCTGAAGAAGATGCTGTCAGCATCACTGGGGCTGTTTCTTGTGCCTCTCTGTTGTTGCAAATGCAGTTGTGGGTACCAACCTACTCAGGTATGCCCTCATGAGAGTGTTCAGCACAGGCAGACCACTGGTGTGACACTTCATCTGTGGCTGTGTTCCTCCCAGCATTACTACCAGCCTTGCTTAGAATTCACCGGCTTTATTACTGTTCAATTTTTTGACCTAAATATAGACCAATTGTTTTTTCTTTAGAGTGATGGGGAATTTTATTGAGGGCTGCATTTTCCAAAATGTTCTCAAGAAGGTAAGAGCTATCAGGGAAGCAAGCACTGGCTCCAGTGGGTGACTTCGGATTTGTCTTAAGCTTCCCCCCCTTTGGTGTGGATGGGGTCCAGTGTTGCTTCCTTTATGAGTATTTTAAATACCCAAAGGCAAATGGCAACTGAATATGACAGATGAGGCTAGTTTGGTGCTGCATGGCAGAATTCTTAACGGTGCTGGTTTTGCTTTTAGAAACAATGTGCCTCCATTTAAACTGTTGATATGAAGAGAAAGCTTTTTGGAAATTGACACAGTTTGGAAAATAATTTGTTCTTTTTTAAAAATCCTAGAGTTAATCAAGACTATACTCTTCATGTTTAAGACTGTTTGAATGCTTTATTTACTATATCTTTAAATTCCAAATAAATCAATGCCTCTATGGAATTTTCAATTGACACAAATTTGTTCCACCTAAAATGAATAGTAACTCTGAGAAAGCAATAGGAAATTGTTAATTCATCACTGCCTGCCTTCCCCTGCTATATTTTTCTCCTAATCAGAGCAACCTGATATTCAATCCAAAGAAAACATTTCAAGGAGTCCATCATATGCCACAAGCTTTCAAACTTTTCTAAATTTGATAGCAAGAAAACATCATACATCTTAGTCATTAATGTACGCTGTGGAAAGATAAATGTAAGGTTCAACTTTTACTACAGTGGCAGCAACCTGTGACTGGTGGCCTTTCTGCAAGATTCATGAGCTGATGGAACAGCAGCAGAGGGACATTTCAATATACTGTGTTACAGTCTTGGGTTTCAGTGTTTAAATGAGCAAAAAAAAAAAATCCTGTCTTTCAGGGGATTCAGAACAAATCTGAAGCACAAGCCTGAGGCTCATTCAGGTCAATGGCTTTTAGGCATGTGCTGAATAAATGTCTTCCTGAGCTGTGGCTGTACTTGTGAGCACAGAGACAGTGCAAGTCATTGGAAACATATTGGCAATGTAAAGAAAGCAGCTGCTCTTGATCTAGTATTTCTGCCTGTACAAGTCAGGATAAAGCTGTGCCTGACAAGCCAACCCCTTGGGGTTAGGACAGTACAACTTGCAAGAAAAACCCATAAGAGTAATGAAACTCTGGAAGAAAGATTAGGCTGAAGCTTATGTTTCACTGCTGTTGAAGCACCTCTGAGTTCTGTGCCAGGTGTGTGTGCCTTGCCTGCACCAGAAGTGCCAGAAATGGAGATGTGGTCCTTTCCTTGCCTCCCGAGGAATCAGCAGCTGGAACACCTTCAGCCTCAGATGACTTTTAGTAGCTGCTCCGGGCTCAGTACCCCAAGGAAATGTAATCATCTCTTTGAACATGTACATCTCACAGGTGCTTGGCACTATATTTAAGTTAGAGGTTCATCGGCAGAGAAACAGGAGCACTGCTTGGGGAATGCACTGCTTTGCCATAGCAAAGGCTTCATGTGCTTAAAATGAAAATGGGGAAATCAAAAAGACAAACTATTTAAATAGCTTCTGGGCAGATTACTAGAAAATATGGGAAAGTAAGAGAGGGGACATGGTCTTCTCAAGGATCCAAATGTTTCTGAAACCCGTGGGGAACTAGGGAGAGGATAAGGGTGAGGATGCATTAGGGGAGAGTTCAATGCTGGGCAGTTTTCACAAACCAATAAGCGAATAGCTGATGGGAATATAACTACCTGCTATCACAGACAGTGGCTGTGACTCGAGGTCTTTGAATTGCAGTTGCTGGATTGCTCTGGCTCATTTTACGCAGCTGAGGTGGAAAATAAACTACACCTCAGTTTCCATACCTCTGCTCTCAGGATTTGGGGTATTCTTTTAGTCTCTAAAGTGTTTTTTGAAATCTCTGAAGAGAAAGGATAAAAAAAAGAAAAAAAGGCAAGTAGTTTGTGCAACTGCTAATGAAGACGAAGTGCTGAATTTTAGGGTCCTTTTAATCTTTCAGCAGTCATGTGCTTGTTGGCTACATGTGTTTTTTTACAGAGCAAAGTATAATCAGCTTTACATCCTGTATTGCCATGAGCATTTCCTCTTCAGTTCAAAGGCAGTGCAGAGGGATCGAGATGTAGAGTCTCGTCTTCATGTCCATATTCATGCACACCTCTGCTTTGACTGTATTTCAAACGTAGCTTCTTGCACTTAACTCGTGATCCTGTTTTCTCGCTTCTGTGTTGTGGCAATGTTTTCTCCTTAGAGAAAAGCTCCTGTTTGTCATTAAATACCAGTGTTTGAGAAACAAAGTGGAGGAGGATGGTGCTTTCAAACCAAGGGCATCAGCATGTTTAACAGCCTGCCTCTGTGCTTGAGACTGCAGCTAGTCCTTCAAGGTACTCCGTTTTGCCTACGTAAACATAAAAAACCCAGGTGGATTACAGGCACCTTCAGAGAAGAACGTGCAGACCTGACTTTCAAAGCACTTTGTATACCCTTCCCATGAAGCAGAGTGAAAGCTGGTGTGCAGACAGCAAGGAGCTCCCAGGCAGCGAGTTCCGTCACTGCATGGTGCTCCTGGGCTTTTGTTAAATGTTTGCTGACAATCACGTTATTCCTAAATGCAGTGCTAGTGATAAATGCTGGGAAACGGACCCACAGGAGAGCCCGGCTGGGACTCTGTGTACTCCTGTGCCTGGGTGGGGACGGCAGTGGTGTGTGGCTTTGACGCGCAGCTCTGGTTGCCTGAAGACCAGACTGACTGAACCAGCTCTAATTTCAGCATGTGCCAGAATAATTCACGGACTGCAACTAAGTGAATTTAAAATGGCTAGGATAGTTTTTTAGTGGACAGAAAGCAGAGGCTTTTCCTGGCTTTGTGATTCTCAGGAGACACTTCTGGTATCCACGGCTACTTCTGTGGGAGATAAAACTCCAGCCGTGTACAGCTTAGGGGAGAGAATCACTCAAATTCAGCCTGTAGCAACTGAGATGTACAATGTGATGGGTGGCAGACCTT
This sequence comes from Formicarius rufipectus, assembly GCA_013399695.1. Taxonomy (NCBI): domain Eukaryota; kingdom Metazoa; phylum Chordata; class Aves; order Passeriformes; family Formicariidae; genus Formicarius; species Formicarius rufipectus. The sequence continues at coordinate 3,107,798 of VXAU01005767.1, read as the reverse complement.
GAAACAGAAGAGCTGGACCTGGCCTTGCCCTGAAATGCTTTATTGGCAGCTCTTACATTAAAGGCGAAGTGCTTGAATTAATATCTTCTGCTAAGAACAATTTTCTTGGTCATTGTCTCATTCCCCTCTACCCAGACTAACTTTCCTCTGGCAGAGAGCACAGGTCTGCCATGACAACTTGGTAACTGTGAAGGAGCTGCAAAGTAGCAGTGGGTTAAGCTTTTTTTTCCCTCCGTCATAATGATCTGGAAGCTTTACCTTGGAGGTGATGAAAGACTGTGCTGCCTGCAGGCAGATCTCTCAGGAAGGTAATCACTGAGTACCGTTGCAGGTTGTCCCTGGCACACTTTCTTCCAGACTGGTTACAGGTGAAGCCAAAGGTGTGAATCCCTTCAATTTATACTTGGTTTTTACTGGAGACAGAAGCATAAAGTGGGTGGACAAACATACCCTGTCTTGATCCTAAAACAGTAGCATGAGAAGTGCACCTGATTTTCATCTCTAGAAATGAATGTTGCTTCAGGTTCCTGTCAGATAAAGACATACTAAAGGGCAAAACTCTGACATGGCAGTAAATTTATGAGAGCAGAAAAGAATCATTAGGATACCATGGTGGAAAATTAGTATGTTGCCAAACTGAGCATGAACCGATGTGACAGAGGCCCAACACTGTGGGAAATCAGTCTGCAAAGTGCAAAACGAAACCCTCTGCATCTCAAAAGATCTGAGGTGCTCAAAAGTGATACTCATGAATTTGTTGTTACACAATAACATCAAGGCAGCTGCTGTTAGGAGCAAAAGAGAAGTCATGATGAACCAAACTGTTCCCAGAGTGATGAGCTGCCCGCCAGACATTTCTGGATGGGTGGTGGTAGGATGTCCTCTGTTGAATCTTCTGATACTCTCAAGTGTCTTCCTCTGATTCCCAAAGGATGCTGCTTTGACTTTTTCAATTGAAATTAAACCTTGAACAAGAAGGAACAGAAACACCAATAAACAGGAATACCCATTTTATGCAGTAGTTAGACATAAAGTGAAGACCTGCTAGGTTGAAAGTAAAGGGATGGAGTTGAAAAGTAGATGATGAAAATTGGGATGAAAAGTTTCCATTCAGGGTCTTCCCTCAGAAAGATAAAGCACAGCAGACTGCTAAATAAAAGAGATGTAAGCAACCCTGGATCTGAGAGCTGATTGGAAATCCCCTGTCTGGAGAAAAGAAGAAAGAGAGGATGAAGTGGCTGTAAGGACATCCTAGGGTACTGGGCTCAAATAAACCCTAGAGCAGAAGGAGAAGCAATCAAAAAAGGGAACTCCATCAATCAGTGGCCACGAAAATGAGTGTGTGAACTTTTAAAAAAGTCCAAAGAAGAAGAACAATTTGGGTTTATGAATGCAGAACTCTAAATACTGGTGTCACTGGCCCCATTCAGACTAGTTTACTATGAGGATGGACAGGTCGTGCAGCCTCCATGTGCTTCTACTTCTCCACTCCTTTCAGATGAGGGTTGAGATATTGTCTCTGTTAAAACATGAGTGGAAAAAAAAATAGATCACTTCAGCAGTTATAAAATCCTTCCACTAAGGGAAGAGTATTATTGATCATTGTAAACATGTGGAAATGATTGTGTGTAGAGAAATATTGAGCAGTCTTGATGTGTCCCCCAGTTCACTTTTTAGCTGCTCTTCACTACGTCAGGGATGATTGCACTCCATGTGCTTCTGACAACCTCCTGTGATGGAAATTCAGTTCTCCTGGGAAACCTCTCCCAGGATTCAAGTTATCTTTACAGTTAAATAGTGTCATGTTACCTAATCTAGATCTTGGTGCTGTGATTTGAACCCATTCATTACTGCCTACCCTATCTGCTGTGGAGTGCAGGTTTCTGTAGATGCAAGAGGTGTCTGGGACTGTATGAGTGGGTATGTACTGATCAAGCGTGTCAGGTGGTTTTCGTTCTACAAAGCAGTCTGACTACTTATAGCTTTGCCAAAGCTCAGCTATTTAGGCTGAAGCCTTTCCATGCCAGGCATTTCCCTCAAGCTCTTTTCTACCCCATTTTTTCCCCTCCTCTTTGCCTTTTTGTTTTAAAATGCAGCCAAAAATCTCAGCTGTTTCTGAGAACGAGGTTAGGGAATGATACTGCTGCATTATGGTTGAATGGGAAAACTTGGGGGGGATTACATTTGGAAACCGTGAGTGCTCTGATCTGAAATCTGAGCTGCGACTTGAAGATGAACCAGCCAGGTTCTGACCCCCTCAAAATGACAGTTCTCCATGGTGGACACAGGTTGGTTGGTTTAGCTCCAGCCTGGGAATCTCAGTTCATGCTGAGATATTTCTTGTGAGAGTTTCAGGAGGCACTTGTCTTGTCCTGAAAGGATTTTCCATCCAAAAGAGTCTCACCCTGCACAAACTCAGTTGGACACTGGACTCACACTAAAGCAAGGTGTAGGATCTCCCTACACCTGTGTGCCTTCCCCCCTCCCCCGCCTTCTGTTCTCCTACACCACAAATTGTTGAGTCTGCAGGTCAAATTCAAGCAAATTTGAGTGTGGGAGGGAAAGCAGGTTTCAAAAATTCCTTCAAAAGCCTTTAAATTACATGGTATGGGTGAAGAGGGAGAATGGAGGTGCAAATCCTGAGGAAGCCAGCTTACCTTTGTTTCAATGCTCCTCAGAGCAGCCTGTGTTTGTGGAGAATGTTGTCATTTGTTAACATCCCTGTGACAAGATCCAACTTCATATTTGAGATGTATTTTTCCTTCTTTAGCTTTCCAGCCTGGTGTATTGGTGGGTTTTTTTTCTTTCCCCCAAACAGTTAAGGCTGTTGAAAATCTAGGATCTCTGATGAAACCAGATCTGCCTTTGATACACATTAATCATGGCTGGATTATGGGGTTAGAGTAGCCACGGGAATTTCTTTCTGGTGAAACTGGAAGTGACCTTTGTTTCTCTTTGTTCTGTGGGTCAGTCTTAAGCTTAACTGGACATCTACAAAGGCTGCAGCTGCTAACAGAGACCACAGAGGTGACTGAGAGGTGAAGAGCAACCTCTGCTGCTCTAATGCCTTGCTTCTTTTGCTGCTGCTGTAGCGTTGGATCATAGATGTCTTGCTGGTCTCCTTCCTCTTGGTAAGCACAGCTCTGAGCATGAGGAGAAAAGCACAAAAATGCAGCAAATTACAATGCTAAAGACTTGAAGAGAGGGAAAATCCACATCTAATAGGACCGTCTTGTGGTAGAGTGTGCTGAGGAATCTGTCTTGGGACATAAAGAAGGCAAAGGGGCTGTAGTAAATATACCCTTCAACCTGGAACGTGCAATCAAATCTGCAAGGGGGAATTCTTGTGCCCTTATGAAGTCAGGGCAAAGTCTATGAGGCTTCCTTTTGACCCAAGGCACGCCCATTTGGATCAAGGTGGGCCATCCTAATTCCTAGTCAGTAAAAACAAATACCTCTAGCAACTGAGGAGTAGCATGAAAACAAAGTTACTGTCAACACCCTACCTTTTTGAAATCTCTTCCAAATTCTCCAAGGATAAGATCAATGCAAGGAACAACAATAACAGCACTGTATGGAAAGAAGGTGAAAAGGCAGCTCCCTCAGCAGCACACACCCAAGAAATGGGCTTTGCTTTGCTTTCCGGGAGCTGACGTGAGACTGGCACAATTCATAGCACCCCAAAGGAGCAGCCAGGGTTTTTTTTTAACTTTATGAGCTCCATAATGAAAACAGCAGTCGACATCTCCTGTGCCAGAGTGCTCCAAACCTGCCTGTGATGGAATGTGCTGATAAAGAGGAATATTTCCTTGCGGACTTGGTTTGAGATATAAATTTAAATATTGCTAATTTCCAGTATCAGCCTCAGCAAGAGACTTCACCTCTCAGTGATCCATCTGTAAATGGTGACAGCTCCTCCCAGCCTTGAATGTCTAATTAGACATTTCACAGGTTTATCTCTCAGTCCTTGCATTCTCCTAAGTGGACCACTGATTACTCTGAAAGCACAATAAAACAGCTGACAATTCACTTGTTACAATGAGACATGGCAGCCTGGTGTATGGAAATGTAAGATTCTGATGTGGTTAGAGTGTAACAAGAGCAGAACTCTGCTCAGTTCTGAAATGTTCGCCTTGCGAATAAAATTAATTCTTTAAGTAAGAACAAGAGGTTTAGAATAATCTGATGGTTTAAAAGTCAACATTTTGCTGCCTTTTATGAGTCAAATTTAAAGTTGGTATGTGGATAGAGTGACCAAGATGATTGAATGGCAGGAGACAAACTTTAACTTACCGTATCTTCAGGAAAACTTCTTGGAGAAGGTAAAAAAGTTTCAAAAATGCAGTTTCTTTCCAACACTGGAGCTACAAGAGGAAAGAATTATAGCTCATAGCTTACAAGAATCTGAAAAGTCACTTGGACATTTTCTGTACCAAGACTGAATCACCTCTTACTGTTGTACTATGTATAATCAAAAGTATAACAGACTGTAACACAGCTTGCTGAGGGATAAACATTCACATGTGAAACAAGGACAGGGCTTTGAGTCACTGTTTAGCTTTCTCTCCCATGATCTCAAATTAAACCCATGAACAGCTATCCCTACAAGTGTGTTGTTTCCATGGTTTGAATCCTAACATACCCTGTGCTGTTCATGCAGGAACAAAAAGGGATGGCTGCAGGACACAAGCTCCTCTCTCACATCAGCCACCACCTTAGTTTGTGTCAACCAACATCTTACAGTGGTGTGTATACTAACAGGAGGGGGGAAAACCCAAACCAAAGCCAAAGACCACCTGAAGACTAGAAACAAAAGAGGAACAAATATAATTAATCCCAAGTGATGATGTTGCCTTTAGCTTATTGGATCAGCTCAACTGGCAGAAGATATTAGACTATGTGCATATTTTGATTGTCTTTTAGACAGTGTCTCTGCTTGTGGCCACTTAGTGTCACCATCATTCTTTCCTCTGAAAGAAATCTCATATCCTGGGTGGGCAAGTTCATGTCCACTCTGAGCTGCTCAGATACTACAGCTGTCTTGTGCTGGGCCTGAGGAACTGAAACTGTCTGCACTGTCCATTCTCATGTTGCTTCCTGGAGGCCCTTGAGATTGGAAAATCTGCAGGGACTTTTAGAACAGCTACAAGAATACAGATCTTGTCTGGACCTTTTATGTCTGGTTGTACTTAATGTGTTTTAAAATATATAGAAGGTGCTCTACTGTTGCATGCCGCCCCCTGAAAACAGGCATATGCTTTTGAAGAGGTTTGAGGGAGGTGATTTAGTCCTTTTATGCTGTTCTGGTGAGACCCCGCCTGGATTACTACATCCAGCTCTGGGGTTCCCTGCACAGGAAGGACATTGACCTGTTGGAGTGAGTTCAGAGGAGGTTATGAAGATGATCAGAGGCTGGAGGATCTCTCCTATGAAGACAGGCTGAGAGTTGGGATTGTTCAGTCTGATGAAGAGAAAGCTTCAGAGACCTTATTGTAGCCTTTCAGTACTTAAAGAGGGCTTTTAAGAAAGATGAGAACAAATGCTTTAGCAGGGCCAGTTGCAATAGGACAAGAGGTAACTTTTAAACAAAAAGAGGGTCAAATTAGTTTAGATATAAAGAAGAAATTTCTTACAATGAGGATAGTGAGGCTCTGGCACAGGTTGCCCAGAGAGATGGTGGATGGTAGCTCCTTACTTCTGAAAACATTCAAGGCCAGGTTGGATAAGGTTCTGATCAGGCTGAACTAGATGGCCTTTAAAGGTCCCTTACAATCCAACCTATTGTATGATTCTAAGTTTTTAATGGATTATGAAATGCAGTGTAAGAAGACAGTGTGGCTGGTAGCAGCATAGTAGATAACACAGAAAAAGCTATGTATAACAACATACAGTGGAGTGCCATTAGCACAGTCTGTATACCCATAATGGCATCTTCAGAGCTAATTTCACAAAAGCAGTTTTTAAACACTTCCTTTTATGTATTTAGGCTTGTGTGAGTCATAGCTTGTGCTCAGTTAAACTTTCTCCTCATTCCTCAACATTGCAGATAATGATAGTGCCTGGTTCTTTACATGGGGATCTCCAGATCTTTGTCTGGACATCTCAAGTCACTTGATAGGTGGGCCAATTGAGGCATTAGAGGTGAAAGCCATATGCCCAAAATCACTTAGCAGGCCACAGGCAAGGCTTGAAGAGGCACCAAGTCCTGGCCTCTGCTTGCCAGACAATGGGTACTCTGAGTTCAGATATTATTTCTTTTACCAGGTTGTGCTACAATTGGTAAAATGAGGGGGGGATGGGAGGAAAAGTGTGGGGGGGAGCAGAGGGTATTAATATAAAAGCTTCATAGTTCCATTGCCAAAACATGCATAGATAGCACAAAATCATAGAAATGTATTCCTACTGCAATCATCATCACTGCCCCAAATAACCAGTATGAAAGTCAAGTAGCCTTCTGTGATAATCTGGTTTAATCCTCTAACAATCATGTAGTTCAGTCACTGGATATTCCTTTGTGGAGTGTGCTGTTAAACTGCCAGTGCTTATGACCAGAAACAGCCCAGAGTGTCCAAATCACCCAACTGGGAAAGGATGGCTATATCTAGTGGCTTTTAATTTAGGCCTGCCCATGAAAATGCAGGGATTTTGTTGCACTGTGGTAGTAACCCCTGTTGAAGCAGAGGTGTGGACATGAGAGTCATGGTGACTGTGGTGCTGGCTGTGGAGGCTGGGAACTTGGGTTTCAACAGCCTCAGTGTGGGAAGGGTCTTTGCTGAGTACTCCAAACACTTGGGAACAATGAAGGTAGGCAGGAGGCATGGTTTGATAAGGGAGAGTCCTATTTGCTTATTTTAAGTAGTACCTGCAGGCATCGTCTTTTAGGAAAAAGGTGCCAGCTCTGGTACCTGGAGTAAAAAGCTGCATCTGTCTTATAGCCTGATTTAGAGAGAAGAGACATGAAGTGCTACTTCCTCCCTCATACCTGCCATGCTTGGCATTTTTTAACTGGTAGGCAGCTTCCCACTCAGAATGCAAAATTGGATTGCTTTGTTTAACAGTTGTGGTATGGCTCTTATCTCCCTTTGTGTGCTATGTAAGATGTTTAGGTACCAATTTTGGACTTGGCCAAGTCCTAAAAGCTGCACGTTGTTTCCTTTGGAGTCCCTATATCCACCTCTGCACGAGGTGCTTTCACAGACGTGAACTGACTCGGACAGCTCATGGTCGTCTGCATTGCCCATGTTCCTCATTTGTGTTGTTTTGGGAGTCCTGAGATAAGATAGATCTTTATGCTAATGTATGCAGGCTAGACATGAAAGGCTGCTCTGGGGATGAGTTACAGCATTTCAGGACAGTTTCTGCATGTGACTCTGGGTCTGTGAACTGATCAGCAATACCCCACATCACCAGGGGTGTGACTTCAGTGAGGATAATCTGGTTGGGAGCATCAACTGTAGTAGTAGGGAAATGAAACTAGTCTGGGGGAAAGAAGTCAATTAATCTGCTCAATTTTTTCCCCCTTCTCCCAGAATTTTGTGGAACCCATAAGCACAGACCTTGCATAAGTGGATTGCATTTCACACCTAATGTGCATAATTATATCTTGCAAGCAGTTTATTAGTGGATCTATAATCATAGAGTAGCTTGTACATACATAATGCTGGTGTTTGATTATACTGCAACCGCCATAGATCAATGGATACACAGGAGTCTGGCTTATTAGTGTCTCACACATGTGAAGTCTAGAGAACAATATAACATTGGTGCCTTGCAGCAGTTCATCAAATGCTTCTACCTAGGGGAAACCAGAGGTTTTAACAACACAGTAGAGAAGTGTTATAGAAAGAACAGTATGTAACAGGACTTGGCACTTGAAGAAAGCTCCCTTTCTCAAAAATGTTCCATCTGTAAATCTTTCAGTGGTGTTCTGTCTCAATTATCAATGTGCTGTAAACACATTAGATCTTATTTTGGAAAGGGATCTGTTCTGAGAATTCACTCTGAAAGCAGCATGTCTACAGTCTTGAGCGTTTCTGTTTTCTGAAGGTGACTCACCCAGAGGACTGATGAATAGCCTAAGTTCTTGTGAATCAACAGACCAGTGATTTGCAGACTGAGCTAAGTCTACTAACATCTGAGCAGCCTGAACCACACTGAAATGGCTTGCAGAGATATCACTGAGATGCCTTTGGGAAGTGGGAAGCAGTTGCATTTTGTTATGCACAAGGAAAAAGGTTCTGCCTTGGTTTGCTGTGTTGATGATAAAGTACTAAAAGAAAAAAAAAGTTTGGTGAGCTGCAGAATTCCCATGGGATTGTATCCCATCTCTAACACGATAACCTCAGCTTTCCTTCTCATGTCCCCCAGCTACCACCTGCAAAGCTGCCTCTGATCCATGTTGACTGTCTGGCTGGTGGCCAGCGGCTCTGGCCAAACAGGGTAAATAACTGTGGAAATTATGCTCTAGCCTTTCTTGCAGCAAAGACCTTAATTTGTGTGCTTGTCCTCCTTCGAGCCAGGAACAAAAAAAAAAAAGGTACTTCTCTATCTTTAAGACCTGGATTAGTTTGTTAAATATTGGGAACTACACAGGGTAGAGAAAGGAAGAGTTGGTGAAATTTCATAGCTTTCCTTGGTAAGAAAACAGGCCTAAAGTAATAGTTTTCTCCCAAGTAGGTTACAACATACAGGAATCAGTTCCCTTTGCTAAGAAGGCATTCTTCAGAGCAAAAGTGCCTTTTTTTTTTTGTGTATGAGGGTCAGCTCACTGTAGAGAAACTGGATAAATTCAGAAGAATGATATGATCCTGTGCCACGATGTTCAGTCTCACCCCTTCCAGCTATCCTGTTTCTGCATCAGCCAAACAGAGGCAGTGTCTGATCTCTTATGGACTTTGTGATAATATTGACTCACTTTATTTAAAATAAAAACTTTGGAAAGATGAAAACTCCAGGATAAAAATGTTAAACAAAGAACTGCATGGGGGAAAGCAGTCAAACTTGATCTTGTTTCTAAAGTCTTGAAAAATATATGCCAAGGTCAGAGCACCAAACTTGCTGGGTGATACTGTCTCCTGTTTCTTATTTCAGGGCTTTACAACAACTCATTTTGCTTTTGACCTTGGTAATTTTTTATTTTTTATTTTTTGCAAACTCTTCTTTGGAAAAAGGCAGAATCAATTTGGGGGATGAGGAGGTGGAACTGGGTGAGGTACTACCAAATAGTGAAAGATTATTGGAGGTTAAGAGAGCAGATTTCTACCTTATGAACTTGGCAGTTCTCCTGCAGGCCTATGCTCTTGGTATTGATCTTGTTGTAAGATGAATAGCAATATGGATTTTTTTCTCTTTTTAAATGTCTTATTTTGGGACCTTTTAAATGTGCCTGACATTCACGAGAATTTCGCTTAAGGGTTGGTATTAGTCTAAATGAATCAAGAGAATACATAACATTTTATGTTTTCAATCTCAGTGTATTCTTTTCATATTTGGTTACTATTGAAAAAAATCTTTTGGAAAGTTCTTTTAGTACTTTTAACACCTGTATTTACCCATATATCTGCATTACAGTAACATTCCAAAAATCAGAAGATACAGCTTTAAAACACAGAGTTATTGCCTAAATCTGCAGTTCCTACTGATCAGAAATATATTAAGCTTCTCATAGTGTATTTTCTGCATTTAGGAAAAAAGCCTAAATTTTGTTTTTATGAAGTCTGTATACAATCCAGTTAAGGGATACAGACATTTCCCTCATTTTTTTTATTAATTTGCTCATACTTGATCCAAATCATGCCTCCTGGCTAACCTTAGTATTGCCCTCTTCAATTTGCATGACTGCATGTAAAATTGAGATTGTAATACTGGGAGATTAGAAAACCTCATTTCTTTATCAAAAGATCTAATATGCTCTAATATTTTTATGTTGGCAATAGGTATTGTAATAATCCAACATTTTTTTGGCTCATGCAGCCATTCTTATGATGCTTCAGAGCTGCTAAAATACTGGGGGAGTGGTTGCAGGAAAAAAATCACAGAATCTGAGCTGGAACAGACCCACAAGGATTGTTGAGTCCAACTCTTCTCCCTGCACAGGGCATTCCCTAGAATCAGGACTGATTTCAGTGCCTGAGAGCATTGTCCAAATGCTTCTTGAACTCTGCCAGGCTTGGTGCTGTGACCACTGCCCTGGGGAGATTGTTCCAGTGCCTGACCACTCTCTGGGTGAAGAACCTTTTCATCTACCCTAAACCTCAACTTCAGGCCATTTCATCAGGTCCTGTCACTGGTCTCCAGAGAGATCGGTGCTTGCCCCTCGGCTTCCCCTCGCGAGGGAGGTGTACACTGCAACGAGGTATCGAGGTATGTATGAGAAAATGGATTTAGAGGTGGATGATGTATGTCCTGCTATGCTCCATGATTGAATTAGATCCTGTAAAATGCCTCTATGTGAAGATGAAGAATCGGGAGTCCAGGCTGCTGTGTTTCTGGTGTGAAAGTGAACTTTTCAAGCGCTGGCGAAGTCCCTAGACAGACACAACGACTTCAAGGACAGCGAGAGGCTGTGCCGCGCATCCTGAGGTGGCGGAGGGTGCAGTGCTCCACTCGGGAGCTGACTCCGCCTCGGTCAGTGTGCGGCTCGGCCCCAGCCGGAGTGAGCTCCGTGTGCTGTCAGCGGCGGGGCCGTGAGACCATCCTCGGGGCTTTGGGATCCTCCTCGGGGGCTCCGGGACCCCCGTCTGAGCTCTCAGACCATTCTCGGGGCTCTGGCATCCCCTTCGGGGTCGTGAGCCCATTCTTGGAGCTCTGAGACCTTGATCGGAGCTCTGGGACCATCCCTCGCTGACCTGCGGGACGGAGCCGTAGGCTGCCAGCGCTGCCCGTCCCCTCCTGGCCCATTCTCACCCCGCAGGGCTCGGGCCGGCGCGGCTGGGGAGGGGAGGGGGAGAGCGCTCCCCATCGCCCAGCAGGGATGCGGCGGGGCGGCTGCTCCCCTGGGAGCCGGGGTGGGGGCCGGGAAGCACCGGGATGCACCGGGGTAGGGGCCGGGCAGCGGCACCGGGATGCACTGGGAAAGCACCGGGCAGCGGCACCGGGATGCACCGGGGTGGGGGCCGGGCAGCGGGATGCACCGGGCAGCAGCAGCCCCGTGAGGAGCCGGGCGCGGGGCCGCGCTGCGCGTGCGTGGCGGAGCGGAGCGGCGGAGTTGTGAATGGCGCGGCTGTTCGGGCCGAGTTGGCNAGGGAGGGAGGGAGGGAGGGAAGGAAGGAGGGCAGCCGGCGGCGGCGGCGGCCCCACCACCATGCCGCGGGTTGTCCCCGACCAGCGGAGCAAGTTCGAGAACGAGGAGTTCTTCAGGAAGCTGAGCCGCGAGTGCGAGGTGAGGCGGCGGCGGGACTCCCCCTGCCCGCCCTGCCCTCCTTCCCTCCGCCGGAAAGTNGGGCGGGAAGCGGCGGGATGCACCGGGGTAGGGGCCGGGCAGCGGCACCGGGATGCACTGGGAAAGCACCGGGCAGCGGCACCGGGATGCACCGGGGTGGGGGCCGGGCAGCGGGATGCACCGGGCAGCAGCAGCCCCGTGAGGAGCCGGGCGCGGGGCCGCGCTGCGCGTGCGTGGCGGAGCGGAGCGGCGGAGTTGTGAATGGCGCGGCTGTTCGGGCCGAGTTGGCGAGGCNGGCGGCGGGGCTCCCCCTGCCCGCCCTGCCCTCCTTCCCTCCGCCGGAAAGTTTCCGCGGGCCGCGGAGGGGCCGGGGCGG
>VXAU01005767.1:3046099-3096026 GCA_013399695.1 Formicarius rufipectus | reverse complement strand
CGGGGCTCGGCGGAGCCGGGCGGGCGGCGCAGTCAGTGCACTGCGCTGCCCGCTTATCGCCGGGACTGGCCCCTCCTGATTGCGCGCCCTGTTCCCCGCAGATTAAATACACCGGCTTCAGGGACCGGCCGCACGAGGAGAGGCAGGCCCGCTTCCAGAACGCCTGCCGCGACGGCCGCTCCGAGATCGTAAGTGGCGCCGCGCTCTCCTCGGGGCCCGCCGGCACCGGCGCTTCGCTCCTCGGCTCATAAAAAGCTCCGCGGCTCGGCCCATGGAAAGTTTGGGGAGCCGCCGTGGCGGGGCCGGCGCCGGTCGGGGCTGGGTGACCGCGCCGTAATGGGGAAAGTTTTCCTCAAGCAGCGGAGCGGCATCGGCCGCCTCCCCAGCGCGGGGGAAACGCGGTGTTGGCCGTGGGCAGCGGTCCTGCCCGCACCGGGAGCAGCGCCGCTTCGCTCCGAGGTGCCGGCGCGCTCCGCGGCGGGCAGAGCGTTTGTCCGGAGCGCCGGGCTGACAGGGGAGGAAGGAGAGAAAATCCCCCGGCTGTGCTCCTTCCTCTGCACGTGCTACAGCTACGAGCTGCTTATTTCAATGTTCAGCTGCTTTTTTTTTTTTCTGCCTTTTTTTTTTTTTTCTTTCCGGAAACAGTAGCCTTCAGAAATGAGTAACGCTGTTCAGAAGGCGCTATCTAAAAGCCTTGAGTGAGGTGTTTGATGTATTTGAGAACTAAATCAAGTGCTTTTAAAATTAGGCTTTGAAACTTGCAGCTTCAGCCTCGTTTTTCTCATTCATTAAGGTCAGTTACAGACTGCTCTCTTGTGAATTAAGAAGTGAGGTGCAGTATGGCTCGGGGTAGTCAAGAGCTGACTTTTTATTTCCTGGTTTGATTTGTGCTAGAAGTTACTTCTATAGAATCAGTATCTCATAGCATTGTTAAGTTTGTAACTCTTCACTGTTAAAATACGGAAGTAACCTCTTCTTCATTTACAGTATACAGTGAAAGACAAGGTAAAATAGAAAATATAGAAAATAAACCCTACTTTCACCAAGTTTGGTTTATGAGCATTCTCTAATTTCACATGGTATACATGTTGCTAGTCAGTTCACAATGAAGTTATTCTTATGCACATCCAACCAAAAAGTAGCTGAATACCCGTTACTTTAGCTGAACTTGTTCATTTGCATTTGTCCATAAAAGGATACACACTCAAGAACTGAGTAACTTTATTTTAGCTGAATCTTATCCCTGCTTGTTGTCTCTAGTCTTAGAACCTGTAATATTATTTTGTGAAAGGCCCCCGTAGACAGGTTCTCAATTTTACTATTTGTTTTACATTCATTTTTCATTGAGTATGTTTGCTTCCTTTAAGAAATCACTAGGGAAACAATAGGTAGGTAAGGAAGACAGTTCGCTAGCATTGGAAATTTCTGTACAGGTGAAAGTGCATAATATACCTGAATCCCTCTCTTAAAAAAAAAAACAAAAAGCCATATAGCTTATAAACCTGCTTGCTAATGCAGCCTATACAGTTATTTATATACATAGGAAATCACTGTAGTTTCACCTTCGTACTTTTAAGCCTGCTGTTGTCTTTTTTTGCCAGAACTTCAGCCCTTGGAAGCAACCAGTGATGCCTGTTCTACATATTTTCACTTCTACTTAATTATAAAACAGGCTCTGTATTTCTTGATCTGAAACATCTGGTTTTATTTTGTGAACAGGGCACAAGTAGTCAGGTTTATTTAGAAATGTAATGTGTGTAATGACTGATGTTAAAAAGAGCTAGTAATTTTACTTTTTTTTTCAGTCTTGAATGTTTTTCCAGACATCAAGGATTTATTCTTTTATCTCCAAAGGGAGCCTTTGCAAATGACCTTACATATTTTTAAGCAGACAAAAAAATCCAGAGAACTGCTTAGGGATTTAATGTAGACCTGGCTGTAGGTTGTTGGTTATGTCTATCAAATAACTCTTGATTGAATAAAGAAAGTAATTACCAGTATTACTGAGAAGTAACTGTGAAACATATTAAATAAGACTTCACGTGTACTGGTAATGCTTTGATAACTTGAAAATAACTTCACATGTTAGGTTGGTTTTGGAAGGTACTTGTATTTACGTTGTCTGTATGTAGGTCAGGTCACCCTTGTGCTACTTGATAAGCTTTTCACAAAATTTGAGACATCAATGTCTGATAACTTTTCAAACTGGGCTTTAAAAGGCTCTGCATAGAAAATTATAATTTTCTGACTTTCAGGTTTAAAATCAAACTAGTGATGTGATTTTTTTTTTTTTTTAATTTAATTTGGTTGCTTGTTACTCCAAAAAATTGTTGGGTTCCATGTAGTCCTGTGTGGTTATTAGCAAGTCTGTTCTCAAGTTTTTCAGTATTGACCTATGATTTGATTTGAGAGACACATGACTATTTTAACTGGATGGCTTTATCTGTTCAAAGGGGGGAAACAGGTTTCAAAAACCCAGAGAAAAAGTATCTACATAGCTTTTTAAATAGCTTATGGTTTAAATGTTGTCTAGATGACACCATGAGGATGTGGAATTTGTGTACTTTTGTTTCCTTCTTTTCCCTGGTTTTTTTCCCATGGTTTTTCATGGCCCTCTAGAACACATTGGGAGTGGAAATAGGGAGTCACAGGCATTTTGCTGTCTTGCTGGGTTTCCAGTCTTTTTGACCCAGTACCAGAGCTGGGGTGGTCTGTAGGGCTGCAGTGGTTAACTGGTTCACCCTCAGAAGTCTCACTCCTTAGCATTTTAAGTACAAAAATTTGTTCAGTGGTAGGAAAGTAGTTCTTGAACAGAGTAAGTAGTGAAGACTTAGTGTCAAAAATATTGGGAGATAGGTCGAATTTTTTGGTTTTTTTTGTATGTAAATAGACTCCCTTCCCCTAGAGAAGCCAAGGGATAATACAAGGTAGTCAGCTTGATAATGATGGTCTGCAACCCTGGCAGTTTTGGTTCTTCCTGTTTATGCAAGTGTATCCTTGTGAATCATTGATTGAAATGTTTGAGTATTGTAGGGCAAACAAGTATTAATGTACCAATAAAGTATTCCCCTCTGTATTACTAGGACTGATTTGTTAATTTTAAGGACATAGAGAAAATGCTTACAGAAGGTTTAAAACAAAAACACAAATGAACAAAACCTAAAAATATTTTTAAATCTGTTATTAAGGATCACCTGGAATGGAACCCGATTGCAGAACATTACCCTCCCTTGGCAGAGGGGAAAGAGTCAAGACAAAGCACTTCTCCTTTCAATATCGGAGATACTGATCCTGTGACAGACAGCATTGCAGTCCGTGACTGGAACTCTCTTAAACAATGTGTAGATCTATTGTGTCATATATAGCAGTCCAGTTATAAAGTTACTGAATTCTGGGTTGCTTGAAAGAAATCTGCTTGCCAGGACATTACAACTATTAGAGTAGTAGTTGTATATACAGCTTTTAAGAAAACTGTATGCTGGATTAATGACCATTTAAACCTAAGTGATCATGGTAATCAATACAGTTGTTTGATTGCAACAAATTACATTTAACCCTGGGATTTTGAGTAGAGTGATATTCTGGGAGCATGTGTATTTGAATTCTTAGGGGACAGCATGCTCACCTGTACAAGAGAAGAATATATATATACTGCAAATATGACTTCTACTTGCAAAAGTTATTTTTTATTTCATGCCTATAAATTGATGTACCCTTCATGACTTGGAGTTAAGATATGCAAAAAAATACAGAGAAGTTATGAAGAAAACTGAATCCTATTTTCATTTGAAGTCATAGAAAATTATTTGCTTGAAACCAATGTATGCTTTTTCTAATATGGTTAAGTCAGTCCCCTTGATGATTTTACAAAGGGCTGCAGCTGAGGATTCCTACAGTTGCCTGTTCTCACTGACACAGTATCTGCTGATCTGGATTTCACTGGTGTCTTAAAGTGGCATGAGGACTTCATCCTGTGAAGTTTGATTGAGCTGTGTGTTGATGCTGCATGCCAGTAGATGATAAAATAGGAGTATTTGCATTTCAGTTAAGTGTTTGTCTGGATAGATGTAGATTGTGAAAGGAGACAAGTGATCTTCTTTTGAAAATACTTGTCCATAGTAACAAGTCTCAGCAGTTCATTTTCCTTTAGCAGTACAACTTTTAGAGGTATGCATCCTCTTTAAAATCATGGGCAGTTTTTAATGTTGCAGGTACTAAGTTGGTGCAGGGTATCCAGACAGAACTGAAAGGACAGATTTTAATGTCAGCAAAACTGATTTGAAAGAAGTATTGATTCCATGTTGTATTTTATATCCGAAGCAGCCAATGGCAAATGTTGTCAAAATGGAATCAGATGTTTGTAACTTAATACTTAAGAAAAATGATGAGTGCATGTTTTTGACTTTAAGTATTCTCTATGCTGCCTGGCTTAAGACATAAACTGATGTAAAAATAAATGACTGCCTGCATAATTTATGTAATGTCTTGCTCCCTGATCCTGTTTGTATTGATTTTTCTAAAAGGCTTTTGTGGCCACAGGAACCAATCTGTCTCTCCAGTTTTTTCCGGCCAGCTGGCAGGGGGAGCAGCGACAGACACCGACCCGGGAATATGTCGACTTTGAAAGAGAAGGAGGCAAGGTAAGAAGGAAATTGTTGTGGCCAAAAGAAGTTTTTACGCTGTGCATATGATGTTATTAATGTGGGCTGCGTGTATTACACAAAATTTCTAATATTTCACATCTCCATGCAGGTAGGTGGTGACATGAGTGCAAGTGAGAGCTGGTAGGATAAAATCTGGTATCGCTTTGTTTTAAAGCACAGCAGAGTTTCTGCAGGGAAACGTGGGCAGTACTGGTGGCTTTATTATTTTGAAGAACAGAACTTTATTTCTGCTGCCATGCTATGATAAGATTTTGGGGAACAGTTTTAATTTGGTATTGTGTAGGTGCTTCTGAAGTGGTTCAGAAATTAGACTTTAGCCAATGAATTGTGGTAGGCTAATGAAAACTTGTGCTTTCAACAGGTTATGTCGTTGTGCCTTTGGGTGCCAGTTGATAAAGCAAGCAGCCAGTGTGCTCTTAGTGGAATGAAGCTTTTTCTCAGTTTCACCATGAGCTCTAATACAGGAGCAGCATCACTTTCAGAATTGATTTCTGAATCTCTTTTTTCTGAGGTGGTTGTCCCATAGACTGATATTGAAAGCCAGAATTCCCTAGTGACAGTGATGGTTACTGTGAAGCTGTATTAGATTTAAAGTCAGAAATCTTGCTTAGACCCATCAGAATAAAGTTACTGAAATCACAGCTGGTTTTGTTTTACAGGAAAAACATACCTTTAAAATGTAGACCCTGTTATCTATGCTACTCTAGGTGCTTTGGGACTGATCCAAAGATCACTGTATTCAATAGGACACTTTCTGCAGACCTCAGTGGGTTTGGACCAGCACTTAAGCCCTCACAGCCTTTCTGTTTCGGGCTAATTTCTGTATAATTTTTTTTGATTTTAAAGACTTTTAATGGACCACAAATATCTTCATTTGCCTGAATTTTTTTTACCTACCCATATAACAAGAAACAGCTAATGCTACCAAACCTACCAGGCTGGAGGAAATAGTTGAAGCCTATTCAGGTTTAATGGCATATTGGGTCTTTTAAATGCTTCTAGGTGGAAGATAAATATTTCCTATAGTGGGAAAACTTGATTGGAAGAAAAAAAAATTCCTGAGGGCAGTTATGGTATTTGGAATTCAAGTTAATGAGTTTTTTTGGAAAAAATTGTTTTCCATTTATTCCTGTGAGGCTTGCAGAAGTTTGACAAATTGGGGGAGAGGGAGTGAAGTTGGCTGTCTGGGTACTGACTGCTTTTCTAAGGAAACTGAATTGAATCTGGCTCTTACTGAAAAATATTGATTCTGGCTTACAATTGAATGAGGAATTTTTCTTGTAATGTGTAAGAAGACTGAAGTCTCTCTTCTTTCGAGTTCAAAACTAATTTTATTTACTCCTATGATTTTTTTTTAACTTTGTTTTCTCTGAATGAATCCGTAAAGTACTGAACTGCTTCATCCATTTTCTTGTGTTGTCTTAATCATGTAATAGCATGGTAGATATGCTGTGTATTAAAATAGAACACGAGCCTTATTAGTGAATGCCACTCCCTCTTTTATGTGTGTTTACAGTAAATTCTAGAGTGCTTCACTAGAATGTTTAGAAGAATTCTTCTGAATGAGGTTAGAGGTGGACAAACTGATAAATGGGGAATAATGTTATACTGTGGTATGAACAAATCACAGATTCACTGTTGTAATCAGACCTTGCTGTGGTAAATCACATGTGAATGCAGGCTTGCTCTGCACAGAACTAAACTTCTCTGAAAGAAGCCACTCCCATGATTTGAGCAGAGGAGTGAGCAGAATGGGAGAGCATTTCTTATGTTATCAACAGAAACAGTTAAGTGTTTCATGTGAATTGTCTGAGATTTTATTCTCTCTAGATTTTTGTCGTTTGGCTTTATTAAGAATTTCTTTCATAGGCTTCAGCAGTCTCTTAAAACCATGTGATATCTGTAGCTCTGTGCAACATTGTTTCATGAGCTTTGATTCTTGAGGCAGTGCATAATGTGTGTTTGTTCATCTCTGGATTTATGCCAGCAAGGCATGTTTTTAATTACATGAATAAAAAAAGACTATGGGGGGAGCTGTCAGTTAATTATTATCTTAGGCATTAGTTTGAGATCTAGAATGGTGATAAACTTACCAACACCAGAATATTTTTATTCTGTAATTCTGCTTCAGTGGTTGGCAAAGCAAATGATGGCCCAAAATAGTTTATCCATATTTAAAGTAGTCACTATTGTGCCTAAGCAGTTTTGTACACACGTTGACAAAGCTACCAATGCAGCTTCTGCTAGAATTGCTGCTTAAATGATTGAATTTTAGAAAGAGCAACATGGTTGTGAAAGTTGGGATTCTGAAAAGACATACTTCGTAGGCTTGAGGTTTTTCAATCTGGTATTTCTTAACTGAGTGGGTTTTTTGTATGCTTAATTTGCCTTTTAATTTGATGCATCTGATGTTCACAATGGGTGGGTAGGCCTCTGGTGGATACCCTGTCTTCATTAATCCAAGAATTGGATAGCTAAGTGTTCACTTAATGTTTCTACTCATTCTAAACCCAAGTTTAACGTTTCTTTTTTTTTTTTTTTTTTTTTTTTTTTTTTTACTTAGCTTTAACATTTGGTGCTGTCTTTGACCTGCAGCAAATTTAATTGTGTATTTGAGCAATTTTTCAGGTTTGTCATAGCAGAAGAAAAACCAGCACTAAGAATAGGTCCTTAGATCGTAAACATGATAGACCATTGTCTTTCATTGTGATTGTGGGTGTGTGTGGGGTGCGACAGATTCAGTGTGTCCCATTTCTGGATAACTGAACCATAAAAGGCTTCATGATCCCTTGCGTTTTCAGCTGGTGCCAAGAGGCTTTTTTTGTTTGGTTGGTTTTTTGGTTTTTGTTGGGTTTTTTTTAGAAGAATAAATTAATAGATGTTGCTAAGAAATTCAGAAGTAGACAGTGTAGTAGTCTAATGTATTGCCTGAAATCTTACATAATTAAACCCCGCAATTAAACAAAGAACTTTATTTTCACCTTGGTTCTTGGGTATCATTAATTACTTAGGCTAGTTTTATTGTGGTTAATGAAGTTCTTTAATTTTTATTTCAATTTTATACTGATGCTATTTTGAACTTCAGACTGATCTGCGTGTATGTGTGTGGACTTCAGTGCTTCTTAAAATCTACTTTTATTCAGAGTCCTTCTGTTTTATTAAAAACTGTGTGATCAACTTTCTTTACATGATTCATTTTGTACACTTCTTACAGTAAGGTAACTGTCCTCCATTTTCATTTGTTATTCAAGATGTTTATACAGCTCTACTCTTTCTTACTTGAAAGAACGTTAGTTCTCAGATATTCTCTTCTACTGTTTAAATACCAGTCACTGATGAAGTCTGTGAAGTTGTTTTAGTTCCCCTCCCCTTTATAATAGTATTCTCCATTTCATTCTAATGCAGCTTTACTTCCTGTCTGCTGTTTGGCGGCAGCTGCTCGTAAACCAGAGTCTTCAACACGGGCTTATTTCAGTATAATATGCTATGAACTCTACAGCTTTGGAGGAAAGCACATCAGACAAGATTTAAATTGATTCAGAGTGCCTGCTGTGCCACATGTGATGTAGCCAGGATTTCTACTCATTAACCATTAACTTTGCTCGAACCATCACTAGAGAATTTCAGTTTTATTCTTGAAGGTGCTGAGTTTCTGCTCGTGCAGTTTTTTGTCATAACCGGGGAATTTTATTTGGCTGTAAGTTGATGTTAACTATCTGGATGAACCTAAAAAAAAGAAAATCTGTTATGCTGCAGATGTTACAGCAGTAGCAGAAGTATTATGAGAAAGGTGCTGTATTTTAATGAAAACTATGTTTAAATGGCAGCCAACAGCACCAGTTTTCCATTTGCGTCCTGTTTTCTTGCTAGAGGTTTGATAGGACTTGTCTACAAATTAACTTCCTCTTTTCTCACTTCAGCAATAAAATTTCAGGGGTTATTGGGGTGGTGTATTGGCTGCTCCATTTTCTGAGCAAATGCAATTTCCAGTCATATATAGGATCACAGTGTATGTGGTGGAAGGGGAAGGCTTAATTTTTGAGAAGTATCTGAATATCTGTGCTAACATGTATTGAACTGGAAGTTTTAATTTCTTTGGTCTCCACCATTTTCTGAAGAATTTGCATGCAACATTAAGTCTTTCACAGAGCTGGAGTAGCAGCTTTTTTCCCCCCTTTGTTTAGGTATGCTTACTTTTTGAAAAAAGGTAAGGGTACCTGGAAAAACCAATTTACAGTTTCAGCTCTCATTTTACTCTCCCTGTAGTGCTAATATGCCATAGTCCTTAAATTCCTCTATTTTCAATCCAGTGGTATTTGGGGTTTTTGCGTTATCCCCATCTAAAATATTCTCACAGTTTGCAGTTACGAGTATGTGTCCCCTGCAATCCACTGAGTCTGTACAGAGGAATTTTACCTTTTCCCGTATCAGTGGGAGAGGATGTCCGATGATACGGATTTAGGGGGGAAAAAAAAAAAGAGCATGTTAAAGCCTTAATTAAAGATCATACTGTGATGTGTCACCACGTAGTGCAAACTATCTCAGCCATAAGATGCTTGTGGTCTTCACAATTATCAAGATTTCATCATTGTATTTGTAGTAATTTAAAGCTCCTTCAAAATCTTGTGAAGGTCTCAATCTAGAGCATTTCAGGAGATAGTGCTACATCCCTGAATAGCTGAGCATCTCCTGACAGGTTCAGGGAGCTGTTCATATGTGGTGGACGCATATGAACATGCAAGCTGTAACTTAGTTAAAACACCAGCAAGTGTCAGCCTTTAAGGAGTATCTTGTAAGTTTTTGTGTATTGTCTTTTATTAAGTGTGGATAGTTTGTTTCCGAGGAGCTGACCTGCTAAAAAATCCTTTCTCCTTCATGCCAATCTTGTTTCCAGATCAGAAGTCGAGGTGAAGTTCACTGTGTAGCTCTGTACAGTCCTTGACTGATCTTTAGCCGGTCCCTCAATGCACTGGTGTGTTAGGATAACAATATTTTGGGGCCAGGTTTTTACCATGGTCGTCTGGCGTCATTTCTGCTCACTGCAGGAACACGGAGTGGGGAAGATCTGACTGGTGCCTGTCCTCAGAGCTGGTGCTTTTGCTGAGCACCCGTAAACAATTGTTACCCTCCTACTGATGACCCCACAACCCCAAAACCTTGTGGTAGCTGGGAGAGATTCCTTTGTGAGGGGCAGCAGGTGGTGGCACATCAGCTGCTGGCCTGTCTGTGCTCAGGGCCCTTGAGGTGCTTTTGCCTGCCTAGCCAAGGGAAGTGGTGCTGCCCTGCTGAAGCCCCGCATCACTGTTGTTCCTTTTGATCTTTCTCAGACTATTTCTGTTTGCTTTAGACAAAAAGGTCAGTGTGTGGTTATTCTGACAGCAGATAAATGGGTTTAGTGGTGTACCCAGTCTGGTTAAACAGCTTGAATTTTTTATTTTTTTCCCTCGGAGTTGCTTGGTGGGAGTCTTGCAGAGGTTTGGTGGGTGAGCAGAATTCACTTTTCTTGATGATCCCCTTGATCAGTTTTCATCCAGGAGCATCTATATGGTTTTGAGTAAAATACTAGTTTTCTATAAGTACTTGTGATTCTTGAATTTTTTTATTGTGTTTGTGCTTGAGTCTTTTATTTGGCAGACACTTCTCAGTTTCTTTTTCTTTCAGTCTTTTTTTTTTTTTTTTTCCCCAGCTATGTAATTTCTTTGGTTATGCTCCTAAGACCAGTTTTGCTTTAGAGGAGAGGGAAACTTCTTCTTTTTTTATTTGCCTAAATACTTGGAAGAGTTATTTATTATGATCTGCTGTTACACAGAGAAGGGATCTTTAATCAAAACTCCCATTTGAAACCAGGTAGTGATAGTGTATCTTTCCTTGTTCACTTGACCTCACAATTGGGAGTTGCTTCTATCTGCATGCAGTTCATACACTATGAACAGTTAGGAACTTGGATTTTGGGAACAGAAACCTTTAGGGCATGTGGATTGTTAGGCACACGTTGTCCTGTGCTGGTGAGCAGCCACTGGCTGAGTTTGGACAGTTGTTGTGCCAGAGTGATTTATCCCGGGGTGCCCTGTGCCACTGCAGCGTGAGTCACACCGGGCAGCTCTCATGTGACAAGTATCCCCAGCCTTCTCCCTGTAATCCTTGCAGCTCCCCCTTCCTCTAAATCCTTCTGTCCCTGCCCTCAGCCTTGTTGGTGTGTTCTGGTGCAGGCAGTGACGATGCCATTTTGAATCAATGCTGGGGGGCAGTTCTTGGAGCAGGGCTGTGTAAGTGCTTCAGGTCTGCCGTGGGCAAACCTGCCTTGGCTTAGCTTTTACTTCACGCTGTAGGAGCAGTTACTCACTCAGAGCACCTTGAACTCTTTCCAGTGGTTTAAATGCACTCGCTGGAGTTGTATAGACAAGATTTCAAATACACTCCTGTCATCATCCTAAAGTTTCCTAGAGGAGGAACAAACTCAGAGTTAGTGAGGTAGCTTTTGCATTTGGGAAACAACCATATATATGTAAGGGCACTAATGCTGTGTGGATGAGAGCAGCACTTGAGGCCTCTACAGCATAGATGCTGGAAGAAATCCAGGCATTTGGATTGTTGAATCTTCTTGTTTGCGTATCAGTCTCCACTTACTAAGCAAAGTTGTTAACATGCTCTTCTTATAAATGAATGAGAAAAGTAAGAGCATCACTGTTGAGAATTTTTGCTGCTTTGTGAAAATCACTTAATACTTCATATTAAAAACAAGAAAAATTCAGTAAGATGATGAGATCTGCTACAAGATCTGCTACAAGAAACTGTTGCTTTTCTGAAAGTTACTGAAATGTTTCTTCAGCTTTGTTGTCCAAAGGACAAGTAACAAAATGAGCTGGCTAGCTCACATAATTGCAAGTTTGATGTTACTCTGTTAGAGAAAATTCCCAGACATTGCAAAGGATGTTCGCTGCAGAAGCTGGTAGTTTTCTGCAGAGTATTTCACACTATGGAGTTTTATTGAATGATAAAAGCTGCATAATTGTTACATGGAAAAGTAAAAAAATTACACTATTTTAAGTATTGATGCAGCACTACTTATTGAATAAATGTTCAGACAGTTTTTCCAGACCTAAATCCTGCTTAAGGGGGAAGAGCGAGGCTGTCAGAATGCTCCAGAAGTAATGAAAGCCATAGGGCAGAAGAAGCAACTTTCCTTGCCCCTCTGCTGCTTGGGTCTGTTCCTGGATAGTGTTTATTAGTTGCTTGCTCATATTGTCCAAATCAGGGAACTTCTTGTATACATAAATTGTATTACATGTTTCAAATTTTCAGTTCAAAAGTAGAGATTTAATAGGCTATTTATTTGCACCCAGATAACATAGTGTGCAAATGATGTCTTTTACATAAATCTCTTTTTCTAACCCTCTATTATAATTGCTAGTTATAACTGGATTTTGCTGTGTGATTTTTCCAAAGGCTTGAGAAGAACGAATTTCCCAAGCAATTTTGAAATTTCTGTCTGGAAAATATTCTGTCAACGTGGCAGAAAACTGTGTGTGTCCCTGTTAGTTACTGGTTTAGTGAGCATAAGCATGCATGTGAACTTGCAGCAGCAAGTCGAGCTGCAGTCTCCTACAAAATTCGCTGAAAAAACATTATTATTTTTAATTGTTGCAGCAAAAATTGGGTCTTTTTTTTTTTTAATGCACATGCTCACCATTAAAAAGGAGAGTAGATTTAAAATGCAGCCATCTTTCTCATGTAGAATCTGGTGGTAAAGATGGAGTGATAAAAGCCCCTGTAAAGTTTCACAGGGGAAAAACCCAGCATGTATTTGCCTTTCAGATTATCCTTATATTCTGCTCATTACATTTTTGTTAATTTTTCAATTCCAGCTATGTGGTTGGTTTTGTCTTTTTAAAGGCAAATGGGAAGAGCCTGAGCATGAGATGCATGTCTTGTTGGGAGGCATTAGACCTTTCTGTAGTGACAATGTGAAAACTAGAAACCGTCTGCTTTTTGCTTTGTGTTGGGGCGTTTTGGTGGTTGTGGTCAGGTCTGGTTCATGTTTTCTGCTTAGTCCAGAAATTGCTGTATTTTGGAACGATGAACTGTGTCTGGAGAGACTTGGTTGTTATTAAATGATGAGTATAGCTTCTGTGCAGTAGCATTTTAGTGTTTTTCTGTGCAAGTTTCTAGGCATAAGTACGGAGCAGTGCTCGTAAGCCAGGAATAAAATGCTGCCGTTTCCACATATTTTAATCACATTTGTTCTGACGTCCTTACTGCTTCATATCTGTTCTTAGTTATAGACTTGTTTTTCAGTTAACTGAAATAGCAACCTGTATAATTTAATGAAACATTGATCTGCTTTTGAAAAGGAGTCATGATTACATAGTTGAGCTAACAATGAAAAAAAAACCCAAACAAACAACAAAAAACCACAAAACAAAAACAAAAACAAAGAAAAACCAAACACTGATAAATGAAACCGACCAAAAAAAAACCCCATAAAATACCAGGCTTTTTAAAAGGGTCTTTCAAATTCTGACTCTCCAGTAAAGTGAGGAAAATTCTTCTGCTATTCTTTTTTTGACGTTTTAGAAACCAAAACCCATCACTGTAGTATTTCAGTAGTACAGAAAGCACGTTGACAGAGGTTTTGTCACATCTCTCATATTACTCACAAAGATGTTTTTAATGTGAGTCTGAACATGGATAATTTTGCTACATGGATTTGTAAAAATGGATTGTGTTGCACCTGAGTCTTATCTAGATGGACATTTTTCAGAACTTTGGTGGTATTTGTAATAAAACCAGGGGACTTTTGTAAGCCTGCTTTAAAACTGAATGAGTTACCAGACCATCAGGTTTTGCTGTGAAGTTCACAATTGTAGCATGTGTGTTCTGAGGTGGCTTTTTTTTTTGGTTGTGAATTGGAGTGCATTCTTTCCTCAGGGAATACACCAAGGAAATACTGCCGCTTTTTATCCAAACACCTTCTGCTATAATTAAGAGAGCTGAAATAATTTTTTGTGCTGTTGATGTTCTTGAATGGAACTTAGTGCAGAAGTCTTTTTGAGATTTTGTTGTTGGTGTGAAATGCCTTAAGCTGATATTTCAATCTGTATATTGAATCATCCTTTAAATTAGTACATACATGTGTGTGTATATATAGAGAGGCATGTATTAATTTCCAGGTTTCTGTGGGGTAGGGGGAATACAGCTAAGAGCCTAAAACTTAGATTTAAAGAAAAATAATTCCTATGGCTCCTGAGGCTGGCAAGTACAGTATTTGTTAAGGGTCCAACTAAATTAAAAATCTGAGAAATTAAATCATAGTTGCAACTTTGCAGTTACAGTTACTAATTGACTTGAAGCAGGAGCAGAAACACAGAAGCAGAGTGAACCAGTGATGTATTGCTCTAAAGGGGGGAAATGCAGGAGTTTAAAGTATTTAACAACAATTTTAACTGCTTATGTGTAACAAATACCTGCAAATAATAGTTGAATTATTTAGCCCTGTGCTCAGCTGTTTTTACTTGTTGCTATTAACATTCTAGTACAGGCTGTTAGTGATTCGTAGGGTATTTTGTATTTCAGCAAATTCTTTTATTCAAGATATCTTGTTCCTCACAGTCAGTGAAGTTGTATTTACACCTCTTTGTCACCTTAAACATCATGGTATGAAAGACTGCACTTTGAACTTCTGTTTTCTTCTTTCCTTTTTTTTTTCTTTTTCACCATTAAGCATAACTGTCTAGATTGAAACTCTTGTCAAGCACACTGTTCTTTTAATATTTCTGGTTTTGCCTGAGGAATCAATTTATGTCAGAGCTGATGAAGTAGAGAAACCTGATTTAATTTTGAAAGTTGCACTTTCTTTCCAGAAATTTTTCTTGTGTTCTGTAAAAACTAACGCCTAAGTGGATGCTTTTTGGTCTGTCTCCGGTTTTTGCATGAACATCTTGTTCCAACCCCCTGCCATGGGCAGGAACACCTTCCACTACACCAGGTTGTTCCAAGCCCAGGCCAACCTGGCCTTGAACACTTCCAGGGATGGGACAGCCACAGCGTCTCTGTGTCAGTGCCTCACCACCACGACAGGGAATGGTTTCCTCCTAGTATCTAATCTAAACCTCCCCTCTGCCAAGTTAAAGCCATTCCCCCTTGTCCTATCCCTCCATGCCCTTGTCAGCAGTTCCTCTCTGTCTTAAAAGTTGCAAGTGAAATGTCTCTGTGTGATCACAGAGAGGAGGAGCTGGAGGAACAGGTCACAGGCAGAGAAATGGTGGCGCTGGGCTCAGTATGGTGTCTCTGGGCAGCACTGTCCCAGGAGTCCCACCTTGGCAGCTGCTCATGAACCAGCAAGGGCCTGCTGTCAGTTGTGTGATACATCTGTGACATTCGGGCCACCCTTGAGAAACTTGAAGCTGTATTCATCTTGAAAGCCACAGCTGGGTCATCTGTGTACAACTGTTTAGGAAGGATTCTTGTTTGGTCAGAAGGCATCACTTCCTTTACGTTTTTGCAGAAGCGTGTAAGGTTTAAATCTTAAGAAAACCTCGTTTTCATATAATGGAATCTCTTCCAAGTTGAAAATAGAAAACGCTTTCTTTGTGTGTTTGAAGAAAGAATAATATGATGCTCTGAGGCATGAGACAGAAGGATTGATCCAAATAAAAAACACAAAAAAGCCTATTTCACTCATAGTAACTTTCTAAAGGGCATTCTTTTCAACTATTTATACTTACTGTTTCATTCCCTGTTAAAACTGTTACAGGGTTATTGTTTCAGAATTAAACCTAGAGTCAGATAAATACTGTAAACTCTGTCCACAACTTGGTTGCGTGTTATTAGTTTCTTGTAAACTAAGAGTGCCTGTAGCCTTATGTGGAGTTGTCAGCTTTTGCTGTAACTTCAGTTGTCACTCTTACGAAGTTACTGTTCTGTTTAGTTCCCCAAATAATTCAGGATTTACATGTATGAGTTCTCTTGCAAAGTTTCAGAAAAGTGCTTTTCCTTTTTTTTTTTTTTCTTTCTTTCATAGCTTTCTTCCTCTCTTGTGCTTTGCCCAGCTTTGAAACCCAAGCTAACGCCCCTTCTTTGTGATATAAAAGTGGGTCTTGGCATTTGGTGGGAACACGGAGATGGGTCTGACTCTACATTTCAGAACAGTCACGCCACGTCTCTGTGGCAAGACTACAGCATTGTATTTATGAAAATATAAGGTTTCTGTTAAAGAGAATGCACAAATACATCATTTCTCACTGGAACATTTTGAACAGGATAGTCTCCTTTTATTCGGCTGTGTGCACAGATAATTTTAAGAGAGGCTGAAATGATTTTACCCTTAACTGATTTACCATCTTGCTCTCCTGGAGTAAATGTTTGCAGCTGTTTCTTTCTTATTAGACAGTGTTCCATGTGTGGAGTCAGTGGGGACACTGCTGGTTAAATATTTGACAGAGGGGTGTGATTCAGGGGAAGGTGGGCTCAGCACTGGGGTGGATGGACGTTCGCGGCTCAGGCAGTTGTGAATGGGCAAATGTGTGCGCGATGAGGCAGATGGTGAGTCAGGACTGAGCCTCTTCTGAAAGAATGCGCTTTGCTCCAGTGTGCTGGGAAAATGAAAACAGGAGGGAGGGGACGGCTGCACTTCCCTGGGGACTGGTGTTCCCCGGGGTGGGCAGCCGGTCTGCTCGTGGCTCCGGCTTTGTGAGCGTGCTGATTCATTAGTCGGTGGGTGGTGAGAACTGTGTGCAGGCTCAGGGGGAGGAAATGGCTTGGCTGCTGTAGGGAGAAGCAGCGTCTTCTGTAACTGCAGGATGTGTGGATGGAGCACGCCGATAATGTATCTCCAGCGGATCAGTTAAATACCCTGGTACTGTGAGATAAGGGTTTACTAGAGGACTAAAATAGGATGTGAAACCGAGGTTTTTCATCTTGGGCTCAAATAAAGCAGTTTTTTAAAGTAATTGAGAATTGTCCTTTATTTAAATCGCTTAGTTTTAAAAATATGAATGAATGGTGTTACACAGGAGCCATGTCCCTTCCTATATTTAACAACAAAGATAACTCCTGGTTAGTTGGAGTTGGAGAATAGGGTTGCTCATTTGAATGCAGATGAGAAGAAATAACAGATTGGTTGAAAGAGTACAAAAGGGAGGGTGAGATACACTATATGTTGAAGGTGTGGCACAGAGGTCTTTGAGAATAAGCCAGCTGAGAGGCCGAGAAAGCACAAACACAGCTCAACAATTTAGAGCCCGACTAAGCCTATTCATGCAGCACCTTCTCAAGTTTATGTGTGTTTATGGTGCTGTTTGTCCTCTGTCCAGATAATCTGTTAGGAGATAGGAGTGTTTACTTTTGCTGCTTGTTCAGTCAGCAAGCAGAATATTTGTTCTAACACTAATAGGCTACTTGCAAATGTAAAAGTAGCATGTCTACTTAAAAATTCTCATGCTACTCTCATCTTTAGTAGGAGTTCAAAACAGAAGATGTAATTTGTGATGAAATTAATTGCAAAATAGCCACCTGAACAAAAATTCAGCTGCTGTAAGTAAGTAAAAATTGCATATTTCAGTATGTGACAGTTTGCCTAGACCTCAGAATCTAACAAACTAGCTCTGGCTCTGCCAGTGTGTGGAAAATGAGGGCGCAAAATGAGAGAGAACTTGCTCTCATCCTTCAACATGTGTATAAGAATTCTTAACTTAGTTACACACTGTTCACTCTCAGTGTCAGAAAATCCATACCTTGAGCGGTGTATAGGTTGTACTGTATGCTGAAAGGAGGCAGCTGTATAATTCATCTTTTCCTCTTGTATATCCCTATAATGGTGTTTCTTTATGTAGCCTTAAATTTGTCCACTGAATATGAATTTGTTAATTGCCTGACTTCCAACCCTCATCCTTCCTTCTGCTCTTTAGTGCCTTTCACTTGTCTCTTGAGTTTTATAGGACTGACTACCAGGTATTATTATGGAAAGCATCCAGAGGTGTGTGGAGGATTTATAAAACTATAAAAATGCAATTAATCTGGGGTTAACACCAAAACCTTGAAAGAGTTGTTCTAACAAAGACATCCTTTTATTTACTTCTAATCAAATTGTATTACTCAGTAATATTAAGGGGGGGGAGGTTGGGGTTTTCATGGAAATAACACAGCTTTTGCCTTTCCTGCGTTGACAGTCTTGAGGCAACTTTCAGAGCAGACAATTCTGAATTTTTTTAAAAGACCACTTTGCTGGATTTTGAAGTGCCATAACAGATAATGTGCTCACAAACAGAACAGTAATTTATTAATGATTCTGTTAAGTTCAGAAGTTGAAAGGGAACCAGCATGGTTTTATCGAAAAGAAGGAAATGTGTGGTTAAACGTTTTTGGCTATAGTCTTAGGTGGTTTCCAATTTCCTGAAAGAAAAGAGGGGGGAAAAGGAGTCTAAATTCCTTTCTCCGAAATAAATTAAAAAGTACCAATGTACTTGATGGTGTTTTAATGAGAGAAAAGTTTCTGCATAAGCTCATGGGGTTCCAGTATGAATTATACTTCATTTGAATGATTATGTGGTAGTTTCAAAACTTGACTAACTCGCTGAGGAATTTCTTTCAGAAGTGAAAAATGTTTATTTATCAGAGTTTTGAAGACCTACTGAATTGGTGGCGTAGGGCTTTCAGGGCTCTGATTCAGGAGCAAGGGCACAGTACTTTATCTGGAAAGGTCAGGCCATGTGGCAGAGGTTCACAAGCTGCTGTGTCAGCAGCTCAGCTGTTGGTCAGCATGCTCAGGGCAGATAGCAGGCACCAGGAATCACATCAGCTCTGTCAACTTGTTTCCCCTTTGACTTCTGAAGACTTTCACAGAATTTCCAGCACTGCTCTGACTTCCAGGTGATATGTGAGGCATTGCATTTGAAGTACTGAGCCCTCAACAGCTACATCTGAGCTACCTGCTGTTTGCCCTGAGCCAGGAAGTTTGCACATAATGCACTGGCAGCTGCAGTGACCAAGGCAGTTGAACAGCCACTGAAAGGAGTCATTGGCAGCATAATGTTCCTTGTCAAAGAAACAAACAGAAAGGACTCCTGGGCAACTTGGAAAGGTAGTTTTTATCATCTGTGGGAAGTTCTAAGTAACTTCTGATGTCCCAGGCTCCTGGTGTGGGTCAGAAGGAGAAGGGAGGCTAGGTGAGAGGTAAACCCCATGTGAGGATCAGTGGAGGACTTGTTTGCTGCTGTAAAGCACAACTGGCATTAGAGTACAGACTGTTTTGTTTTCACAGACCCATAGTTGGCTTATGCAGCTTTTTTTTCCCCCCTCTTGAATTAGTCTTCATTCTACTTAGAAGAGAATGACACTTGGTTCTAATAGACTCTTTTAACTGTTTTTCACTTCTAAACTAATTAAACACATCTATTTAAGCTGATGATGTGTACTTTGTTCCTTGTGAGATGAATGAATGAAGACTCTGCTGAAAGGGTGTCACGTATTTCGTATGAATGTTCAGTCTCGAAATGAGGGCTGTGGGAGGTGGTTTCCTGGTAGTCCACGTCTTACTCAGGCCGGTTGTGACACCTCTGCTCGCAGAGGCTGTTGGCCGGCAGAGCTGCCTGGCGTGCTGTGCTGTCATCACGGAAGGCTGGGGGGGATGACTCGTGTGGCTGGTGTGTGAGGGCAAGCACAGAAACCACTCGGTGTACTTAGCAGAGACTCTGCAGTAGGAGTGCAGATGGGAAGAAGATATGCTTGAACTAACCTTTATTTCTTCATTATTGAGCTACTGCATGTTTTACTAATTAAAACATCCAGAGTACATCTCTTCGTACAGAAACGTGATAAGTTGTAGAAATCAAGCTTGGAGGCCAAAAGTGTATTTTCTTTGGCAAATAACATTACTTGTTTGTCATTTGGATTGATGGTATTTGTTTCCTTTCTTCCACTCGTGGGCTGCCTTTCATGTTGGTTAGTTCCTTTACATAAGGGATGCTTACCTTCCTCTGTGCCTCCTGCCTCTCTAAGCCTGTCTCTTTCTGCTTGAGTGACCTTAGCTGGTAAGTGTGGAACTGAGCAAGCAGGCACAGTTGGGGTGCTTTGAAATGCGTTATAGCGCTAAACATCAATTACACTTTGATGAGGATTTGCCAGAGGATTAATTTAGAACTGTTAGAGGAAACCCTGTGTGAGAATTCCCCCACCTAGCTGAGCTGCTCCTGAAGGCTGAAAAAGTTCTGGATTTGGAATGTTTAAGCAGTCTTTCAGTCTGAAGTGGATTCAGACCTGTGTGCATGGTTTCTAGTGATTCAGCACAGGCAAACTGTTCCACGAGGGGTTTTGCCTTGCCAAGTAGACTGAAATAACCACTGAATATATTTTTTTTTTCTCTGTACAATTCAGGTAATTTTGCTGTGACTTTTTTTGTTTTGTTTAAGGCTGATCTCATTAAATATAACATGTCAAACTCATTTAGTGTCATATTTGCTTCTTTTTAAGTTCCCTTGTGTCATCAGTGTATCACGTGCCGTTATATAGATGTAGGGCCTTAAGCTCATGCATTATTCCTTGCTGCAGCTCAAGGCATTGTGCACATTGATGCAGTAGTTGGGTTTTCATCACCTG
The DNA here is from genome assembly GCA_013399695.1 of Formicarius rufipectus. Lineage (NCBI taxonomy): Eukaryota > Metazoa > Chordata > Aves > Passeriformes > Formicariidae > Formicarius > Formicarius rufipectus. The sequence continues at coordinate 3,075,771 of VXAU01005767.1, read as the reverse complement.
GTGTTCCTTCTTTTGAAAAGCCTTTCCCACATACTAGAATTGACACAGGAAGACTTCCTTATTTTTAGCATGGTGTGTATATATAGTGTATTTTATTGAATTCTGACTAGTTCGTAAATTTGAGAAGGATTGGAACCAGTACTTGCTCTTTGATGAAAGCAGTGTACTGGGGTTAAGTACAGTGCTACTTCGGAGTAGGAAGGTGTGTCTTCATTTAACTATTTAAATGTACTGTAAAGGATCCTCCCTGTCTGGCACTGTGCCTCTTCCTTTGTGAATCGAAGGTAAGCTGACGAGAAAAACAGTTTAACTGAAAATAGTAAGAATTCTAACCAAGTCTTGGTGTATGCCAGTTTATAAAATGAGAACACAGCTTAAATTTATTCCATCCAGTACAATAGGCAAAAGTTAAAGCACTCACTTGATTAAAATGAGTTCTTGGAAAGGAGGCCAGAGAAGCTGTTAAATGGAGTCTCAAGTTACTAGCTGGTTTGGATGTCCTTCTAAGAATACATATAGAAGCTTCCTGGATCAGTATTTTCATTGTGCAGGCACGTGTGTAAGTGCTTTCAAATTCACAGCATGTGTTTTGGTTTTATTACAGGTGTACTTGAAAGCACCTATGATTCTAAATGGTGTCTGTGTAATCTGGAAAGGCTGGATAGACCTACAGAGGCTGGATGGTATGGGCTGCCTGGAATTTGATGAAGAGAGAGCACAGGTAAGACAGTCTGCTTGTAGCTACTGTGCCTTAGACATTTGTTCTGGAAGAAAACATACAGGTAGCAATCACAAATTCTGATTTGCTTTTCTTCTTTTACTTTGAGTATGAATTCCATTAAAACCTTATGGTATAGAAGTTCCATTAACACCTTACAGCATAGAAGTTCAGAAATATGTAGTTGTAGCTAAGCACTAGTTTAGCTACATAAGGTCAAAACATTGGGGACTGGGACCCTTTGTAGTTTACAGCTTTGTGATTTCACACCATTACTGTGGTACAGAGAAGTAAAGTATTTGAAAACCTGTGCCCGTAGCTTGTAACAATTTAACTGGCAAGTCTATTCCAGCTGCTTATTTTAGAGTGGTTGTGGTTTTTGTCAGTAACTTTTTGTTTTATTGCACATGGCCAGAAATGAATGGGGGTTTTTACTTGTCCTCTAATATTGGTGGACTCTGTTAAGTTATGGCAGCTTTTGAGAATTTACTATCTACTTAATTCCCACCAGTAAAATTACTGTCTAGCAGCTGAATCTTTGGACATGTACAAGAACAATGTCAACACAGAGGAAATGCCCTTTAAAGTGGCTATTGCATAGTTAAGGTTCACTTACACAGCTCTAGGATTCTTTAACTTAATCTGACTTGAGACACGTCTTTGCTTTTGAGATGTAGTTTGGTAACAAATCTACTTAGCTGCTATTAAAAACTGATGCACCAGGTTTATTGTTGGGCTTCCATGAAGAGTACCTGTCTCTGTATTGAATGCTGAGCTCGATGTAGTAACGTGAGTTACCAGAGTTATGACTTACAGTCTGTGTTTTGTGATGAACTCAACCCTGTGAGGGCTTGCTCCTGGCAGCTGTACCCTGGAACTGCTTTAAGTAAGGATGCATTTTCTATTTCCACTGTGTGCCTCATTCTCAGTCCTCGCTTCTGTGGGAATTCCTTTTTAGTCTTTCTACAGATGCAGTTGGTCACTACATCACAAGTAGGAGCCCTTTGATTCTACCAAAATACCATGAAATTTCCTCCATTGTGGTGCCTTGCCTCTTCCTAACTTAAGAAACCAATTTGCACATTAATTAGTTGTTCTTAATGTGACTGTGTTCTGAATTAAATGGAAATGCTTTATGTCAAAAGAATGTCTGAAGTAGGCACAGCCCTGGATGCTTTCTTCATGATATCTAGAAAGAGACAACAGTCCTGCCACCAATCCACGAGAAGAGCCACAGACCCAAGCTTTTACTTGAAACCCACTGCTTGCTGAGCATTCACTTCTTGCAAAGCTGTGTGTCAATGTTTTGACCTCAGGTCCAGCAGTTGCAGCAGAATCAGTGCTGTGGACTCCATGGATTAGGGAGCCTTTAGGCTGTAATGGCTTACACAGCTAGGGCAGGTGTAGAGCCCTGAGGACTGTGCAAGATAAATGCCAAGGTTCTTGATCTACAGTTACTAAGTTTGATACATAACACCAAGTCACAGGACTTATGAACTGAGAGCAGACTGATGCAAACGTGCGCTCAAAAGGAGAGTGTCACTCTTTTCCGAATAGTTTCCCTCAAATGGGCAACCTTCCAAAAAGGAGCCTGTTCAGGTGACCTGTGGTTTCAGTTTTTCTCATCTTCATTTCACGATAAATGTTTTTGTAAGTGCTTAGTTTATTTCAGTTTCTCAATGTGTATATGCTGTCTTAACAACTCCTTTTTGTTGTCTTCAGAAAGTGTTTGTGCACTGGAACTGTGGTTTATTCTCTTTTTGTGTGTGAGGGATTCGAAACATGCTCTCAGGTGTCAGTGTTTGCTTGAGTCCTGAGTACAAGGTGCTGAGGTGGAGGTGTTGCACTGTGTGGATCTACAGAGGTGTGTTTGCACTCAGTTACAGGTGTCTAAGTTGTTTTTAGTTTGTGCTTCTTGGCAGTTGAGGTCATCATTGGTCATCTTATTTGCTACAGTAGTAGTTCCAAAGGGTTCCTGATGTTGTAAGGAGCTATAGAGACCCAGCAGTAGCTGCACCCTTACGTGTGTTAGTATTGTAAACATTTGGGCAATCTTTCAGTCTTAAGTTTCCTCCTTCCTGTGTCTGTCACTCTGCTTCCTGGTTTAAAGCTGTTGTAATATTGCTAGAGGCAGTTGATCTAACTGCTGACACTGATCCCAAAATAATACTGATGTCAGATTGGGCTTAAGTGCCTCATACTGTGCATTGTAGTGCCTGCAGTACCCACTGTCCTTTGTAATGAAAAGTCCTGTTGGTGTTCACACACACACCCGTTTTCTGGAAGGCTTACCCTATACAAATGTAGCACACTTGGTTTTTTCTGTCTCTTGCCACTTCTTATTGACTAATGCAGTGGTCAGATAAAATTTCTCTTTGCTGTTACACTTCAGAAATTGTGCTGTCCTTCACCAGGTCAAGATATTTTAGGAAGAAAATCCACACACATAACACTGAAGTACTTTAACTGCAAATGTTAAGCTACTGTTTTTTCTACTTAATCCACAGCCTATTCGTGTCTTGTTACTAAGCAGTCTTACTTTTTGTTACTGAAGGCCCTGATTCTGCTGCTTGTTCAGACTTTGATGGACTAACACACGCAGAGCTGTGCATATGCACTTGAATATCTTCCCTATTTGGGGCTGAAATTTCCCTGGATTTGATATTTGAGTATCCTTAAGAAACTGCTTCTGTCTTCAGTACTTTTTCATCTCTTCTGTAGTAGAGCATCCTGCAACCTCACCAAATGTTTTCCTCCCAGACTTCTATGGGGTTTATGTATGTGTGTAAGCTTCATTCTTGTTTGTTTTTTTTCTTTTATTTTCTAGATTGGGAGGTTTGTTTTTGTTCAGTCGTCATGTTGATATAGTTCATTATTTCCTTATTCTTCATTTTCTTAGATTCATACTAGGAGCATTTTTATAGACTAAAACTAAGATGTATAAATGATTTGGTCTCATACAGTTGTATTCACTAGGCTACCATTCCTAGAATTGAGTAACATTTTAAAAAATGTTTGTTAAATTCCTGTTGTGTAAGATTGAGACATTGGTTACTTTGTTACAATGCATCACCAGGAGTAGAGCAGAATTTTATTCTTTTTACTGAAAAAGAAAGTTCTGATGCTTTTTTTCCTTCTGCTTTCTCAGGCATTAGTAACCAGTGTTTCAGCTGTCAACATGTCTTTATTCTAGATGTCAACATACTGATTTTTTTCCCCATGAATTTCTAATATGGTTTCTTTTGGTTATGACCATTTTTAAAAAAAATATTCTGGCTGAGGCTGTATGTCATCCTTTTAGTTCATGACCACTGTAAATGATGGTAAAATACAAACATCTTTGATAAAAGAATCTGCTTCTACTTAAGTCTGTTTAAAACAAAAAACAAAAAAAAAGGTAGTAAAGACATGCATATCTTCTGTAAGTTAGAAGGCGGCTTTTCTGTAGTCATCTGGGAGACAAGCTTATCTGTTTTCTCTCTCTCCTTCTGCATTATTAAGAACAAACTTACTTTCTGCTGTCTGACCTTGATTGCTATGCCTTGTATGAACATTAAGATAGCTATAAAGGGCCAAATTCTACCCTTAAAAATAGGAGGTAGTGTTAAAATGTTATCTTGTTGGCAGCTTTTAAACATTGGCTTTCTGGGGACCTGTCTGTGCAGAGCTGTGGATTGGCAGCTGTTTGTATTTCACTGCGCTGGGCCACAAGGGAGCCCCGTCACATCCTTTCACAGAGCAGCTTCAGGGCCCACGACTGTGCCCACGGCAAAAAAAGCAATTTAACATTTTCTCAGGCTGGGGATGCTTTATCTTAAATTAAAAAATTTATGTGCTTAATCCCTTGGTATATTAAAACTTAGTTGGGCTCTCTGCATGTTTATGTCCTCTAACAGTCAAGGTTAGCTTTTTTAAAGTTGTCAGCTTTAAAATAACATTCCCATGTATGTGGGAATCATAAGCAGAGTTAGTAGTAATTATAGCTGAGGAGTTAGGAGGAGGAAGAACCAGTACAGTTTATCCCTTACTGTTTTGTGGAACCTCTTTAGATGTAACTCTTCGATTCTGAAAATGTTAAAATTCTGATGGGGAACAGAAAGTAAGTGTTAAAAGGCCTCTTCAAGAGAAGTAGCTTCTAACACAATTAATATGGCTTTACATATTGACAGCAGTTAATTTGAAACATTTTCTAATAGAAAATACAGTTTGGAGGATTTTTCTTTGAGTCTTAATTTATTAAATCTATTCCTATGCATCCTTTATTGTTGAAAATAAACTTCAGCAGCTTTTCTACTGCTGAAAAGCTGTAGATTTCTCATCCACTGTATGGGAACGTGTGCTAATTAGTGGAGGAGTAATTTCTGCTTTGCACTTTCTTATGCACCTAAAATTAAATAATATAAATTATACATAAGGATTAAGAATGTTCATACTGAACTGATGCACCTGCAGCAGCTTTTGATAAAATGAAGGATTTATTTGGTTTGTAGTTTAGATAATACTTCTTTAAATGCAAGAGAATTAAATTACCATTGTTTATATAGTGATGGACTCTGACTAGCTATACCTGTGAGTACTGTTTCCAAAATTACTTTTATAAGGAGAATAAAATATATTGCCTTTTTCACCCAATTTCTGAAGCTTTTAAAAAAACCCAGCAGCATTTCATCTACTTTGGAAAAGCAGCTCTCCTGTGAAAATGTATTTTAGTAGTAGCTGCACTCCACCTTTGGTTATCTCTACCACCGTAGTGAAGGTGAGTATTATTTCATTAACCTGTACTGGCATTTGCTGGAACTCGTCTGTGTTCAGGCAGGTTCTGTAGGACATACTTGACTTTGCTGCCAAGCAATCCTTAACATGCAAAAGAAATGTGGTTTGGCAGAAATGAGGGTTGCCTGTTGTGTCACTCTGTGTCATCTGGTTTGGTAGCAGGAGGATGCATTGGCACAACAAGCCTTTGAAGAGGCTCGACGAAGAACTCGTGAATTCGAGGATAGAGACAGGTCTCATCGGGAGGAAATGGAGGTGAGGGTTTCACAGCTGCTGTCAGTAACTGGTTAGTACTTTCCCAAAACTTTAGATTGTTTCCATTTATTTGTTTGTTTTTGCAATGTTGTGTGTTTTCTATTTGTTCAATGCTGTCATATAAAAATTACAAAATATGTTGTTTTTAACTCTTGTAAAATGGATTTCAAATTTTTAAAGTTTTGATAAGAATTCTCAGATCTTATCCTTTTTTCCTTTCTGTAGATGGCCTTTTCTGTGGGTACTTAAGCTGTAAGGACATACCTATTAACAGAGTTGCCATTTCTCCCTTGAATGATACTTTAATAGCAGAGAGGGGGACCTTTCGGCCCATGCCTTTCTCGTGAACACAGGAAAGGCTTTGGAAGCTGTGGGCACATAATTTTGGAGCTCACTATCCCATGTTGTGGGAAACATTATCAGTGAATTTAATCAGTCTGCTTTCTTGTGCAGGCTAGTTTTATTGTCCTCTCTTTCTTATTGGTGGGGAGTCTAGCTCCTCTGTTTCACTGGTGTAGTTCCCCCTGTGTTGTTCTTTGCTTCTTCAGGGCCCCACGGTATTGAATCTTGTTCTTTCTTGATGAGAGCAGAAATTACTGAGCAGAAAAGAGGAGCCAGGAAAGGGAATGGAAACCAGCTGCTCTGAGATGTCAGAAAGGCAAGAGCTGTAAGAGGACAAGTAATAATACATAAGGGGAGTTGGCAAGTTAAAACAGGCTGGAGGTCAGGCAGAGAATAGGGAGAATACAGAAACTCTTTGAATTTCTTTCTCTTACTAATGCTCTTTCTTACTTGCTTCATCAGTACAGCCTGGCTTTACTATAATCAAATATGATCTATCTACTGGTTCTCTGGTTTTTAGAAAATGTGATTATTGTTACTGCTAAGCTACTTTTCTTTTGGGCATCCTTTCTGATAATTGGGATGATGAGACAGACTTTCTTCCCTTCCAAGTACAACTGGAAGACACTGAGCATGAGAATGAGAGCGAACAGGCAGACAGAGAGTAATATCTCTCACTTCGAAGGGGTGGCTGGAGTATGTCTCCTACAAACACTGCTGCAGACAGGTCAGAGTGTCAGTTGCAACAAAGGTAAAATTCTTGCCTTGGAAGCCTCACTACCACTGGAGCCTTGGAGCAACATCTGGATTACTTGAATGATTCTGTCACGGCATAGCTAGAACCTGCTTGTAGGCTCAGTTTGGAAGGAAGAATTAGCTTTTAGCTTTTCATGAAAATGTGTGGTAGCCTGCCCTAACTTTAACAACACAGTAGGAACTCTAGGTCCAGCCTTATGTCTTTGACTTCAATTTACTTAAATGTTTTCCTGCTTTATTTTCTTTTACTTTGTCCTTCATCCCCACTCCTGCTGCTAGAGAGAAGCTGTGTGTATACTGAATGCTGAAGGCTGAAAAAGAGTGAGGCTTCCTGAAATAACTTCTGGAGTTCTGAGAGACTTACTCTTTCCTCCAAGTGTAGAAAACACTTTATTGCAGCTAAGCTGAGCAAAAAAAACCTCGGTTAACAGCAAGATTGAGGTAATACTGAGCATCTGGGGTTTCATGACAGACATCAAAACTTGTGACACTGAGACACAAAAAGCAACATCCCTGTCTGTTTGCAGGGATTGGATTCAATAACTGCTGAAAATACTCTTGCTCTTAATAAGGCAACAGGCAGTTGTTATGAAGTGATGTTCTTATTAGCTGCTAGTACCCATTTTCTCTTAAAACAACAACAGTTGTCCTTGCACTAAAGCACTGGTGTAGATCACCTACAGAAAGGATAAAAAGGAAAAATTACCAACTTGCAATATGTTTAAGCAGAATGAAAAACTGTATCAAAAGGTGCTTCACATTTATATGATGTCAAATACAAATTTTTAGTAATTGCAGTACATTGTTATTCATACTTTGCTATTTATTTTACTGTATGTTTAATATGTCTAACCAAGAGATCTTTGCCTCAAGTACTTGTCTATAATTGGTTTTCACATTTCACTTTTCATTTGTGTGTTTGGGATAAGATATTCTGATGGTGTCCCTGGAATGTTTACAGATGAGTTTTTGCAATCTAGACTGTGTAAAAATTGGGGGGTTTTGGGGTGGGACAGGCAAGAGAGCAGAGACAGACTTACAGTGCATTCCTAAAGAGGAATCACATTTCCAAACCATTCATTGTTTCCTTGACTTTAATGCAGCACTTGGGCAGAATCAAGTGAACTTTAATCAGTAAGCACGTAGTGTTCATGATTACCCTGCAGAATTCTCAACAGAAAGTAATGCATAAATGTGCATTCCTGTGTTTGTTGTATTTGTGGCCTGTATTGAATTTTCTGCTGCTGACATACTCAGCTTGGAAATACAGTTTGTCAGTTGTACCCCCTGACATTGCACTGCTGACAGCTGTAAAAGCCTTAATGCAGACCACCTTGTGTACCTTTGGGTAGTTCCATAGGTCCAATATTATCTTGAGGGGTTTTTATTGAAAAGGTCAGTTCTAAGTGTGCTGAGTGAAGTTTTATGTATGTTATGCTACACACAGATGAAGATACTGTCCTCATAATCTTTTTAATATTGTCTCCATACAGCTTTCATCATTACTAAACCTTAAGGTTTTTCTTTCCTGCTAAGATTGGCACAGACAGTAAAACTCAGAATTGGCAGATGTGGAACAGGATCTCATCAGTGTTAATGATGGTTTTAGGAATTGCAACACTGTATAAAATCAGGATATTTCTGACAGTAGAATTACAACTGAAATGCCTTTAATAGAGACCAGATTCTGTTTCAGTGGGGGAGGGAAGGGGAATCCTGCAGTATTCCACCCACTCCTACCCAAAAGAGAGGCGCCAGCTCTTTTGGAAACATTTATCCATCCAAAGCCTGGCAGCATATGAAAATGATCAGATTAAATTTTTTATTTATACTGCTTTCTGGGTAAAAAAGATTCCCTGTTCTAAGTCTCTCTGTAGTCTTAAAACAAAGTGGTATATCCTTGCATAGGAGTGATCAGTGATAAGTTGATAAAAAGAGTTAAAGTGAATTGTATGTGACAGTTGGATATTAGAACAGTGACACTGAAAGGGGAAAAAATAGGAAGTGCAGTGACAATTTAAAAATTATCACTTTACTAATTTTCATTTAAGCATCCTAAAAAAGCCCCAACTGATAAAAAATGTCCCCACCAACAAAAAACCTTCAGGATGCTGTCGAGTTTGCCCTCTTTTTTTCACATGGAGTCCCTTCCAGTGGTGACCACATTAGCACACCAAATCTTTATTTTTATGAGCATATTCTTTGCATCTGAGGGCAGAATCTGAGGCAGGTTGTTCTTGCATTTCCAAAGGTCATTGTGTTTTTGTGCAATTAAAGCACCCTCTAATGTAAATAGGGTGTGAGTGGATCTTGGAGTTTTCATTGAAGTTTTTAAGCACATCTGAGTTGAACTGTGTTCTGTCACATTTTTAACATAGTTTGTTTTGAATACAAGATGCTTTTGAGTTTTCGTATCAACTTGTGTAGCTTGGTTGCATCAGATACTGCAAATCCTGTCTCACAGTTCAGGATTCTTTTGTTTCAAAGATGCTTTTGAAGTCAGTGAGTGTTCTTAGTGCCTTCAAAATTATTAATATATTCCAAAGGCTTTTAATTTACAAAAATGTTGGAATGCTGAGACAGTGAATGTTTAATGATGCACATGAAGAAAAACCTTATCCTCAGTGAAAGATTGTTGTAAAAAAAAATAATAAAAATTATGGAAGCTCATTAAGTTTAGGAACATTGAGCTACTTGGCAGACTTGCAGTATTTAATGGCTTCATACCAATCAAAGGCGAAGTTCTCTTTCCATGATCAAGTGCTACAGCAAAGGAACTTGATCTAAAGCTGTTACTTCAGGGGTGTGTTCTGGAACTGATGCCTATGAGCAGGTATATGAACTTTAAGTATTTGTATGTTTCCCTTTACCAAATTAATAGAAGAGAGTGAGGAGTTTAAAGAGGTGTTGGTGAGGCAGATGTTTCATTTTCACTATGTCTTCATCTCCCTGTGTCTTGCTTGAGAGAGACAGTGGAAGTGCCTCTTCTGTTTGGTTTTGCTATGAATGACCAGAGTTCAGTGTCAGGATAAGAAGTTTTCTGCAGAAATTACTCTGAAGTTGCTGTCCAGAAGTGCTTGATTTTTGTGGTAAAACCTTGCTTGTCATTCAGTCTTCTGGCCATAGTAGCATGATGCAGAAATGTATTACACTGACCTGAATGGCTTGCAGAGATGTAAACAGCTCCCACTTGGTGAAATTAGAATCTGCTGAAAGTAATGGCCTGTGTTCAGTGCAGAAAAGCCACAAGCAGGTGCCTCCTGCCTGCTCTTCACTGGAGCAGACAGCACGAAGCTGTGGATTTTAAGGGATGGGTAAAGGGAAGAGGCTCTGGTGTGTTGTGTGCAGGTCAGGTTAGTTTCTGAAGGTTTGTTTCGTACAGGCAAACCATCATTTCAGACTTAAAGTGATCTGTTTGAATGTGCAGTTTGTGCAACCATGTTACTCTGGAGCTTAGCTAAGGGCGTTCCAATTGTTTTACTTGGGGATGAGTTGGGTCTGTTCTCAGTCTTCCAATCATTTCTTCAACCAGTATTTTTGAAATGTTATTTTTTCTACTTGGTGTTCATTTCCTATGTTCCTGCCATGCTCTTTGTTTTAGCAACACTGAGTAAAGAAGCGGAGCTGTTTGCTCATCCCTAACACAGTCTAGTCTAGCAATCTGTCTGTTTGTGGTCTTGTGCTAAATATAAATTACATTAATGCCTAAGCAAACCCATTTTGGGAAACTGCATGAAATTCCCATTTTGAAAACCTTCATTTTGCTGGGAAAAAAACCAAAAAACAAACAAACTGGTTTGAAACATTTATTTCTTCCAGCAGCAATCCCTCCCAGTACAAAGCACTGAACCCTCCCCAGCCCCAGCCTTTAAAAACTGCTGGAGAAAAATTTACCTGCATTTTAAATACCTAGTCCCACCCTAGGTTTTACACACTTTTGCTGATTGTTGGGAATTATGACTTGAAATGACAAAATTAAATTTCATTTAATTGTGAACTCTTAAAAAGCAAACAGGATTTCTAACAGAAATGTAAACAGTTTACAGCTGAAAGAAAATCAAGTAGTAGGCCTGACTTCTATGCTTTCATGTTCTTCCAAGGTTCGAGACAGTAAAATCACTCTCCTTTCTTACTCTTTTTTAAAGATGAAACTCCTAGTGTAAATAAATTCTCTAACTAATTATAAATGTTTTTGTCAAATATAACTGGCTTCAGAAGAAAGTGTAGCATAACAATAAGGGGTTTTTTTTTGTTTTGTTTTAATTTTGTTTTCTTTTTTTTGAACATTTTTTTCTCTTTAAACTCTGATTAAGGGGAGTTTTTTCTCAAAAAACTAATCTGGAATTAATTAATACTTATTGAATAAACTCCCTAAACTGACAATGATATAAAAATAGCATAACCTTTAATACAGCTTTTTGGATATGAAAGAAACCCAAACTTGATTTTTTTCATATACAGTCAGTAGTGTAGACTTGGTATATGCTTCTGAATGTATACAAGCATAAACAGATAAAATTTGTTTGTATTCAGGAGGAATGCAACATAATTTAGAAAGAGGCATTAAAGTGGGTGTATGGATTTGTGTTGCCTCAGAGTAGGCCAATTGTGTTATGACTAGTTTGCTTCACAAGAACTTAAATAGCTGGTGTTTGTGTAAAAGTGCTACGGAGTGCATATATCAGAAAAACAATTTGTGCTGTACAGAATCAATGCTGACTGTAGGACGGGGAAGATCAATCTTGCAAATCAGGGAATACTGTAATATAAGCATCTTCTTTCAGTCAATGAAGGTTAGAAAGGGGCTGAGCAACAGAGGAAAACTGTCTGGAGGCAATCAATATTAATTATAAATTTATAACCTTTAGACCAGCCTTCAAACAATACTTTCTAAAAGGGAGCATTTCAAGCTTTTTTTTTTTTTTTCCCTTAAAAAAATGTTTTAATACAAAAGTAAAAATTCGAATCTCTACTTGAAGTTCTTCAGAGCTATGTACTCTTGCTATGCTTTTTCCTCTCCTGGCTTGCTGTTACTTTGGTCCAGGTGCCAGTGTGGTGCACCGGAATCATTGCCCTCATAATAGCTTTTAAACAAAGATGCAAGTCTTGCAAAGATTTCAGGCAGAGTGTGCACTGGGGTTGGAAAGCAGGTTGTGCTGCATGGCCTGGTCATGCTCTGTAGCTCTCCAGCAGCTGGTGGGAGAGCAGGCTGATGTGTCTTTATTTCAGGTTTTTTTGTTTGGATGGTTTTTATCCTGTGCTGTATACTATTTAGAAAAGTATCTTCAATGTACTCTCAGGTTTGGTTTGCTGCCTTTTTTTTTTTTTTTTTAATCCCTTTTCAGGAGGTTAACAGTCCTTCTAAGAGAAGCCAAATGTTCACTGTTTAGTTTTTCAGAACATAGCCTGATTTTTCACTTATTTAGTAAATTATAGATGGCAGATGCCAAGGCACATAATGCATCTGCTCTCTCTGTTTCAGCAGGACAGAGCTGCCAGAATCCAATTAAAGAATTGCAGTGGAGATGTCCATGAAGAGACTCTATTTTGGCTACTCTTTGTGACATCCCTTCTTCCTTCCCTCCTCTTCACCAGTGTCCCAAGTTATAAATGCAGTGGATATGTTTGTACTGTTGTTTCACTGCCTGGTACTCAGATGTCCCAATTTTCCCTACTGTTTTTTTAAGCGATTCATCGAAAGGGAGGGCCATCTTCAAGGCAACCCTGTCCATCCTTCCTAAGTTTACTTCCAGCTTTCTCAGTTCTGCTTTCTCAGAGCTATCATGTAAACCACACGGTGGGACTGCATTATCTTTTCCTGATGAGCTCATGCGGTAAGAGGAGTTGGTTTCCTTGGGTACGTCAGCGGCCTCAGAACATGCACAGGAAGAGGGTAGTTACAGATGCTTTCTCAAAGTCATTTTAAGAAGCTTTGTTGGCAAAGTTGAAAGCACCATTGGCTGCAGAATGGGTCAGGATTGAGTGGCTGGAGGAGGAGGATGGGGTCTGACTGTCTTGTCAGCTGGAGGAACTCCTACAGTACTACCTCCCTCGATTGCCATTATTCTTAGATTTGTTTTTTCTAAGTGCCCCAGTAACAGATGTAAAGGCTCCAATGTAGTCCTTGTTAAAAAAGTCAATGATAAAAGTTAATGATTTGATGATTTCAAGCTATCTAAATTATTGAGAAGAAAAATAATAAATACAGATACCACATCATGCTTTTGATATGACTTTCAGTCCGTACCAGTTGACCTATATTTAGACTTGGGCAAAGCTCAGATGTCAGAGGGCTGGAGAGAGCATAGGTGTTAAGAGCATTGCAGGGCACACATTTGAGTTTGTTTATCCTCAAGTCAAAATGTTTTTGTTAGTAACTTTTCTGGTTCTTTGTCAATATGTCATTACTCCTGTAGTATCAGCATTATGAGTTCAGCATGAATAAATCTAGAACAGCATGTGATAGAAGGCTTTGAAATGGTTTTTTTGCCAGATACGTTCCTGCGATTCTTTCAGGCGGTCATCATACCATCTCCTGTGCTAGAGGTTTTAAATGGCTTGGGGCCAGTTATAATTCCTTCCGTATTGCAGAAGATTTGCATGGCTTCATGTGCTGAAAGCTGAGTGCAAAGTATTTCTGGGTGTTGAAACTCCTGATGTGTCCATTGTGTTAACTCTTCAATTTCAGGGTATTTGGAAGGAAGCTGGTGATGTTGGTTAAAATACATTAATGTTTAGGAAAATTACAACTCTGGTAGGATCTGTGTACTGTTTACAAGTTTTTCTCATAAGCAAATATTTGTTATCCTTTGACTAAATAGCAGATGAAGGACATGCAAAGTAGTGCTCCTTCAAACTTAAAATCAGCATTTGACTGAAAAAAATGAAATATGTAGAGAAAAGATGAATAACTACTGTTTTCTCTTGGCTCATTATGCATGACTCATGGCAGGGTATTCCATTTCCCAATGGCAAAGATAGATGCATCTTTCTTAATTGAAGCAAGTCTCCTTAATCCTTGAGAAGCTGAGCTCATTATTCACTGAGAGTAATTCTGGTGCTTTTACATGACAGCAAAAGGTAGGCATTTCAAAAATTACAGCAAATACTGCAATTCAGAGGATTGATTAGCTACTCTGGGCATATGGGACCCTCAATTGAGAGAAGTCTGGAAATTGCCATTTTACATCTATAAAAGGGAAGTTTTAGCTTCCTGTAATAGACTGAGGAGAACTAGCAGATACTACCCTACTGGTGGTAGTCACACTCCTTCTGCAAATGAGTGTTAAGGATCTTGTGGCATTTCTTATGAAAGTTGTATTTTGCCAATTGTCAGTTGTCAGTGAACAAAAATACCACCCAGTGCCTGCTGCTCCACATTGTGCTTCCTGCCTATGTACAAGGTCATTTCTCCAGTTTTTAATGAACATGTTTTATTTTTTACATTTTTATTTTGCTGTGTGAAGCAGAGCTGCAGTTGTTACACACTGTGCATGTGTGCCTTGGCAAGGAAGGTTGGTGACTCGTAGAATAAGTGTGTTTCACATGGGCTTTCCTGCACAGTAGAATAGCACAAGTAAAGGAGGGTGTCTGAGTCAGAGCTGTCATTCCAACATGTTACAGTTGCTTGTGTAAATCCCCACTTACTGAATTGCAAAATTACACCTTTATCCACATACATCAGTGTAAGATATTGTAATGACTGCTTTTGGTGCATTTGAGGGTCATTTGTCATGCCTTTTGCATATCACTTGAAAGGGCAAATCTGGTAGTTGTTCACTAGTGGCTTCTGCAAACTCTGCAAGTAGCAATGAGGTCACGAATCACACAAATTCTTTCATATGTTTTGAAAGAAAAGACCTCTTTAAGCAAAGCATAAATGCAACCATATGCCCATGTCTTGGAATCTTCACTGAAATTTGACAATAAAATTGCTGTGTGTATGATTTGTTTTCTGAAGAAGAAACACTGTTGCTTTTAGAGCAGTAGTATAGCAGCAATTAAATTGCTGGTCTTTTCTAGTTAAGTGTAAAAACGTTTACTTGAGTGCAAAATTGGTAGAAGTAAGATTTTGGTAATTCTTAAAGACAGTGCATGCATTTGTTTCCTTTTAGAAGAAAGAGGCTGTGGTTAAAGCCAGAAGAAATCTTGTTGCAGACCGTTCAATAGGAGAGTATGCAACATGGAACTGTCGGTGTTAATCTTGGTGCAACTCTAAATAGATACTTTCACACTAATTTAAGACTTGTTGAACAACCATTTCATATCAAGAAAAATCTTTACAACACAGTTTACTTTTCTGTTGAAAGAGGAAAAATAATTGTGGGCTTTCCTTCATTAACTTTTCCACAGTGATTTTGATAGTCACAGCTGAATGATTTGACTTTTGGAAATGAAGTAAAAATCTTAATTAAACACCATCTTCTACTATTCTGCATCTTTACTGAGGGCAATTTGCAAAAGTTGCTTCAAGGGCTGAAAGGAATACGGCCTTAAACACTAAAATCGTCAGTACTTGTATGTGATTAGAGCTGTTTGCTTTAATGTGATTCCTCAGAAAGATTACTGAGAAATCTGTGGATTTGGGCACCAGCAGTGATGTTGGTTGGCACCTTCAGAGTTCTTCTACATATAGGAGAAACAGATTATTCTCTCAGTCAGAGTATGACCCTCACTGACAGAACAGAGTGAAAAGATTGGCTCACTCCTAAATACCTAAAATGCAACCAGGAGCAGTACTGGATACACACATGTAGTACATAGCAACTGTGATATTTAAGATAGTGGAGATGTTTCCAAAACAATAATGGCAACATGACCGCAATGGGAGAGTGCAGGAGGGAATTGTCTGCTCTGGAAACATGCTGATTACTAGGAGGATTTATTGTCTGAAGTCCATGTGCATCAGAATGGGACCACTGCACGGGAACAGAAAATGTAACTCCAAATCAGTTTTTGAACAGAAGGAAGCAACAATGCTCTGGGTGCAGCCAACTAATTGCAGTGGGAGCATACAATTAGGCAGACAAGAAGAATGGTAGATAAGGGAGGTAGAAGTGAATAGAGAGAAGTCTAAATTGGAGAAAGTGGTGTCAGCAGTGCATGCCAAAGGGTCTGGGAGTGAACAGGCACTCTGCTCACTCACCCTTTGGTGCGGGAGTACACCAGCAGCACACCATGAGCTGGGGCAGCTGCTGTGCTGGCAGGAAGGCCTCCTCTCTGTCAGTAAACATGACTCAGAAGAGTCTAGAGAACACCAAAGAGCAGAATTCATGCCACTGTTAGTCACAGTTTTGTTGAAGTACTGGTACTGTTCACTGTGATGGTGTTTATGTGGTAATTACTTGAACAGCGTATTTCAGTGGTGCAGTGCCTCCTGCAACAAGGCCGTTCCCGTGGCTTTCAACAACACAAGTCTTTCATAGAAGGGAAGCAGTCACTTGTTTTGCCCTGAACATGGCAGGTTATTGTAGTTGGTGAAGCTGATGGAGCCACACCAAGTAATGCCTGTGTAGTGATACCTTCCACAGCTGAGAATGTAACGCTGGTACTGTTTGGGTTGTGTGGTGGTTACAGGCCACAGGGCCAGCTATTCACTCTGTAAACCTTAGGTAAAAGTATCAATACTGAAATGTCTTAAAATCCAGCTAGCATGTATTAGTGTTCCCAGAGTTGAAGTCTGGCTTTAAATTTTAACTCTACCAATGTTTTTAAGTATTTACCTGCAGCATTTGTGTGTGCTGCTTGAAAGCATCCTTACAGGCTGCTGTACCTGTGCACAGGTAAAGTAGGCAGCTGTGTCTTTTACTGTGACTGATACTGCTGTGACTGACCATCCTGAATTTTCCTCTTGTAATGCCATTAATTCAAACTGTTTAACAAAATCATTTATTTAAGTGAGAACTTACATTTGTTTTAATACAGGAGTGCAATCATAAGTCCCAGAGTTTTCTCTGTTTGGTATTACTGCTTACTTTGCAGGTGCACTGAAGAAGAAAGTAGGTGTTAAAATGTGCGTCAATCTATAATTAAATTGTGCTCAGGTGTTACCAGGTTATAAGTCACTTGATTTCAGACAAAGCTAGAGTAAATAAACCATAAAAATGCTGAGGGGAGATTTATGTGGAAATGACGTGACATAGTCTGCCATCCTGCATTGTGGCCTTTCTCCCTTAAACCTGGATACTGAAAACATTTACAGGAAAGGTTAACAGAAGGGAATTTCACAGGAAAGAAAATTATTTTGGAAAAAGAGACACAAAATTGTCACCTAACTGGTCTGGAAGTCTCTTGCTGATTCTTAACGTGATATTGAAAGGCTGGCGGCAGGAGGGCCTTTGAAAGCAGTTTGTGTGTGCCCACACTGGGCTGGGTGGGGAAGCAGATCAGGGCCCTGCACCTCTCTGGCTGCTGGGTCCACAGCCCTCACCTGTGATCCCTGGTGGTTAATGGGGGATTACTGAACTGAGGGGGGATTAGCGAATCGAGCGGGACAGAATGATTTTCATGTTAAAAATTAATGCTTTGGTTACTGCTTATATTGTAAAGTTTCTGACTTAAATTGGTTATGGTCTTAGTCATGTTAATACACTGAATAACTGATCACTTCCCAATTGCTTTTTTTTTTTTTATCTTCAATATGTGTTTATCAATGCAGGCAAGAAGACAGCAAGACCCTAGTCCTGGATCTAACCTAGGAAGTGGAGATGATCTCAAACTGCGTTAATCAGCGGCAGCAGACGGACCACGGGCTGCACACGTGCATTGCTTCTACTTGGCAAAGGATTTCCTAAAAGACCAGAAACTGTGAGAACTGGGTATACTATGGTCTGTTTCCTGACCTGCGGCAGTCGAAGTCACCACGAACTGCCATGGTTTGCACTATGTTTATGTTACAATACCTGCATTTCCCATTTTAAGCATGTAGCCAGTGGCAATTTGAAATTTTGTTTTTCTATGCAAACTTATTTTTGTTGGCACTATTTTAGTGAAATGGAAACTTATGCAGCTATGAAACCATTTTTCTCAACTGTAATAAAAATTGTCACTTAAAAATAGGTCAAGATATTACAGATTTAGAACTTTTGTTTTTTGTTTTGTGTTTTGGTTTTTTTTTTGTAAACTGCTGGAAGCCAATGCATTCCAAGCTTAATTTTTTAATATGGGCTTTTGGAATTTTGATTGTTCTTATTGTGCTCCTGCTTTATTTTAGATACGCATTCTTATCTTTCTTTGTTTTCTTTTTTCCTAAATTTGCAAGACCTTCTTAAAACTGCTGACATTATTTTGCATTATTTCCAAGCTAAACCCAGTGAATCAGAGCTGTTGGAATCAGTTTTCAAACTTTGTGGGTTTGTAAATGTTACAGTTGCAGTATTCTTTTAACTGCTAACAATTCATTAGTTCCACTTTTTAAATGATAAAAATCTTAAAATATATATTTTCATGCATTAATGCATTCTGCCCCAGTATCTGTCTTAGATTTTATTCTGTATCAGTGAGTTTGGGTGGCTGTTATACCCTGTATATAGTGCTTTACTGAAACTCAGAGGAAGTCGCAGGCTGGCTTCTGTTTTATTCAGGGATTTTTTTTAACTCATTCTTAAAAGGGATACTGCAACTCCACAATCAGATTCAACAGCATTTAAACTGGGAACAAAAGTCGTCAGCTGCCAAGGTGATATGTATTAAATAATGTTTAAGATAACTGCTTTAAGTATATTTTATCTTAGGCTTTTTGTAAAGTTGTGCTGAATAGTGAAAAGCTGAGATGAGGTCATGTGCAGAAGTCTCATACTGCACGTAGGCCACTTCTATTAAATCTTATGCAAATTAAGACTACATTGCAGTATGTATTGCATTTTCTAACAGGGTAAGATTTGGGATGAATTAATGTGTGAATTAATCTTCTTTTATTTGGGGTGATGGTGAATGGACTTGTTCCAAAGTTTTCATTGCATCCAATATTTGAAGAAAATTGATTGGAAATGTGATGTCATTTGGCTTTGTTAAAATGTGGTGCTTCCTGTACAGCCTGATTGATTAAAATAAATGATTCACTTAAATACCTTTTTAAAATAGGTGATCTGATTTCAGTATTTTAAGAACTATTTTAAAGGTAGGAGCTCTGTATGGTTAGAACAGTTAAATCTTAATCAAATTCTATAATTAAGACTATTATACATTCCTCATTAATGGCAAAACAATTGATGCAAAAGAGGTCTTGCAAAAATGTAAGCAGATGTCAATGTGAAGGAGAATCTTTGTATGTTAATAATATGAATATTTAACATTCACTTAAAAATGTCATTAACTGTAAACTGTGAGAATGTCATCAAATAGAAATATTTTGATACTTCAATTTAAATGTGATTCACCTGAAAGATAATCTTTTTCACTCTGTGGCCACATATTCTTCTTGCTCTTCTTCCCCCAAAGGAATAATTTTTCTAAAGTGTTTCTGCAAAGAGTTATTTAAGGGACACATGCATGCATCTGCACGCATCCCTAGCCTTGGATCTTCTCTGCCATCTGTGTATTTTTGATGGAATAGTCTGAAGATTTATTTTAAAAGGTTTTCCTAACGTTTCAGACAGTGGTTTTAAACCATAAGTACACAGGAAATGACGCTATCAGATATTAACGTTGCTATCTCTGTGTAAATACTGAACTTTCCCTATCATCATTTAGCATTCTGCTGCTTTCCATATCTTAATGCTGGCATTAAGATCACAGCCCTTACCCTCTGCTGGTTAGTGCAGACTTTTTAAAGTGCATTTTAAGTTATTGATGCAATTTGATATTTTTCATAATTTCTATTTAAACTGAAGTTGCATCATCTTCCTTGGATTCATCTCCTGTAAGAGTTGCCTTAAGCTACAGGATTGCTTTTGCTACTTTTTGTGTTGTATGTTTAACTTTCATAATAAACTTCTGTGTAGTGAAAACAAGTTGCTGTAAATTTATTTCTGACTCCCTGGCAGTCCACACTGACGCATTTCGTGTTTATGGGGTAACTTTCCAGCCTGTGCCAGTGCGGGGCTGCCCTGATGTCCGTGGTTAAGGCAGTAGTGACATCCAGTGGTCACTTCACTAACCAATCCCCCTCCCTCATGTTCAGCAGCTGTCCAGGAGGTTACCTTTAATAAAAAGGTGTACATTGGGGAAAATGTGGATTTTGCTGCCCTAAAATTCTTGTTTCTTTAACTGATATGCCCTGCTTGCTCTGAAAGAAGGTATCTGCTCCATGTACCCCAAGCAATTGTACCTCGTGGGGTTGTATGGGCTGTGCATGCTTACAGAAGAGCACTGTTTGGGGGCACATTGTTATAAGCAGCCATTAAACCTCAGTAATTGTGCTGCCCTGGGCAAGGGGAGGATGAAGCAGAAGTTTGCACACTGAAATTTGGGAAATGGGGAAATTTGATAATGTACTGTGGGGAAAACATGAACATTGTAATGCTGCACCTGGAAACCTCCTGAAGCTGATCAAATTTTAGGTGGTATAACTTCAAATAAATAATACTGGATGAATGACAGTGGTGGTTATATACCAAAATCGAGTAGAGAATTGCTTGCTTAATAACTGAAGAGCTGCAGTCTGCTTTGGGAGCATTGATATGCAAAAGGACCACGTGTAACCTTATTTTATACTTTCACAGTCTGACTGCAAACAGATCAGAGAATGACTAATAAAAACAGCACTGCTGTGACCTGTGACTTTCCTGAAGGTGCTCTTCAGTTAAGACGGGAGGTAGCTTTTAAAAGAGACATAAATGACAAACTGTGTTGCTCTGCTTCTGTTCCTGAGGGCAGATAGTATCTCTTGGCTATTGCTGCAGGCTCTGCTGTCCAAGCGTGACTTTTGAAAGGTGCCTCCTCATAGGTTTGGCTCTGAGGTGATTGAATACCAGAGGGAGTGTGAAAACATCCCTGCATGAGGACAGCAGAAAAGGATTTTAAGAATGTTGCAATCCAGTCCCTTAACTAGCATGACTTGGGGATGATTGTCCTTGATTTGGGAGTGAAAGACCACTGGAAATGTTGGCATTTGCTGGAATGGAGAAGGATGTCATTGACCTGGAGCCCAACCACAGCAGGTGAGGTATGGCCACTTCTGGCTGGATTTTTAACCTCTTGCAGTTACATTACCTCTTCTGAAGCTGAGCGAATACAGAGTATTAACTGTTTTTCAGAATTCTGCAATGGTTTTGTTTGGGAGCTTAAAGCTCATCTAGTTCAAACCCCCCTCCAACCTTCCACTAGACCAGGCTGCTCAGAGCCCCATCCCACCTGTTCTTGTATGGCTTCCAGGGATGGGCCAGCCTCCCTGGACAACCTGTAGCAGGGCCTCACCACCCTCACAGGCAAGAATTTATTTCTGATATCCAGGCTAAATGTCCCCTTTATGACAGTTTGAAGCCATTACCCCTTGTGCTGTCACTTCATGCCCTTGTAAAATTCCTTCTCAAATTCTTGCAGCCCTTTTAGTTACTGAGAGGACTCTAAGGTCTTCTTGGAGCCTTCTCCAGGCTAAACAACTCCTGTATACACAGGAGAGGTGCTCCAGCCCTCTGAGCTTCTTTGTAGCCTCCTCTGGACTTGCTTAAGCAGCTCCATGTCCTTTTGTTGGGGACCCCAGAGCTGGATGCAGTAGTGCAGGTAGGAGTCTCAATGTCTAGTCCATTTACTGAAGTTCTCAAAACCTGGATGAGCAGGTTTCCTAGTCTTTCTTAAGGGAAACGGCAGCTGTCCCATGCTCATTGTACCCCTTCTGAAAGCAAAAAACAGAAAATGAAACTGGTGGTGAAAACAGCAGCTTTTCTGTTCCTGAAGATCTGTGGTGGTTTGTCTAATAATCAGCCTTGTTCAGGTAAGGACAGGGAAGTTACATGAAGGGGATGTGGTTTTGGAGAACTCCAGAACTGCATGGACTAGCACAATGTCAGCAGGATTTCTGGTTTCTTTTGGGGGGGTTGTTTGTCATTAGTTCAGAACTCCTTTTAAAAGAATTAATCCATCCTGTCTGCATAGAAATAGGACCAATTTCTGTGAAGTTACATTATTTTGTTACTACATTTCCAATGCAAATAAGAGAATGACAAAAATGGCTTCAAGGATGAGAATTACAGTGAGAAGTTAGAGCAGAGCGAACATTTGCATGGGCAACATTTCTCATAGCTCATTTGCCTGACATCCTGTCTTCACACTGCCATGAAATGCAAATCTCAGACCATGCATATTCATCAGCTGCTGCAAGCTCAGAGCTGCTCCGGGTTTAAGTAACTATTAAATAGGTTTCTCAATTACAGGTTGCGATAAGTGAATTTTCAGAATTGCCTTGGGCTCTTAAAGCTCAGGAGTGAGACAAGGAAAAAGTAGCACAGAAGAGCTGAGTGCTGCCTTGGCTGGTGCTGTCACCCACAGCAGTGGAGGGCTGGGAAAAGATGGGGGAAGGAGTGGGAAGCTGGAATGCTTCTTGCTCAGCTCTGTGTGCCTCTTACTGGGCCTGGTCCACAGTTTATCACAGCTGGTGAGACTTTTGCCAAGTCTTTATTGCTCTCCACAACGCTTCTGGTGTGTAACTGTTTTTAACCCTATTGGACTTGACAATGGTGTCTTAGAGTTTTCCTGGTGCTCCACCTTCCCTTGTTCCACAGGCTGTGATTTTCTGTTTTTCATAGGAACTGGTGCCATTACTGCCTTTCTCCCTTTGCAATCTTTCTTCCCTGGAGCAGATTATGGGTTTAGCTTGAAAACAGGAAGACCTTCTAGAGCTGGAGCAAAGTTTGCTCCTGAAAGCTCCTGACTTTTCCAGCTGTTACCCACTGGTTTGCTGGGAGAGTCTGTCCCTTTGAGCTTTTCCCACTTCCATCCCCAACCCCTTTAACTTTTGCTGGTCATACCTTACAAAGCCTAGCAAAGAATAGGTGTAGAGAAACAAGCCATATAAGAGAACTAAAGCTTTTTGGCTGTGGGCTGCACTTGGTCCTGATCACTTCCTGTGTGACTGTTACTGAAGCAGATGACTGGGGTGGCTGTGCTGCTGCTGCAGGATTTTGGAAGCATTTCAGGGCTTCAGCCCTTCACAGGAGTGATGCAGATCATGGCTCTTCAAGCCATGCACCCTGAGAGAGCTCAGACATGAAGAGCTGAAGTTGACATGGGGAGAAGTAAGCTGGTCAGGGAAGAAGCCAGGAGAAGGTGGATTTAACCACATAGGTTGGGTTTTGGTTTTGGGAACTGAGCAGGTACTGAACATGTCAGAGTGAAAGAGAAAATGAGGGTGGGGAGGAAGGGGTCTCACCAGCGCTGATATTACTGACACTGACCATTTCCTTCAAGCCCAGTGGGCACTGTTGTGTCTGCCCCTGCTTTTTGGTGGCCAAAATGGTTGTGGCTCTTGGTTTGAGTCTTGAGCAGAGAGGAGACACACGGTGCCGAGTGTTCATAACCAGTGCAGTGGTTCTGGGTGCTGATTACTGGATTTGTTCTACTGTATGCATTTGGTGAGAGAAGTGGGAGGGACATCCCTCAGGATGAGCAAGGATGCAGCATCTGGATCCCCTGAATCCTGTGAGCCCCTGATCTGTCCTGCCTCTGCCTTCAGCTAGAGAGACAACCTCGTGACTCTGCCCTCCCCTCCCTGATATGGCAGCACCAACCCCTTTGCAGAGGTGTCTTTAGATCTTGTTTGTGATCATACTTGCAGTGTCACATGCACAGACTGCTCCTGAGCTGCCCAGTGATTGCCTTCTGCTCAGGTCAGAGCAGCTACTGCTGCTGAGGAGTCCCTCAGTTCTTTCCTGGTAATTATGGCCTCTGTCCAGAGCCACTTGGTGGATGCTCCCACATAGAGAAGAGGACAGATCCTCTTTTTGGTTCTGCTTTCAGTTCTGCTCTGCAGAGCACATCTGGTGTATGACAGCCAGGACCTGGTGCTGGTGGTCCTGCGTGACTTTCTGAAGCCACCAACAAGGTGCCTTAGTCACCACCTCCTTCAAACTCTCTTGGCATCCTCTCCTCTGCTTATGCATCCAGGGCAGGATGTGCCAGCAGGACCAGGGGGCATCACACCGGGAGTGAGGCTCAATAAGCATCTCTATTTTTGGTTCTATCCATCACAGCATGGGAGTAAGATTTAAGTTACTCCCACACTGCTCATTCACCAGAAGTCAGTGACAAAATGGGCAGCCAGAGATCTTCAGGGGCTCCAAGAGGGACCTTGCAGCTGTCAGTCATCTCCCACTAAATGATAAAAGCCTGAGCATCAGAGCGGATGCAGGCTGGTGGGGGGGCTAACCCCTCTTACCCCCTCCTCATGCACTTTTCTCCATGGCCCTTCCTCATCATCGGCTCTGACACTCAAACACCCATTTTGGAAACATCTCTGGAGGTGAAATTCAGCCCACGTGAAAGCTCTGCCACCTGCACAGCACTCCTGTCTCCGTAAGCCCATAAGGGGTTTGGGGATTCTCGAGTTTTTCAATGCATGGTTAAAATCTCAAGTGCCTGGCGGGGCAGCAGCCAAAGGGAGGAAGCAATGGCCAGCGGCTCGCTGGAAGGACGGACGGTCCCCTTGCAGCTCTGTGCTGACTGACCCGGGAAGGGCCGACTATCCATCCCCTCTGCCCGCTGCCCCCGGCACCGCGGGGCGCTGGGCTTCGCACCCTGCCCACGCCTGGCAGCGATCTCCCAGGCTAAACCACTCTGAAAAGGAAAGAGAAACCAGCGCATCTGTTTCTAATGAAGCCGAAGCCAGTTTAGATCTAGCTCTGCAAGAATCAGAGTTTTTAATATATATCTGGAAGTGATGGGTCCTGCGAAACGCACGTAACCCGTGCCGGCCGCCGAGCAGGGAACTCGGAGTCGCGCTGGGGTGTTGAGGGGAACTGCTGCCTTGTGGTGAACAGCCCCTCCCACCGCCAGCTTTTACTACTGCTCCCTTTCCTTCTCGGGAATGCTCCATGCTCATCCGTCCGGCTCTCCTCCTCAGCCCCTGCCCTCGCCCGCCCCTGTAAAATGTCCTGTGTGGAGCAGGAGCTTTGCCGGCTGCGCTTCTTCTTGAGTCAGCGTTTACCAGAACATCTCAGCATCCTCGGGTGAGCGCCGGGAGGGTTCCATTTCCATCTATCTTCAGACACCAAGAACAATGCAGAAATGCAGGGGAGCTTTTGCAGCTGCCAGGAGCCCAAATCCTGGCATGTGAGAAGTGACGTCGGTGACCACCGTGGCCCTGAACGAGCAGAGCACGAGCCAAGGCCTTGCCATGCTCCCCAGCCCACTTCCTTACCCGCGACCAGGCACAAAATCACCTCAAAAACCTTCATTCTCAATGGGCTGCACGGCTGCAAGTCCAGCACACCCGGCAAGCGGGAGGATGCTCTCCTGGAGCTTGTGAGCCCCAGCTCAGGGAGGCTCCGGGTAGGGCTCACGACACGCTGGAAGCTGCGTTTGTGCAGGCAACCAGCCCGCTGGATAAAGGCACTTTTGTGCCTCGCCACCCCTGAGGGTGCGGAGCAGCTCCTCGGACCCCGGCGCGGTGCTGACGCTGCACATCCTGCCCGTGTTAAGCTTGGCCGCCGCTCCAGCGCGTTTCTCGGTGATTGAAACCATCCCGGCAGGGCAGGGCGAGGCAGAGCGTGCTCGGCGGAGGCGAGGAGGGGAGAAGTGCTGAGCCAGCGATAACCGGGGCCAGGGGTCTCCCCTGGGAAAAGGTCGGTCGGTGCTGCCCGCCCCTGCCCGTCCGGAGACCCCCGGCCTGGCACTGATGCGGCACTGCCCACCTCGGTGGGACCCGAAGCTCTCGCTTGTGGGATAAATCCCTCAGAAAAGGTGGGATAAACTCACCTTGGTGAGTCCCAACACTTCCCCGAGCACACGACCAAGGCTCACCCTTGGAGCTGCCAACGATGTTTGGATCCATTCCTAACTACCAAGCCAAAACTTCACAGCGGGAAATGCACCTCCAAAAAAAAAAACCAAACCAAAACCAAAAACCAACCAACCAAACAAAAAAACCAAAAAAACACACACGCACAAAAAAAACCTCCCCAAAACAAAACAAACAACAACAAAACAACCCCACAAACCAAAAACAAACAAACAAAAAACCAACCAACTGAAAAAGTCAGACCAAGTTCATAGTTTTATAGCAAATGTCTTTCCCTCAGATGAGCCAGTGCTCCCAAGGCTGGGGTCTGTTCCCAGCCCATTTTTCCGGGCAGCCGCAGGGCAGGTTTCCTCGCAGATCTGCTCCGTGTCGCTCTCGAGTCCGGTCGGGAGAGGGCAGCTCTCCTTCGCTCTCAGTTGCCGAGCGTCTTTCATCCCACTCTCAAGCCCTCCTGAGTTTTTGGTCCCTTCTGGTAACTTCTGCATTTTTCCCCCTTTCTTTTGACCGGCCGGATTGCAAAGCCCAGCTTTTCTCTACCAACATCTCCCCACAGATATGTGGAATTTAGGAAAATTAGGTAAAAATCCGGTATTTCCCTACAGTTGCCGCTCTCACCCCAAAATGTAATGGCATTGCAAGGCTTTGGTAACAGGGAACCTGGATGGTCTCTGATGGATATACCCGCTACGATTCCTTCAGTCAGAAACATTAGCAATTGATCCAGGCTTTAAAAATTGATTATAATTTTCAGAAAGCTGCACATTGCTTCCTGAGCCCTGGGACCAAATTTGGTTGTTTTCCAATAAGTGCACCATAAACTGTAGAGCAAGGAGGATAACTTTATTCTTTTAAAATTTAATTTTTGCCTGTCAAGAGCAGTTGCTGAAATGATGGTGCTTTGCCCAATCTGCCTTGAAAATGCCATCCTGCCTGGAATCAGTGGGGAGCCTGAGGGGGCTTCTCCTGTCACCCTGGGGGGTTTGATTTCAGCTGCCCACACTGGTCCCCACTCAGGACTATTGGCACTCTGGTTCCATGGTGGGGACACTCCAAGGTGGCTCCATCCCATCACCCAATAGATAAAGCTGCTCCCTGCCCTGAGTGCAGCTGCATCACAGAGCTGTCCAAGGGGGAAAACATCTCAGTATTCCCAGGCAGCTGAGTTTGGGGCAGAAAATTGTTGGGAGGAGCTGGGAATTTTCATAAAAACAATTACCCCACACAGCTTGCAGCAGCATCTCCAATGTGACATGCCCTCCAGGTAAGAGGAGCAAGATGGAGAGGGATGTGTCCAGTGGAGATGAAGTGACCCTGGGGGTCTCTAACTTCTCTGTGGAGCTGGTGTTATCCTGCTGCTGTTAAAGCTGAGAGCTCAGAAGAAACCCTCAAGCTGGTACAAACATGCAAACAAGCATGCAAACAGCCTTGGGTGGGGTTTCTGCCTTCTGTGACTTCAGATTTGGTTTCTTCTTGTCTTAGTCGGTGGAATGTGGTCTAAAAGGAAACCAGCTCTTATGGGAACCGAGGAAGGATGCTTTAAATTCATGGGGGATTCTTTCTCTGCCCAGGGAAGGGGAGGTTTTGGTCTCAGTGGTGGGCATGGGTGCAAAGAGATGCTCCTCCTTCTCAGCCATGCTTGCACTTGCTCTTGTTCAGGACGCAGTGGTGGGATTTTCAGCCATCTGGGATTTACTGCTGATCTCTATCTGTGCTTGGGACCTCCCTCCTCACCCTGAAGAGTTACTGCAATCCACCAGGAAACACCCACTGTGTTTCTCTCCTTTCCTGCCCCCAGCAACCCTGCTCTGCCCTCCAGGTTATGTCAGGGGTATGTTTCAAGCTCAGATATGGAAGGGGCTGACACACCCCCTGGGTGACTGTCCCTTGTCAATGCACTGGTGAGTGTTTTAAAGAGCAAAGCCTCAGCCTTGGCAGCACCCAGACCTCCTCTGCTCAGGCTGGGATATGGGTTGGTTTGTGAAAGTGGATGATAGGGGAGAGGCACACTCAGAAATAATTTCTTTTTTGCCCCAC
Source organism: Formicarius rufipectus (assembly GCA_013399695.1). Lineage (NCBI taxonomy): Eukaryota > Metazoa > Chordata > Aves > Passeriformes > Formicariidae > Formicarius > Formicarius rufipectus. Next base: position 3,048,001 of record VXAU01005767.1, on the reverse strand, counting down.
TTGGCCTTTATTCTTATCTTTCTACTTGGGGAATTTGGCTTGTACTTGTGATAGTCTCTTACAAAGGCTGCTGGATCTTTTTTAAAGAAAGCCTAGCCCGTCACATACTCCAGTTTGCAGCACTGGGCACTCTAAGGACATCACCAAACACAGGAGTGAGGTGGAGGAGGGTTTCTGCAAAGCCCAGTTGAACTGCATCCACCTGTTTTCCATTCAACAGCCTGACCTGAGGGCTGCGTGTGCCCTGGGCTTGCTTAAAAGTGGTGCTGTGTGTCCTTCATGTCCTGTTAAATGAATGGGGCATGCAGATTTCTAGCTACATATTTATTCTCTCAAGTACATTCCTTATGGATGTCACTATATGAATATATATATAAAAATAACATGTAAAATATTGTATATATATATGTTATATAGTGATTTGGAGAGAGCAGGTGGCTCACAAGGATTAGCCTGTGCTCCCAGGAGAGGAAAGGCTAATTTCTCTTTTTGAACCAATAGAGATGTGTCAGAGGTCTGGAGCAAAGGGGAAACACTGGCAGCACCTCTGTGCTTTTCAGCATATTAAGATGTCATTGTGCTTGGATTTTATTAAAAAAAAAAAAAAGGCAAGCAAAGCATGAATAATAAATAGAGCAACATGCAGTTGACTTCAAGGGAAAGCTAATTTCCCTGGGGCTTGCTTCACGACATATACATTAAAATCTCACCTGTTTTGACAGCTCTGTGACCTGAAGAGAGATGCTGAGAAACGCGGTGATCAGAGCAGAGCCTGGCCAAGGTCCTGCTTCCAAATGTGACTGATTTTTCTTTTTAAGGCTTTGATTCTCCTTGCCACTGATGGCTTGCTCTACCTGTGGGAAGGAGGTGTAGTGGAAAACCTAGCTGAAATTATTTTTGACTCTTGTTTTTTCACCTCCTTTTTTTCCTTTTAAACACGAGATCCCCAAGCTTCCATGGTTTGGTTGGCTGCATGACAGATATTCCATGTGATGAAACTGGTGTGCTGCAGACCTTGCTGGGACATAGTGAGCAAGTGGGCAGCACATGGATGGTGGGGTCAAGCTGGGACTGAGCATCACCCCTTGGAGAGGAGAGGGGATGGGAGATGGGTATCACCCAAGGAGAGGTTTTTCTGCTGCTACCCTCAAATAAACATGTTAAAAATGCATCTCCCCTCAGTCCCTGCCCCTCCTGGAGCATCGACCTGCCACCAGAAAGAGTCAAAGCTGCTTCCACACTCTCTGCATCCTGCTGACTCTGCATCACTTATGCAGCCCTACTCCAGAGGAGGCATCACTTTGCATGAGCCTGGCATGGACCTGTATCCTTCGCTTTTCTCATTGACTTTTAATTCTCTGCTTATCTGGGCAATGCTTGACATCTTGGATCAAGTTTCCACTGTAAAAATGAGTGGTGGTGTGACGCGGGGTGTCCGAGGTGGCGGCACCTCCTGGGAGAGCTCAGTGTCCTCCTTGGCTGTGTGGATGCTCAGGTACTGGGTGTGGGCACAGCAGGCTCCTCGTGGTGAGCCCCAACCCGAGGGAAACACGTCCTTCCTTAGGGTCAGACCCCTGGGGTGGCTCAGACAACCCTGCCAAGCCAATGACCTGGTTATTACTTTCTTCCTTACTGAGTCATTCCCGACCTCATTCCGGTAACTTCGCTCATGCCACTGACTAATTTCTCCTTACCCCTTCTCTCCCCAACCCTGGCCTTCCAAAAAGAAAAACGGGACGCAACTGGGGGCGGTTTGAGCCGGTTTTGTTATTATTATTAAAAAAAAAAAAAATCCCGAGTTTACCGGTGTAATTACTCCTTGCACCACAACCCTGACACCCACCCGGCCGCCGGGAGCAGGCGCGACTCGAACCCGCGGTCCCACCCTCTCGGGTGGGGGGG